>OX375876.1:26307857-26840357 GCA_947359465.1 Metellina segmentata | reverse complement strand
GCGTTGTCCTCGGTAGGTAGGTAGGTAATTCAATTAACGTCGTACTGGTTCAACACACAGGGCTATTGACGACTGTCCGGGATCAATTCCATGTGTAAATATCCTAAGACAACACCCAAAATTACGTGGTGTTATCCTCGGATCTTTTGCTTGGGGATTGATCCCGTTCCGTCGTCATTAGCCCTTTAAGTTCTCCAGTACGGCGTTAATTAAAGTACCTATCTCACGCTAATCGGCATTTCCACTCAGAATTAAAAGGATACGCGGCTTTGTCACAGTATAAACATGAAATGGTGACTAGGACAGGTGAAAATCGCTAAAATGCAGATGGGGCTTTGGCGTGATGGTAACGACATATCTAGTGGACATTTATTCAGAAGTGAGTGGAAAATATAATTTAGTCATGGAGATCACTCATTGAGTGGAGATGGGTACGGTTAATTGCGTACATCACTCAAGGATCAACAATCATTCGATAGTTCCAACAATAGTGTACTTAAAATTATTGTCTGTATTGAATTCCTTTGTGTATGTGAGTGAGTGTTAACGTTACTTTTTTTTTGAACAATCATAAACTGATTCACGTACGAAAACTTTTTGAAACTAACAATGGTCGAACTGCAATGGGATTATTATCTGATTTCAATGTAAATTCCCTCTGGGAAAAGTTTTAGATCATATAATTAAATTTTCTGAGAAACTTTTGGTAATGAGTAGGTTTTTTAAGTTTTTGAAAATGCTAGGGCTATTTAGATTTTGGTCCTTTGTCTATATGCAGTAGGAGTAAGTCTAATTGCTAGTCATGAAAGGTTTTTGTATTGATTGAAATCCACATTATCAATATGTATTGTAAGGGACACAAAGTGGTCAGAATTCAAAAGGTTTCAGTATTTGGACAAAGATCTGTACTTAACGCACACACCCATCCAATATCGATTGTCCAAACAAAAGGGCAGGCGCTTGGAGTTGAATCAGACGGTGGTACCGTTGAGAGAAGGCCCTTAGAGAAGTCCATTTACATGTATCGTCCTAGATTGTTATTTATTCGACCTCAAAACCAAAACGCGAACTAAAATCGCCAACTGTGGGGCCGCATATTTCATGCTTAATCGGGTCCTTGTATGATCAAATGGACTTATCCATAATCACGTGACTCAGATTCCAACTCATGGGAAGAGAACGTTTTGAAAAACAGTTGTCGTATACGAAGAATCCATCGATTTGGTTTGGAAGGGTATGACGCTACTAAAAGATGTTGGCAGAAACCTGAAGAATACAACATTGATCTACGCTAGAAGATTAGTGAAGAGAGTGAAACAATGCAACCTTGTCTACCCAAAAGTATTTTATGCTGGAGTTGAGTTGCACTGCTATATAAACCGAAAGTTAATTTTTGTAGTGGTGGCTAAGTACGCCACACTACTCCCTCTCCAGCATTGAGCGGTGGCCGAATTCAATTTATGCCACCACGAGTTGAGCGATTGCCATTTGCGTGAGAGCTGTATTAAGATCACGGGTGTACTTTCGAATGAGTGGTCAAGCAATTTGAAGATTGCGATCGTAATTCTCCCGTGTTGCCGAATGTGAGTCACCTCGTGAAGAGAAGCCTGAGTAGCAACGAACGGAGTGAAGCCGTGATAGGAAATGAGCAGTGACCGCTGTCACACAAAGCCTTAATTCGGTTGTTGAAAGCGATTAGCATCGCATCCGCAATTCAACTACTCATTGATCACGTCTGGGTCACCAATTTGGAGTGAAACAGTAACTTTGTCTACCAAAACGTACTTCATGGTGGAGTTGGGTTACACTGCTATGAATGTTATTGCATCGTAAGTTAATTTTTGTAGTGGTGGGTAAGTTCGCCATAAAGGCTTTGACTATTTTTTCTAATTATCTATATACTATAACTAAAGATATCTTCAGTTCTGGTCAATTGGCGTTCTGACATAACTCCAATGTGAATGTTCGTCAGTTAATGAATTTCCCATTACTTTCAAACAGTCCAGTTTGACGTAAATTCAACTATCTACCTATCCATTACTTTCAAACCTGAAGTATTTGCTTAGAAATTATGCAGTTGTACAACACCCAACAGAATGCTCAGATACTTTAACAACACATAAGATCGTGCACGCTGGTCCAGTCTAGAGATGAAATCAAATTTTGTTGTACATTTTAAACCGATATCATTATTTTATTAACATTTTATTGAATTCGGTGAAGAACACAGATGCAAGCTAGTGACTTTTTAAACTATTTGTGGACTCGGTTTTAAATTACATCAGGAGAAGGCATGAGAAAGTGATAACGAACCGTCCCTCCCGGAAAAATTTAACAGCTTCTAATGAAAGTAACTTTGTAATGTCGAAATGTGCAACCAGGTGAAATAACGAATGTTGAGTTTGGATAGATATTTAAATCACAACGACGCACTGAAGCAACACAACGAGCTATTGGCGACTGTCTGGGATCTATCCCCAAGGGACAACACCGCGTAATCTTAAACCACAGTCATTGGACGAGATAACATCTGAGGTGGCACACCACTCTCCAAACTTCTACACCACGCCAAAGTGAGGATATTTGAGATCATGACGGATTGCACGTACACCAGTGTTGTTTATGTTACCGGTTTAGTTTGGTGGATTGTAAATTGATTCCAACGAAACCGTGGACTCGTCTAAATGTGCGAAAAGGGGGATTTGAGAATCCTCCTGAAGGAGTCGTCTGTGTACGGCGTCTCGCAGGTGGCCGGCTCCCGGTCGTGGCAGATGGCGTTGCTGTGGGCGCTGTCGCTGGCGGTGGGCATCGGCGGTAGCGGTTACCACATCAACAGGTTCCTCTCTATCTATATGCAGCACCCCGTCATGGTGAACCTGCAAGTGAACCCCGCCATGGACCCCGACTTCCCCGCGGTCACCGTCTGCAACCTGAACTTGGTGAGGCACCGCTACAGTCGCTGCTTCGATGTCGTGGACATCAAGAACATGAGGCAGTGTCAGAGCGTGCTTTTCGGGTTCTTCTCGGACCTGCTGGTTGTGTCGTACCGCCGCTACAACAGCCCCTGCTACAAGGTGCGCAGGGGGTGGGACAGCACCAACGACACCACCTGGAAGAATCTGGTCAAATTCGAGAAACTGAACGAGGAATTACGTCGAGGGTACGGCCACCAGCTGGAGGACCTGGTGCAGCAGTGCTCGTTCTACGGTCGCGAGTGCCGAAACGGAAACTTCTCGTACCACGCCAGTCTGCGCTACGGCAACTGCTACACGTTCCACCCACCGGTCCCTACGCCTCCAGCCTACCCCATGCTGCCCGACTTCGACGGCCTACAGCTGACACTAGACCTGGAATTAGAGCAGCTGCACACCACTAATGTAGAAGGCGTCCGAGTCGTCGTCCACCATCCCGCCGAAGTCCCCAACCCGGAGGCCCAGGGCGTCACCATCAGCCCTGGATTTGAGACGTCCGTTGCCCTGCAGCGGACGTTGGTGCGGCGGCTTCCCGCTCCCTACCGCGACCGCTGCGTCGAGTATGGATCTGGGGATCGAGCAGGCCAGGGTGACCAGTACGATTGCATGAAGCAGTGCATACAGTTGCGAAGTTTCGCACTGTGTGGCTGCACGGACCCCACGCTGCCCGACGTGTCGGGTTTGCGACGCTGTGCCTTGGACCACATAGCCAAGATGTGCTGCCTGGACGACGCCTTGGACACCCTGGCGGCCAACCCGCGTGCCTGCGATTGCCCCCTGCCCTGCGCCTCCTTGCACTACAAGGAGGTGCTCTCGCTGAGCCGCTTTCCATCGGGTCAACAGAAGAAGAGGGACGACTTCTCGCCGCCCCAGCAGAGGAACACCAGCGCGCGACTGCGCGTGCATTTCTCCCAGCGCAGCCTTCAATACGAGCAGGTGGGTAGGTTTGATACTGCCGAGCTGCTCAGCAACATGGGTGCAGAGTTCGGACTCTGGATGGGGCTGAGCCTGATAGCTTTCGTCGAACTGATGGAAACGATCGTCTTGGTTCTGCTAGCGAGAGTACCTCTTCGTGTCTGCAACAAATGATCGACTGCAAAACTTTTTTTTTTTCTCCGTCAAAACAAATCTACTTTCTGCTTGAACCATGTGTCTTTATAGCTGAAATCACTGGAATGCTCTGCTTTAGGAATTCTTTATAGCTAGCTGAATCACTTAACCCTACACTTAATTTACCAGTATGACTACATCGTATTTCAATACAAGTGATTTGAAAGAAACATTATTTTGGTCAAGAAGGTGAACGCCCTGGTTCCTACATGATTAAAGCAATGTCGCATTTTGTCTGTTGCATGCGAATAAACAAGCAGAACAACCCGGTGGTCCAGATTCCTACATGATCCAAGAGATGTCTCCTTTTGTTTCTTATATTCCAATAGACAAGCAGGGCAACCTAGTGGACCAGGTTCCTACATGATCCAAGAGATGTCTCCTTTTGTTTCTTATATGCCAATAGACAAGCAGGGCAACCTAGTGGGCCAGGTTCCTACATGATCCAAGAGATGTCTCCTTTTGTTTCTTATATGCCAATAGACAAGCAGGGCAACCTAGTGGGCCAGGTTCCTACATGATCCAAGAGATGTCTCCTTTTGTTTGCAGCATGCGAATAGATAAGCAAGACAACCGGTGCTGTTTTCCATCTGATAGGTCCTTTGAGCGGCAGGCAAAACTGGCTCATACACAAACAATCGAGTGCCACCAAAAGCCTGGGATAGTAGATTTAAAACTGACTACTGTTGTCGTATGGTTAGCGATTGAATGGCATGATTTGTATATCAGTTGTAATCTCATGCATGAACTTAAACAACTGCCGTGAATTATCGGATTGAATGCGGCACGAGCCAACGAATGTCGCGTTCAATTTCCGAAGTGGTGGTGCGAACATTCCAAGATCCACAAGTGTACCGAGAACACATCTCATGGAAGGCACTATCATCCACCCTAGACCGACAGCACAGTGGTCGACTAAGGGTGCTGAATGGCCATGGCCATGATTGTCTATGCCAACAAATAAGCGACGGTACAGCTTCACTATACGCAATAATTGGTGGCAACGCTCTTGGTTTTGGGAGAAATTTTGTTGTCGCCAAGTTAGCAATGCTTAGAAAACAAATTGTCTTGTTTTTAAGGAAAACAATTAGCTTTAACAGAAACTAATTAACAAAAAAGTTATAAAACTAGAAAACATTAAAAAAACATGATTAACTTGAAAAGTTACAAGTTTGAAAAAAAAGTTGTTTTTCTGTACGGTAAATAATTAGTAAAAATAGTTGGAAATTGTGGTCAAAACTCCTTCCAATCTAAATCTCTCACACTTTCTTGCGCAAAAGTTTCATTTTTCAAACAATAGTTCCGATTTAGTAAATCCCGATTCTTTAAAGTGTATGTATACACTGCAAAGCACAAAAATCGACCAAAATATCAATAATTTTGTTAATTCAAAATATTTTACAACTTCTTAGCTTTGAAACAATACCAGGATCTTGTATATATTCAAATAGTTTTCTAGTTACAAGGATTTTCATTAGGTGCTTTTATCACATACACACGTTTCCACAAAACTTTAAACAATGAATTTATCTATTATAATTATTTTTGTGTCATTACAATCTATATAATACAGCGGATTTTTTCAACCTCATCAAAGTTATTGGTTAAGAAATGAATTTTTAGTCTATTTTGAATGTTGAAATTCTTGAAACAAATGTTGATTTTAAAAGCTTTCTTCGTGAAAAAAATTGTAAAAAAAACTATTTCTAACAACCTGATGCAGGTTCAAAACATTAAGGACAATAGAAGGAATAATTTCCAACATGCTAATTATATCTAAATTAGATAATAAATGATTAGCTTAATCTAAAGTTTTCACAATGAAATGTGTTTTAATACAAACCAGTGATTTTTAAGTCAAAATTAAAAAGTAAATCTCTGTACACATTAAAGAAATTATAAAAAAAAGTTGCTTATTCTTATATAAATATATGCAAAATGAACGATGAGCGAATCTCTTACTACCTAAAGTTAGCCTACACCACCAGAAAAATTAAACTTAAAATTTCACGAGAGAATACTCTGAAACGTATCTACTACTAAAGGCATGTTCAAATAGCAAGAAGGTAACAATTTTTAACAAAAAATAGCTAGAGGCGATATAGCCCGATGTTTGTGCCCTAGATCACAACTCAAGTGCACAAAAAGATTGAGCTGTGCACTAAATTACAACTCAAATCAAACTAAACGCTTTAATTCTTCCAATTTACATGAAACGGAAAATAATTAAAGAAAAAAATTTAAAAGAACCAATGAAATCAACGGACAACACAATGGAAACAAAGAGAACATTCTAGATGATATATTCGAAATAAAAATTTAAACTTTCTGCTTGCCGAGGTTGCCATAAAAACAGGAATAACTCCAATAAAGATGGGTTGTCTTCACCTGTCAAAAAGTGCACTAAGAGCGTTGCCACACAACATTGTGTATAACAAAGCTGTATCTAAGCGACAGTGGCCGAGACATTCACTTGCAGGAGGTGAATTAAACCGAGTTTACACAGGATTGAGAAGTGGAAAATGAAACTAAGGGAAGTGAGAACTGTAGTTCCGTGATTTCTCACCAGCAAGCCCATTGAAAATGGTGGCGCTGTTCCCTAAGACTATCCTGCAAGACTATGGACCCAAGCTATTGGTGGTTCTGGTGTGGTTCAGACTAAATGAAGCTATGGACTCAAGATGCTGGCGGTGGTTCTGGTTTGGTTCAGACTGCAGACTCAATGAGGCCATGAAACCCAAGCTGGTGGTGGTTCTGTGGTACAGAAGCAAAGAGGCCACTGGTTTCATCTATATATATAAAACACTAACGTACGTGGACCCGAAATCGACGTTATTTGTGTATCGTCGAATGGCAACAATCAACGTAAATAAAATAACCCAGATATTTTGAATTGTTGCTGTTTTCAAATAGCCGAGGTCAATTTCTATGGAAAATAAGGAATTAAATTGTAATATTTATGTTTGAACTGACTTTTTATTTTTTCCTCTGATGTAAAAGTAATTTAAACGTAATTTTGCTACCCGCTATCTGGCCAAGTCAGAATTAATGTTTACTTTTTAATTTGATTTAGAATTCCGTGTTTGGGTATTTGATAGATGTTGCAGACGTATTTGAAGATTCCCAAGTATTATTAAAATATGTGTTCTTTTTGTTAATAAATCATTTTAGTCTTTGTCAATATCGTTGAAAAGTCTTTTGTCGCATTAGTCTATTTCACAATATATTCAGGAAGTCGAAATTCAACACGTTTGAATAGATACGTACGTGGTTTTTTTTTTTTTTCAGAATTTTTTCATTTTTTCAAGGATTGGAATTTTATTTTTGTTTGCATTATGTGTTCCGGTATATTACCTATTGCAGAAATATTATTTAGGAGTTATATTTTAATGATATGTATATTTCCTGCAAAATAACACTAGATATGGATACTTTTGCAGCGGTATATGTATATTTCGACCAACTTTACTTAAATATTTGATTGAATACGCAATGATTTGAAGAATTGTTTCATAAAAATAAAAAATATATACAAATCAATACATATTTAATTACGGTGTGTAAACAAAGTTTTAAAAAAGCACTATTACACACCGCCGAGCGCTAGCCGGCGCAGCCCGGCTAGTTTATTTTAAAACTAGCCACTGCGTGGCTAGCCAGGTGTTGCCCGTGCCCGTGGTGTAAGGTGTTAATCTGGTGTAAAATTTATTTGACTGGAAATTTAATCGTCCGTGCAAAATCAAAGCGGAAATGAAAAAAAAAAATTCTCCGTATACTGCGGATGAAAAAAACTTGGCATGATTCCAAACACCGACTGCAAGGTCGCACGGGTAGAAAAAGTTCTCCGCGTTTGAAAAAGCGATGGAGAATAAAACTATTAAATTCATTTAAAAATATTCTAGAATGAATTTTAAAATTCGCCGCGACCCAAAATTGCAAATAATTCGGACTACCTGTGTGCCATATCTCATTGCTGTAAGTGCCATAGAATCGTAAGGATTTTTCGGCCCCAAACAAACAAACACTTCCTTTTATAATATTGGAGATGAACTGGTGGATTTTGTAGACACAATAATATTCGTGTGTGTGATATTTTACGAATGAAAAATTTAAAAAAGAAAGGTGGTTGAAAATGGAGAGATCAGAATGAATGCTACAGCTCCGAGTTTGAATCCCGTTCGGGACATAGATGTTCGAATTGATTCGGAAACCACATTAAGCCGTAGGTTCCGATGGAATCAGCCCACGTATAACAAAACTTTGACCGTAGAGTAACAAGCCAAACAAAACGTTATTAAAACATAAAGGCCAAAATGAGCATTGCAACTGTGGTGGTCAATTCCAGCTGGTTTTCCACTGACTGCCGGTGTAAAACAGTCAATCTATTCATCTAGAAAATCTTCCCGCCCAGTTAATGGTTAAGGCCCACTTCTGACATAACTGTTACCCGTTGTCGAGAGGGCCCCCGAACAATACAGAGGTTCCTGGTCTGCTGTCCGAACAGCGCCTACACCCCAAGATCCATTATTCTACTTTTTTCAGATTTAGTTATCAAAATGACTTGAAAAAAATTAAAAGGATGGAAAACATTCTTTCCAGATATTTTCATATTCATATAAGATAATATCAAAATGTTCTAATCCTCGAATGAGTAACTTTTATAACAAAAATTTCACTTTCAAAATTCTGTGATCACTTGAACAGTGGAATTTTAAAACTTAGTGCTAATTGCTTGGGTATTTGCATGTATTTTTACACTATATCAAAACTCATCGGAATGCTTGACTTCTACTTAACATCAGGTTGTTATTTTCACTTGATAATTCATTTAATATTCTTAATTATTGTAATAAATACAGTAGAACTCCAATTATCCGAACTCCGACTGTCCGAATTGCTAATTATCCGAATCGCTCTCAGAATTTCAGAAAAAAAAATTAAAACGGAAACGTACTGCGTTTCGCAAAATAATGGTTCTGGGTTTCAAATTCTAAATGATGATGAACTTATTGAAAGTGTGAGAGAAGAAAGTGTCGATGAAAAAGATGACCTGAATGTCGAAGTTGAAGCAGACACGGGGCCATATGCTAGTGAAGCATTTGCCGGCCTTGAAACTGCGTTGAAGTTTATGGAGCGTCAGCCCGAGTGTGGCCACATGCAACTTCTCACTGTCAAGCGGATGGGCGACTTGACTGCCCGAAAATGGATATAGACAGTCAAACAGCTTACTTTGACAGAGATGTTCAGCAAGCAATGACTTTCATTTACAGTACGGTACGTACATACTGTACTAATGTACGGCACTTGTAAGTACGCTTAACATGTAAAAGAGTTGGCTTTTAATTTAATTAATTAAAAGCTCTTTTTCTTTAAAAATAGTTTTTTTTTCTCCCATTTTCAACATACTTACATACATATAGTAATTAATTAAAATACATACTAGACCCTGTTTTTGGAAAAAAACCAATTATCCGAATTTTTGATTATTCGAATGGGGTCCGGTTCCAATTGATTCGTATAATTGGAGTTCTACTGTAGTTTTATTGATAAATAATTTCATTTTTATTTTTGTAATTAAAATATAGAAATGTGTTTGTGTAAGTAGGTATTTAATTAACTTCGGACGGGAACACACAACGGGTTTTCGGCGACGGTCTGGGTTGAGTCCAGAGGACAACCGTAATTTGGAACCACGGTCAAGTGACGTGGTTCCACCTGAGCTGGCACCCCACTCGAATTGTATTTGGGATAGCAAAGCAGAATAGTTATGGTGTGGTATTTTTAATTAACGTCACACTGGAGCAACACAACGGGCTATTGGTGACGGTCCGGGATCAACCCCCGAAAGGTAATAGTAATTTTAGTTAACGTCGTACTAGAGCAACACAACGGGCTATTGACGAAGGTCCGGGATCAGTCCCTCAACCCCCGAAAGGAAAGAATCTAGGACAACACTATGTAATTTTGAACCACCAGAATAGTTATGGTGTTTGGTATTTTTAATTAGCGTCATACTAGAGCAACACAACGGGTTATTGACGACGGACCGAGATCAATTCCAAAGAATAGTTGTGGACAACGGGCCTTATTGATTTGAGACCGAAGTTATTTGTGCCTAGTGCCTCAAAACAACTTAATCCGCTACTGTAAATCCCAAATGTTCAGTAGTGTAAAATGCTGTGTTACGGTAAGGTAAGGTAATTTTTAGTTAACGTCGTACTAGAGCAACACAACGGGCTATTGACGACGGTCCGGGATCGGTCCCTTAAGGGAAAGATCCGAGGACAACACCTCGTAATTTTGAACCACGGTCAGATGACGAGGCAACATCTGAGCTGGCACCCCACTCTCCAAACTTCCACACCAACCCAACGTGAGGACTTTCGGCCACGACAGATTTAAGGTACACCAGCCGCCTCTACACCATACGCTTACAAACTTCCATGCCCGGACCAGGATTCGAACCAGGAACCTTCCGATCTAGAGGCTAATACCTTAACCACTATACCGGTTGGTCGAATAGTTATGGTGTTTGGTATTTTTAATTAGCGGTTATTAGCAACACAACAGGTTATTGACGACGGACCGAGATCAATTCCAAAGAATAGTTGTGGACAACGGGCCTTATTGATTTGAGACCGGAGTTATTTGTGCCTAGTGCCTCAAAACAACTTAATCCGCTACTGTAAATCCCAAATGTTCAGTAGTGTAAAATGCTGTGTTACGATTCCCATAATGTTTTTGTTTTGTTAGTGAACCAAAAGGTCTCAAGCAGCTAGAAACATTTGTGATGAGGATTCGTTGCCGTGGCAGGGCCTTATCTTGGGATCCGTTATCGCACTTTTATCGCCAGGTCCCGTTTCCAAACTTCAGCACGTTTTTATCTTTATCTCAACTCCAGCCGCTTGCGGAGGCTTGATTTCAGACCGAAACCGCATTTTCTCGGATGACGTCACTGCACTTGAGTTATCGGTCAGATAAGGCCATCGCAGATTGTCGCATATCGAAGACTGGCGTTGATATGTCTGTTTTGAATATTTTGCTTGACTGTTAAAAGTAAATCATAAATATTAACAAGATACGTTTGATTGCTTCCCTCGAAAAGCTGAAAGTGCGCAATGAAAATACTTAACCCAAAACTAAGTCATACGGATGTTGTAATAGAATATGAATTTCGAAGCAGGGGTTGAAATAAATGTTTGAAGCTTCTTTTACCGCTTATTCTAGAATTGAATCAATGTAATATGATACTGTATTTGAGGCACTTCACCATTAGTACCACTAGCATCAATGGATTTGTAGGCAAAGGAGAAACTTTATTTTATCAGAAATATGTGTTTCATAGGAATGTGAAAAAATCTGTCTTCGGCGGAGCCTGCAATTCTGATGATTGCGAGATCGGCGCTTCGACCTGGCTAAAGACCATCGTGTTACTAATGGTGACTGGGACACGTTAAATAGGTCGTGATCACAAAGTCCCCCATGTTCCCATACCAAATCAATACCTCTGGGGGTACCTGATCAGGGGGTTATCGGCCTCTGATTGGGATCTAAATTACGATATGGATGTATGAAAGGGACCATCCTGTAAAACGGATGTGTCATGTATGTCGAGCAAAGTAGGGCTTCCTCCCAATGGGGCTCAATAACATGGAAAGCGCACCCCCTCGCCTCTTGCCGTCTTCAACGGGCCTGGCCGTTGGCCTCGACTCAACGGTCTTTGGTTGGATCGAGTTTCGAACTCGCAATTCTTCGGTTGCGAATCCCCAACTCTTCCAAGCGGCCCCACGAGATGATTGAAAAGTGCAATTTGAAGCTGAACAGTTAAGGAACATGGAACAGTAAGGAGTATGGAATTTGTTTTTGAACACGAAATGTGTTTTTTGGAATACAATTTGCTAATGGAGTTGCAGATTCTAAGACTCTTGGAGCCTGTACCGGATGAAATGATGTGGTGACAGAAATGTTACTATGCCTTTTGGAAGATAAAGACAGAGTTTGATAGAAAAAACATTTAATTTGACATAAAAGGACTAAACATAACAGGACTGGACATAAAATGACTAAACAGAAGTACTAAACATAGATACGCGTCATCGTCTTTCGTTTCTGGAATCATCGCGTGGAAGCGATCTCATTCGGCGGAGTTTTTCACTACAGTCACAGTTAATGAACGCGCGGGCCGCGATCTAATTCGGCTGGAGTTACAGTTACAGTTCGGTGGGAGAACAGTCAATACGAGGATTATCCTTCCTTAACAGGCCGACCAACCGGTATAGTGGTTAAGGTGTTAGCCTCTAGATCGGAAGGTTCCTGGTTCGAATCCGGGTGCGGGCATGGATGTTTGTAAGCGTATGGTGTAGAGGCGGCTGGTGCACCTTAAATCTGTCGTGGCCGAAAGTCCTCACGTTGGGTTGGCGTGGAAGTTTGGAGAGTGGGGTGCCAGCTCAGGTGTTGCTTCGTCATCTGACCGTGGTTCAAAATTACGAGGTGTTGTCCTCGGATCTTTCCCTTAAGGGACTGATCCCGGACCGTCGTCAATAGCCCTTTGTGTTGCTCTAGTACGACGTAAATAAAAAATTACCAATTACCTTCCTTAACAGAAATAATAGCGTAAATAACAAGATCTTTTGGTTTCATCACTACATCATTTATTCTAACATCCTACTGATTGATATGTACAGCATAATTAAAGATATTTTGGGACAAGAAGGGTTCGACAGAGGTTAGCGAGTGTAATCCTCGCTCTCTCAGTTCTAAAGGGTCTCTCGTCTTCCAGCGTTCTAGGTCGCCCTCAGTCTAAAACCACCTGTCGATGAAATCTGTGTTCTCAAGGGGATAGAGAATTAGTAGATCGTAATGTCAGTGTAACGTCAGTTGAAGAGGGTTTAGTTAGGGAAGAGTGGAGTGCTGTAATAGTACTTCTAGGGATAGTTATAGACAGTCGATCACTCGAAAAGAGTTTTATGATCTATTAGGGAATTTTTGAATCTGTCTGCTTTTGTCGGCTTGATCAGAGAAGCCGGGCTTTAGAGTGTTACAGAGCCACATGGAACTCCTTTGTGACGTCATCAAACGGTTTCTGTCGGGGGTGGGGGCAAACAGACTCCGAATCAAATTTTCAAGAGCTTTTCAACATGCTATCGTTGGCTATGCGCACTTTGGAACGTTATTTTATTCATTCGCATTCTATCAACTCTTAAGCGAATTGATTTGCGATTAATTTTATATCTGATTCGTAAATGATGAATGACTAGAGAAACCTTTTGATCTAAGACTGATTTATTGGCAAACAATTTAGCATTGATAGCTAATTTGACTAAAATAAACGCTTATTAAAGATAAAGCTCGTTGCGTCATACTAAGATCGATATCCTAGGAAATTTACGATACCGTACCAATTCGATGTTGGTTATTCGATATTTTTGATTTCTCGCATTTCCAGAAATCGAATGATAAAGACCAATAGCCCGTTCTGTTTCAGTGTGAGGTTAATTATCTACCTACCTGCCGACTATTTAACTATAAATAACATTCATTCCCAAGTCTTAACCTTTACGCTGCGGTACTTGGATTTTTTTCAATCGTCTCCAAGAACGGCTCTTTCGCCTGCATGTCCAACCCCCCTTACCTAATTACCTAACTTGAGCGACAGAGCCTTGAGTAGAATTAACGACAGACGCTTTCCTTTCATAGTATTGTGTGGCGAGCGACCTTCTGCCTTTCCTTAAAGCTACACCTTACGGTCGACAGTGTAGGATACCGAAAAAAAGGAGGGATCCTCTAGAAGGTCAGTAGCTGACAGCTCGTAAATGGTGATCGATTCCAGCGGTTACTAAAAATGGGGATAACAGTCACCGTACACAGATCTATACCATGCCACTGGTGTAAACGAAATTTTAGTGGTAACCATTGTCTACCTGCCGCAGCGTATAGGTTAAAGTGTCGTGGTAGCCCGGTTGGAAGAGTAATTCCAGTAACGGATTAACAACCGTGGAGTTGCGAGTACGAATCCAACCCAATACCGTCGTGTACAAAGAGGATTGGTGCATGTTCAATCTGTCGTGTCCTTAAATGTCCTCATGTGGAAGTTTGGACAGTGGGGTGCCAGCTCAGAAGTCATCGCCATCTGACCGTGGCCCAAAGTGTCGTGGAGTCTTCCTCGAATCATTTCCTTCGGGTTTGGTCCCGGACCGTCTCCCATTACGATTTTAATTAAATATCTACATATCCAAGTCTTAAAATAGAAAATGATTGTAAATCAAAAAGAAAACTGGTCAGTGGTGGAAATAGAATTTGAAAAAAGAAACAACGCGAGAATGATAGATAAGAAAGAAATTAAAAGATAAAATAATGGAATGGCCGCCTAATTCGTAATTATTATTCTGAACGCGTCGAATTTTTGGTGAAGCATCTTGTCACGATTCCCCGTCTTTCTCCACGTTAATAACGAAGTAGATACATCCAATAGGGAGTTACAAACACAGATAGGTTACAAGAATAGTTGTTCTTGTGTTCTAGTTGCTTAGTGGACGAAATATCGATGGATGACAGTGCATGGCTTCTGATGCGATTAAGAACATGAAAAAAAAACCTGACTAAGAATAGAATTATTTACAATTCGGAGTAGTCAGACGTGTTTTGCACCGGACGATGCGGCGTGTATTTTGAAACTTTATATTATACGGTAAATAAATGTGTATGTCTAATTTAGGTCTGAAGTGTCCCTCTGATCTTGGGCACTAATACACACACTGTCAATAAAAATAGACATCGTTCGGTCACTCTGATACATCTTAATTTTCTCTCATATACCAGGGGTTCCCAAACTTATCAAAGTCGTGGCACCCTTAAGAGAATTATAATTTTCTCACGGCACCCCCTCGTCATATATCTATCTTTGGTATATTATTACATAGATAGTTGTACAAATATGAAATAAATAAATATATATATATTTCATATTTGTACAACTTTTTTTGAAGAATAGACTAGAGAAGTAAGTGGTGAGAACACAATTAATACAGCTCGTATTTAAAATTCACACAAGTATTTTAATTGTACTTAATAGAAAAACATAGGTAGGTGGAAATATAAGTAAAACAAATAAAATTACCTTCAATGTGCTCTTGGTTGGGGATTGAACCGATTTTTCATGAGTAAACTTAACACTTTTTTCTGTTGCATAGCAATAGCTTAGATTAGAGATCATGGGCGCTTTGCGGCACCCTCGAATCTCTCTACGTGGCACACCAGGGTGCCGCGGCACACACTTTGGAAACCCCTGTCCTATACGACTCGGTCAAGCAAAGGGAGTGTCGAGTGAGTTATTATCCCAGTAACGAAACGATGCGCTGTGAGAGGTCATCCTCATGTGTTTCCACAGATAGGGGCGATTGTTCGAACCGAGCCGTGATTTCAACTTGGCGTTCAATTTTGTTTTTTGTTACCGAGTGCAAGTTTTATCTTTGCAATCGTTATTGATAGAGTGAAAATTTCAAATCTATGGGCTAATGACCCGAGAATCTTATGGGGACTGACACATGTGCCGAATACCTTTCGTCTTAAAAAAATGTACGGGCGATTTTACTGTTATCGATACCTAACGATTTTCTTTACATTACATAATATTTTTTGTACTGTTGTTTCTTTTAGAGAAGCGTATTTTGGTGGCGATTCCTTATGGTAAACATGATTGCTAGTCAACGCCCACCATTGACTGCCGGACTGACTAGTGATTGGTTAACTTCTAGATAGGATCGTTCCTGGTTCGATCCAGGTCAGGGCTTGGATGTTTGTAAGCGTATGGTGTAGAGGCGGCTGGTGCACCTTAAAATCTGTCGTGGTCGAAAGTCCTCACGTTAGAGAGTGGGGTGCGAGCTCAGGTGTTGCCTCGTCATCTGATTATGGTTCAAAGCTACAAGGTGTTATCCTCGGATCCCGGACCGTCGCCAATCTGTTGTGTTGCTCTAGTACGACGTTAATTAAAAAATTACCTACCCTTGACTGTTGGGTGACTCGCCGACCTGTAGAAGCGGGAAAGGTTCCTCGACTGGTCCTCGGTGTCTGGTTAAGACCCGGTGCACACATCCGGTTTTTCAACTTGCGGAGCCACTAGTACTCATTTAATGACGAAAGTGCTCATTTCGCGCCATTTGCAATAAATATTCTATCGAAGAAAACGTGTTTATTTCGCTTACTTGGTGTAAAAAAAGTATATTTTGAAACAAAATAGACGTTACTGGATACAACCATTCATTAATTATTACTTATATTCCATTTAGTTATGAAAACAAGGTACTTCAGACCTGAGAAGCGTGTGCGGCGAGCTGCGGCGCCGTCTGGAACTGCGGTACAAATTGCATGCAAGTAGGACGTGCGTCGCCGCAGCGGCGCCGGAGGCATGTGTGCACTACTCGATTGGATCTAATGTATCTCAGGCTGCACTTGCGTTGCGGCGCCGCAAGCTGAAAAACCGTATGTGTGCACCGGGTAAAATGGTCCACTGATGCAGGTAGGCACTACTAGCGTGTCTTTCCTGAAGTGGCTCCGAATGCGATCAGAGCCAACGCAGTGACATAGTGCTGTCTAATTTGATAGACAATATGGGTAGGAGTGGCCAAGGACAGGGCACTGCATACCTAAATTGGACATTTAAATTTATTTACAATGCAACAAAAAAGTTTCTAATATATACGCCGCACCGTCCGGTGCAAAAACACACCCCACTCCTCTCAAGTATACAACGAATCTGTCTTTATTTGTGTTCTTATTGCAGAATAGCACCCAAGATTTTATGTTCTTGATCGTATCAGAACACAGGCACCGTCATACATAGATGTTCGTCTACTAAGAACAGTAGCAACCAGAACATAAGAACAGCTGTTCTTATAACCCAGTGGTCCCCAACCCCCGGGCCGCGGACCGGTACCGGTCCGTGGATCAAATGGTACCGGGCCGCAAAAGGAACATTTAATTATTTTCATTTTATTTACTGTGGTGTATTTATCTCCTTTTTGTGCAGTTCTTATCTATGAAAGGTCCACTCAAATTAGGAGGCGGTAAATCATAACTTGAAATGTGTTCTGTTACTAGAGCTTCAATTATGATTTCTGAATTCTGTATGTCTCTATTTTCCAATTTTGACAAATGTGACAGCTGTTTTCAAGTTGGCAGACAAAGTAGCTGCATTTGAAGCCAAACTGAAGTTGTGCGGGCGGCACGTGAACAGAGGCATTTTGGACATGTTTCAGACATAGCGGGGATTTTAGGCGAGACTGAGCCTAAACATTCATTCTCCCAGTTGGTGCACGATCACCTGTCTGCTTTTAAAAGAGTTCGAGCGCTACTTCCCAACCACAAAAGACCCACGAACTAGTAAGGAATGGATCTGCGATCCATTTGTCAACAAATCAGGCGAATCTAGCATGTATGTGCAAGAAGAAGATCAACTGCTGGAGATTGCAAATGAAGTCGGCCCTATAATTACGTTCGAGACAACAACTCTGCTGGTGTTCTGGATTAAAGTCATGGCAGAATACCCTGAGATTGCCACCACAGCACTTAAATCCCTATTGCCATTTCCGACAACCTATCTGTGTGAAGCGGGATTTTCTGCAGTGACAGCAACCAAAACAACGGAATGAACTGGGCATAAGCAACACACTTCGGGTGTCATTGTCTCCTATTACTCCCGAATGAAACCGTCTAGTTGCAAAGAAACAAGCTCAGGGTTCTCGTTGATTTAGCGTTCTAGTGAGTTAAAATGTTAAATAACTTTATATTCATTTTTTGGTGTAACTGTATTTTATTTTGAAGGCATGTTTAAATACACAATTAAATTAAAATTATTAAATCAAAACAATTTAAAATGTAAACAATCAACGTTCCCCCCCCCCTCAGTGGGCCGCGTTAAAATATCCGGTCCGCGGCGCTAAAAAGGTTGGGGAGCACTGTTATAACCTATCTGTGTTCGTAATCACCTGCCGGGAGATTGTTACGAACTTAAAACAAATCACTTTGAGGTTGTAACGAATTTTAATGGAAATGCAATGAAGCGCTCAAACACGAAAAAGGATATGCGAATTTTTGAAGCATCATCACTTACAAAGTCTACCATACTCACATTCATGTCGCCTAACATAAAACATGTTACGAAAGTTGATCGAATTAAAGAATCGATTCACTTTTCACGAGTTTAATATCAACCGACCTACCTGCGGTTTAAAATAGAATCGTCCACTGGCTCTGATCCCATTCGAAGCCACTTCAGGAAAGACACGTTAGTGCAAGTGGGCAGCATCCACGACGTCCTGATAGCATTGTGGGGAGGGTAACGCGTAGATCCCGTGCAGATGGGTAACAAGGGAGTAGGACAGTAACCTTCGGTCGGGCCCAGTTGTCCCTCGGAACACCACCACACTGACTGCTCGAAGGTGGCCATAGCAGCTCGGACCACTGGTGACGAGTGTTACCCCCTATTGTTTTCCCCTTTTGAGCCGAGTCGTTGCCTCCACCAGTAGCCAACAGCATTTGGGCTTTGCTGGAATTTAAAGTAGAGCCCAGACCGGATGAGTCAAAGCCGCCCCCATCTTTGCAAGCGAGTCCATTGCCTTCAATGTTTACATGACTTAGCAGTCGTATCTACCATTCTTTTTGAAACAGTGTGTGCGAAAAAAACCTCCCCGTACTTCATAGTGAATGGGCAGTCTCGTGGCGTTTTGAATTCTGCCCTGGAGTCTTCGAGGAAATCTGCTATCATAAAAGGAGGTATTTATATCGTTATAAAGGAAGTATTACTCCAATTTGAATATTTTATTGCCCAATCAACTGTTTAATTTTTACCGATGGGATGGAAATTTAAACAGGAGATTCGTAATTTGAAACATTCCTTTCCTATCAGACTTTGCATGAAAATGTAATTAGAAGTATGTTATCTATCTGGATATGGTTATTGCAGTGTGTGAGCGTAGCTACCACTACAAAACTTAACTTACGAATGGGTAATATAAATACCAGTGTAACCCAACTCTACCGTGAAGCACTTTTTAGTAGACACTAAGTTACTCTGGTTCATTCGCACTTTCTATAGTTATGAATAGCAACAACGGTGATAGTTGGTAATTTTTTATTTCTGAGGTAACGCATATCAACTACTGTTTTCGTTTTTATGTATATGGAAAAAGATTTAAAAGAAACTAAAATCAAACATTCCCTACTTTAAAGCTTTTTTGGTTTTAATTTCTCTCAATGTGAAATGCGTCTGATAAGCAACAATTATCATTTAGACGTGTTTTTTTTTTCAATCAGGGGAACCAAGAACAAAAAATCCTCTAAAAAATCGATTTTTTAATTTTACTTTTAAACGATAGAGGGCGATTTCTTCTGATTCCAGTGATATATTGGTTTTATAGTTTTAGATATTTAAAAGGGTTTTAAAAAGGTAAAAAAAAAGTTTTAAAAAATGCCACGCCCACTTTCACAACTGTCAAAGTTTATGAACGTCGTAATTTATTTATATAAACTACTTTTAAAAGTAAATTTTTTAATATTTTTTGTAAACTTGGTGAACAGTGATTAACTGTACTGCAAGAAAAAGTAACGATTAACTGCGAGAAAAAGTAGTTTATATTGAATTTGCTTGTCGTTCTCGTACTGTATTTGTGATATTCAAATTCTTATAAGCTTTGGAGTTTTGCTTCCTTTACTATTCATTATTTCTGATTTTTTATTTGGATTTTGATATCATTCTTCGAAACGAAAGTTATGGCTCGTAGGAAAGCTTTCGGTCGTCGAAAATTCAAAGGAAATCAACATCAGAATCAAAAGGAACAAACAGAAGCATCTTCTGAAGAAAAAAAAACCGAGTTTTGGAAGCGCCAACATCCAGTTCCAAGCGAAAGTTGTCTGGTATTCCTCACTATGAGTATTTAAATACAAATGGTGCAGGTAATATAATTATTGATATTAGTATTTTATATGATCTACTAAAGCAAAGTGCTAAGTGCAAGCATTGCAACAAAGATGGTACCATGACTGCAGAAAATGAAGGCACGCAACACAAAGGGCTTGCTGTTTCCATTGCATTTAGATGTACTGCATGAAACAATTCAGCGGCCTCAATGAGTTCCAAAATTTCAAGGAACCAGTACGATATAAACATTAGGCTTGTTTATGGAATGCGATGCATTGGTAATGGCAACAAATCAGCAGAAGTGATTTGGGCGATGATAAATTTGCCCCCTCCACCTCAACACTTTGCATCTTTTCATGAAAGCATTTTCGACAGTTTGAACATTTCGCAATCATCCATGAAAGCTGCAACTGAGGAAACTGTAATGTTATCTGATGGGAATCGTGACATCGCAGTGGCATTTGATGGGTCATGGCAGTGGCCATACATCTTTGATCGGTGTTGTTGTGTGTACTTCTTTAGAGACTGGCAAAGTCATGGACTTTGAATGTCTCACGAAAAATTGTTTCAAGTGTAGAAATAGCCCATCAGATGAACACATTGGCGACAAGAATTACGAGGGCACAAGTGGCGGTATGGAAGCTGAACGTAAAGTTCTATTCATGGATGGGGAAAAATTGCAGCCTCTGTTTGTCACAAGGACCAGAGCACCTAAAAATAGGTAGAGGACCGACTTGGCTCTTGGCGGTATCCCATTTAGTCTGTTCACACTGTTCACGACCTGGAGGCTCCCTGGCTCAAGGTTTCAATAGGCAGGACCAAACTATTCTTGCCGGCTTTCGAAGTGGTCACCTTAAATCAATGAAATTTTCCGAAGGATCCAAGATCTTTGAGATTTGTAACAACTGTTCCACTGAGCAGGCTTCGCCTCACCACATCCTCTCGTGCCTGGGGCTCTCCAAACAGGACTTGACTGACGATCCATTGACGGTGTTGGATTTTTTGAGGGTGTATAACGTCATGGACCTGGTCTAGCACTGCTGGCCAATGGGGGCGTGCAACAACAACACAACAACACGTAAAGTTCGATATTTGGACTACCTCGGCAACGGGGATTCAAAAGCATTCGATCAAGTAGTGGCTAGTCAGATGTATGGAACAGACACCACAATAGAAAAATTAGAATGTGTTGGTCATGTCCAGAAAAGAGTGGGTACACGGCTTCGAAAACAAAGACAGGATTTAAAGAAGACATAGTTATCGGATGGCAAGAGTATATCGGGACGCGGGCGACTCACCGTTCGAGAAGTCAACCTAATACAAGCGTACTATGCTTTAGCCATAAGGCACAATACTAATAATTCTGTTCAGGAGGCGTCCAAATCTGTTTGGGCTATTTATTTTCATAAGCTGTCTACGGATGTGAAACGTAACATGGCTTATATCCAACAGGTGACAACACCTGGTGTAAATTTAACAAATCTGGAAATACACACAAAAATTCTTTGCCAGAACCTGTTCTGCTTTCCATGAAACCCATATTTAAGGCTCTAAGTGATCCTAAACTTTTATCAAAATGCAGCCATGGAAAACCCCAAAACCCCAATGAAAGCTTTAATCGATGCATGTGGAACCGCTTGCCGAAAACTTCTTTTCACGGCATAAAATCTTTAAAAATTGGAGTAATGGATGCTGTCCTGTGTTTCAATGATGGCTCTCAAAAGCGGTTGGAAGTTTCAAGGCACCTTGGCATAGAACCTGGCTATTATATGTCTCAAGCTCTAAAGAAACTTGATGAAAGAAGAATTTGTGAAGCCAACCGGTCAACTAAACAAGCCTCGAAAGAGGCAAGAAAAGCCAACAAGAACTAAAAAAAAGGACATTTGAGCTTGAAGAATGTCTGGATGCATCAGAATATGGCTCGGGCGCATTCTAAAGTAAGTTATTTGCCTTCCAAATGGTTAAATGCTATTTTCTCAAAATGTGATTTTTCTTTGGTACATTTTACTCAAATTGTACTCAATTTACAAGCTTCGAATTTTGCATACTATTTCAACTATATCATATTGACACAGTAAACCTCAAATTTTAATGAAAAAAAAAAAACACAAACAATTTTAGAACTTTTTTAATAGGTAAAAAAAAAACATGTTTTTCAGTCGTATAAAGTAAACTGTCTCCAAATCTCTACTATTATAAAAGGAAGTGTTTGTCTATTTCTTGCCGCAAAATCCTGACGATTCTATGGCACTTGTAGCAATGAGATTTGGCACACAGGTAGTCCAAATTTTTTATAATTTTTGAGTCGCGGCGAATTTTAAAATTCAATCTAGAAGATTTTTAAATGAATTTAATAGTTTTATTCTCCATCGGTTTTTCAAATTGTTTCTTCCGGAAGAAGAAACACCCGAATCTGGACTTTTTATACTCACGTGACCTTGCAATCAGCGTTTGGAACCATGCGAAGTTTATTTCATCGCCGGGATATCGATGCGCGGAGGAATGATTTTCCAGCCAGACGATAAATCTTTTAACTGGACTCAATTCTTTTTTCTATCTCCTAGACCTAGACCGTTAAAGATAGAGTACAAATTTCAACGGATTTGAAATCTGCGGAAAATTTCACTTTAGATCGATACCTAAAAATATGATTTTCTTTGAATAAATAATTTGAAATTGAATATATCTTTTATAATTTTACAAGAGATTGTGACGTCACGTGAAACAGATTGCATCTTCTGCCCTTCGAGTTAAAAAAAAAAGAAACAGTACATTTCCTGTTCTATTCGATTTCAGGGAATGAGAGAAAAAAAAAACATTTTGACTGGGATTGTTAATTCTTTTTCGTGAAATCGGAATCGCTAAAGATTAATTGAAAATTTCAACGGATTTGAAATCTGCGGAAAATTTTACACCAGTTTAATAACTTACACCACGGGCACAGGCAACGCCGGGCTAGCCACGCAGTGGCTAGTTAAAAAATAAATTTTTAGATTAATATAATTTGAGGTTCCCAGTATCATTTAAAGCGCTTATGAACTCTGTACCAAATCTTAAAATTCTATGTACTCTACTTTTTTTTGTAAAAGTGTACCTTTGCAGGGCCCTATTATCAAATTTTGAGTTTTCAGTTTTTTTTTTAAAAATAGACCTCTCTCTCTCTCTAAATCATAAAAATAATGCATAAAAATGTAATTTTTTATGTCACCTATATCACTTAATACTTAATAAGTAAAATATTAAAAAATTAAACAGGTATCTTAAAAACTTATAATATTATTGTCGCTAAAGACAGCGAACTATGATAACATTAATTTCTTATAAATAAAATGATACGGCTCTCATGAATTAACTACCAAGAAGTTTCTTTAAAAATTTATTTACATTTTATATGCATATCTTAACTATTTACAATCACCACTCAATTCAAAAATTCATAATCCAATAAAAAGTGCGAACAGTTCTATTTTTTCCTTTTTTTTCGAGCTTCCTGTTGCCACTCCTCTCACAACAAAGTATAAAAAACAGAATAAGTGGCTTATCGTTTCCATGGATATGCAACATTTATATCAGTTTACGTTGTGTGACAATTTTTGGCATTTTCTCCTCCGAGAAGTAAAGGGTTCCCTTCAGACACTTTTGAGAAAGAAAAAAAAATCATTTGGTTAAAACTATCCTTCAATATTTATTTAATCGTTCAAACTATCAATTCATTGTTGAATATTCACACTAAATAATCGTTCCAGCTTCCTATTATGCTCTTCATTCCATTCCACAATCCAACGTCAGTTCTGAGTATTCAAGTGAAAGTTACAGTTTGTATCCTCGACATAACCTACCATTTTTTCTTCACCGCTGATTGGCCAGTCGTTCAGCGTTTTTGCATTTCCTATTCTTGTCGCTCTACTGTGAAACGATCATTAGAAGGAAAATCACGATTGTAGGAAAACATAGTTTCTGTAACCTTGAAATTGGATTGAGTGAATTCCCACAGAATGTATTATTAGTTACATAACCATAATATGGAATAAATTAGTCTAAAAATAAATTAGTCTAAATATAAAGGCAGTGTCCTTCTATTTTGATTTACAATAATCCGTCGTGGCAAACTGAAGAACATTCCTGAAGAAAGGGAAACACCTCGCATGCAGAGACACTTGCGAAAAATTTTAATGCACAACTGTTAACCAAATTGTAAGTTTTGTATTTATTAATTTTAAATTTCAGACGCGTAAATGCTCTGTTCGTGTTCGTATATATTGCAAATACGGAACAACTCCGTAACATGTAAAAATTCAGTTTATCACGAATACTAACTAGATCGGGATATCCGATGCACATGAAAAAGAACTATAAGTTGAACAACTAACTTTTAAAGTTCGCATATACAATTGTATAACTATTCAGGACGGAAGAAACTTGCATGTATACCTAGAAACATCAACATAAAAGTTCCCTCCCTTACGGCACAAGTACGGAATGCTATAACGATTGATTTACATGGTTCAATAATCAAGTGAGTCAAAGGATTCTTGTTACGAACCGTTCAGAATAACAATTCTGAAATCCAACATGTTCTAAATTGCGCATTTCTAATTCAATGATCACTCACCTTAAGGGGCCGGACTGTAGATGGAGGGGGGGGGGGTGAATATAATTAAATCTACAGAGGTCCTCGAAGATCTAAATTTATTTACTGGATACAGTCATAAACTCGCGAGTTGAAGAAGACGATTTCGCGTTATGCATGCTAAATACGCTGAGTTGTTGCAAGCAAGTTGTCTCGTCTTAGGTGACAGAAGAGACAAAGGGTCAACATAGAGGTCACCTGCACCCTCAAGTGGACATTTAAAGGTATTTCAGAATCTATCAGACTGCTTAACCTCAAGTGTTTCTGGACGATTATTTCCATCAGATTGATTGTCCATATAAAACCTAACATTTTTGCGCCCAGCTCTTCCTGTTCTAGAAGAGGCAAGAACCTCTTCTTGAAAATTGAATCTGAAAAAAAAAAAAAAAAAGGTTTGGAGCTATGGCAGATGGGTCCTTTAATATATCCCGGGGAAAATTGAAGGCGGCAAGTAGCTATCCTGGTGTTTGACTGAGGTACCAGTGATGAAAAGGTACTGGAGATGATCTGCGCAATTGCTTTTCAAGTACGGACAGGGGATCGTCCTCCATTTGAACAAGTCCATGACATGGTCACAGCTCATCTGCTATTGGTCATAAGATCTGGGAGATCTGTAGCAGTCCGACTTAGCCACCCTTCACCTTCCTATGTTAACCGGGTTAAGCAGCACAGCCTTCAAGCGTTGAGTAGCCCTACCAGGAATATATATTCCCGACGTTTTTCGCTTGTTCTGTTTATTTCCCCTTCTCGCCACGATGAGGCTATGGAATAGGTCTTTTAGAGGACTAGCTTACCTTGTTTACTTAATTTTGGGCTAGGACCTAAACTCATTTGTCATTTCTTACTGCCATCCATATTCACGTTTGATTCATAGGAGTTTCTCTTGTTAGATCAGAAGTAGAAGAGAACTGATGCTGGCACATACTCTTGGTTTCTGTAGCCACAGAACAACCGAATGTTCCCCACTCGTTATGTATTGATGAACTGTTTACCACCGATCGCTGACAGCTGTTTGTTACAATGTCCACCATACATGTATTAGTCTTAGGTTTAGACCTGTTCAATAAACGAGCCAATCCCAGCAGTTACCAGATTGGATGACAGAAGTTCCCACGTCCGTGTTCTCAACCAATCAGTAAGAATAAAATGGCTTCAATGCCTGTTTCGTGAACGAGGTATTGTAGTCATTTTATATCTGTTGATATTGGACAAAGCAAAAGATTATGATGGTGCATCTGAAAGGGATCTTTTTTATCTTACAGAGATACTTCCTGGAACAATTATCGATTTCCAAGTAATTTCAATCGTTGGAAGATGCGTTATGCAACGAGTTGTTGACGAAAAATGCACTGTGTCCTGATTATTTTCTTTAAAATATTTTGATACTTTCAAGGATGCGAACAGAAACACGAACTGCGACGCAAGCCACTCCACTGGCACCCAAAATGACAATACGTTCAATAGTTTCCATCATCACCCAAAAATAATGGAACGTCTTCAAAGAACGCTGACAAAGGGAAATCGTTTTGTGTGTGTTTCGTCTAGCGACCACTGTGTTCTTCCAGGACCAGACAACCGACGTCACGCACCAAATTTACCCGGGCTGTTGTTCATTTATTCCTTTTTTCGGAAATGGCGCACCAAAAAAACAATAGTTACGTACATCGAGAGGAAAGGGAAATCGGAGTCTAGCCTTCAAGGTCGCCATTCTACCCCTAGACACCGATTCGATAAGAAGCAGTTCCGAGTCCGATAGCATCTCCAGACGCATGCTTCTGTCACTGCTGTCATAACTGTTTCGAGGCCTTCGATTTCCGAACAGGTTGACTGACGTGAGAATCCCTCAGAACACACTGCATTCTAGCAAAATTGGTAAATACTGTTTATTATTATCTCGAAATCTTAAATAAAAAAGGGGAAATATTTCACAGGACTTATTTATTATTTTGCTTAGCGAACGCGTAAAAGTAGTGTTTATAGCCTGGCTAAAAATGTGATTTATAAATTTCATGTTTAAATTGTACATTAAAAGAAATTAAATATTAAAAAGAAATTAATAGAGTATTGTGTCGCAACAATGTTATGCTAATTAATTACCGTTAAAAAGAAATTAATTTTGATTTTTGACGCTGCTCGAGAAGATGTCGAATAATTCAAAATTTGTATGTCCCTGTTAAATATGCTGGTGCATCCAAAGAAACCGAGTGTAAGATTTCAGTCGTCATCTTCAAATGTCCGGATTTGAAAAATTTTCCCGGAATTTAACGTCTTATTTTGTAGCATCTAATTTCTTGTTAAAGTCTAATTTCTCGATTGTGCATTTAAAAATTCAAATTTCATGGGTAGTTTTGAGAGTTTTAAAGTGAGCACAAATTCTGTATCAATATATTGTACAAAAAAAGTGCGATTGGGAGTATGTCTTTCGTCTAAAATTTGTTTAGCCATTGTATTATTCGTTTGCAATGGATACAACTGTGACTAACGAAAATTTTTTTTTTGTTAAAGTAAAATGTATATTTTTTGTGTGTTGAATATAGATACCTAAAATTGATTTTCGATTTGGCAAATGGGCAAGTAATCTTTACTTTTAAGTGCTATTTTGACGGAATATTTTCAATAACTAACAACTTTCGTTTGAACCGAATGAATCGAGATCATCGACAGTATGCGTAAACCTTCTACCTTCAAGAGTTTTAGTAACCTTTTCAAGAATAAGAGCGTTGTAACATGAGCTGTACGTCGTACTAGAGCAACACGACGGGCTATTGACGACGGTCCGGGATCAGTCCCTTAAGGGAAAGATCCGAGGACAACACCACGTAATTTTGAACCATGGTCAGATGACGAAGCAACACCTGAGCTGGCAACCCACTCTCCAAACTTCCACACCAACCAAACGAGGACTTTCCGCCACGACAGATTTAAGGTGCACCAGCCGCCTCTACACCATACGTTTACAAACATCCATGCCAGGACCCGGATTTGAACCAGGAACCTTCCGATCTAGAGGCTAACACCTTAACCACTATACCGACTGGTCGGCGGTCACGGTTTGGGATCAATCCCCTAAGGGAAAGATCCGAGGACAACACCATGTCATTTTGAGCCACGGTTAGATGATGAGGCAACACCTGAGCTGGCACCCCACTCCCCAAACTTCCGCACTAATTCAACGTGAGGACTTTCAGCCACGACAGATTTAAGGTGCACCAGTCGTTTCTACACCATAAGCTTACAAACATCCATGCACTAACCCGGATTCGGCAGCAACCTTCCGATCTAGAGGCCAACATTTTAACCACCAGACCGGTTGGTCCGTTATACCTTGGAGTCAGTATTGTACTAGTTTATGGTACATTGTTAGAGCCCTTTAGGACGAATCCAAAAGTTTAATTTAATTATTAATTTCTTGCATAAAATTAGTTGATTCTTATTACAATTACCACAACCACGCGAATTAGAAAAAATATTAATTAGGTTTAAAAACATAAATATTCAGATTATATAAAACTTTTGCATGGAAGGTCTAGGCTCACATAAGTGAATGTAATAAAAACAAGGTTAAAATTGAGTTCAACACAAGGGGATGGGAGGTTAGTAAAACAGATTGTGTTAGTCTCTACTATTATAAAAGGAAGTGTTTGTTTGTCTGTTTCTTGCCGCAAAATCCTGACGATTCTATGGCACTTACAGCAACGAGATTTGGCACACAGGTAGTTCGAATTTTTTGCATTTTTTGGGTCGCGGTGAATTTTAAAATTTAATCTAGAAGATATTTAAATGAACTTAATAGTTTTATTCTCCATCGGGTTTTTCAACGCCTTTCTTCCGCGAAAGAAGAAACATCATGGTCTAGACTTTTCTACCCACGTGACCTTGACGTCAGCCTTTGGAACTATGCCACATTTTCTTCGTGGAAGGACGTAGAATAGTTATTGTTTTCCTTTTCCGTTTTGATTTTGCGCGGAGGATAGATTTTCAAACAAGACGGTAAAAACTAATAATATTTAACTGGAGTCACTTTGTTCTTTTTTCTATCTCCTAGACCCGTTAAAGATGCAGTAATAATTTCAACGGATTTGAAATCTGCGGAAAATTTTACTTTAAATTGATGCCTAAAAATATGATTTTTTTAAAATAAATAATTTTTAAATTGAATATATCTTATATATTTTCGCAAGAGATTGTGACGTCACGTGAAACAGATTGCATCTTCTGCCCTTCGAGTTAAAAAAAAAGAAACATATTACATTTCTTGTCCTCTTCCATTTCAGGGAATGAGAGCAAAAAATAAAAAACATTTCGACTGGGATTGTTACTTCTTTTTCGTAAAATTGGAATCGTTAAAGATAGATTGAAAATTTGAACGTATTTTAAATCTGCGGAAAGTTTTACACCAGATTAATAACTTACACCCGGGTTAGCCACGCAGTGGCTAGTTGAATATAAATTTAAGTTAAACCCTGCAGTTGGGTTGCCAAAACCAAAGCTTTCGCGATTAGAAAATCATCAAAAGATTTAGCAGGCCTCTTAAATGAAAACATTGATGATGAATGAAAACATCTTAAGAGATACTGATCGACGCATCTCTTGGATTCCCACGAAAGTTCGCCCCCTATTTTATGTGACAAAAATTAAAAAATTATTTTACTGATAAAAAATTACATTCATTGGATGTGGTTGGTACGTGCCGTTCGATTCGATACTCATTCTCCATCTTTTCTATAGCCGATCAACCGGTATAGTGGTTAAGGTGTTAGCCTCAAGATCGGAAGGTTCCTGGTTCGAATCCGGGTCCGGGCATGGATGTTTGTAAGCGTATGGTGTAGAGGCGGCTGGTGCACCTTAAATCTGTCGTGGCCGAAAGTCCTCACGTTGGGTTGGCGTGGAAGTATGGAGAGTGGGGCGCCAGCTCAGATGTTGCCTCGTCATCTGACCGTGGTTCAAAATGACGTGGTGTTGTCCTCGGATGTTTCCTATAGGGGATTATCCCAGACCGTCGTCAATAGCCCGTTGTATTGCTCTATTACGACGTTAATTAAAATTACCTTATCCACCTCTTCTGTAGGCTGCAACATCCCGCGCTCGTAGAAGTTCAGAAGTTTCAGGCTCAAGAGCGGATCCAGGTGACAAAACTGTCTGAACCCCTCACAGCACGTGGAATCGTCAATGGCAAACCCATCCTACACGACACGCATCTTTTGCATCTGCGAAGCATCCTTTTCATTTTCGGAAATACAAAAGCATCATAGGTTGAAAGCGCTCCTTATTTTCTGCCATTTTAAAGGCCACAATTTGAAAAATACAACCCACAAACACAATTTCCTCCAAATACTCGCTGAAATTCCTCCTTTCGAAGACCATCGAAACTTGACACGTGTGTGAAGTAGGGATACGACATCGATAGCAAAACATCGATGTTTTGAAACATCGATGTTCAAAATTAAAACATCGATGTTGGTAATACATCGACCCAAAAACATCGATGTTTCTTAAAATTCAGTGTATTTAAACTTTTTTCCCCCATTTCTTAAAACTGGTTTAGCAACTTGTGATGCTACATCTACAGCAAAACATCGATGTTGATAATACATTGCCCCCAAACCATCGATGTTTTTAAAATTCAGTGTATTTAAACTTGTTTCCCCAATTCTTAAAACTGATTTACCAACTATTGATGCAACATCGACAGCAAAACATCAATGTTGAAAATTAAAACATCGATGTTGATAATATATCGTCCCCAAACCATCGATGTTTTTAAAATTCAGTGTATTTAAACTTGTTTCCCCATTTCTTAAAACTGGTTCAGCAACTAGTGATGCGACATCGGAAACAATACATCGATGTTTTTTTCTAAAACAACAGTGTTTAGAAAACATCGACATCGATGTCGCATCCCTACTTTTCAGACCCTTCATCATTGGCCACTTTGGTCTAAAAGAATGTTCAGTTTGCTGATTATAAAAATTATGCTACTTGTTTTTTTTTTTTAAATTTTTATAACGGTACTTTTTTCATTTAAAAATAAAACATCGACAACGTAAAAACATTGACAAGTATAAACATCGATGTTACCAAAACATCGACCCCAATACATCGATGTTAAATACATCGATGTTTTTTTAAAAACATCGATGTTTTGAAAACATCGACATCGATGTCGCATCCCTAGTGTGAAGTAGATAACACTTGACTTTTTCGATGCAATGCCGTCGAGCGCCGAAAACGGGATTGATAAACAGAGTTTTTGATGCATCAATCAGATCCTTCATCATTAAATTAGTCAAAGTGTGAAATTTCATGATTTTACTATCTTTATATCCGTGATATTCAACGATAAAGTTTGTATCGATTTCACAGATTATAATAAGTAGTTAACACAGTCCCAGCCTACGCCATTCGGTGTGTATTTGGGTTGTGAAAGCAATCCAGATTCTGTAAATAGAACTCGCTATTCATTCGTATCCATTTGCTCAGTTCTGAGCTCCAGTATTTTCCTTATAATTTCTTTCAGTCCTTCACTGGATCTTTTAGTTGTCCAGTTTAGTTTCATGTCTATGCTAAGGTATCCCTTATTAAACTCTTCGTCCTTGTTAGTCTAAAAGTTTTTACAATGGTAAACCACGTGGTCTGCACTTTGGATTTTGTGCTCAATGTGTAATGGTGATGGTAATGGTAATTTTGTTAACGTCGTACTAGAGCAACACAACGGGCTATTGACGACGGTCCGGGTTCAGTCCCTTAAGGGAAAGATCCGAGCTCAATTTAATATGAAGACGTCCCTTTATGCAAATCATATTCATTTGAATTTATGGAAGATGTAAGGTTCCTGTCAAACGCCATCTTTGAATTTTTTCTACTGTTAAAAAATGTTCGAATGAAGAGGGGTGGTTCAACCCCCCCCCCCCTCCGATTGTACCGAAGGCCTTGGATGAGGATTCACCAATTTTTCCGAAATTCTTTTGAACCGGTATGGTGGTTAATATGTTAGCCTCTAGATCGGAAGGTTCCTGGTTCGAATCCGGGTCAGTACAAAGATGTTTGTAAGCATATGGTGTAGAGACGGCTGGTGCACCTTAAATCTGTCGTGGCTGAAAGTCCTCAGGTTGGGTTGATGTGTTTGGATAGTGTTGTGCCAGCTCAGGTTGTCGCCTCGTCATCTGATCGTGGTTCAAAATTACGTCGTGGTGTCCTCGGATCTTGCCTTAGGAGATTGATCCCGGACCGTCGTCAATAGCCCGTTGTGCTGCTTCAGTAGGGCGTTAATTAAAAATTACCAAAATTCTTTTGGAATCGAAGACGAAATCGACAGAAATGTTACTGAGCCGTTAATCGAAAATTTTGTCTCGGTAGAATAATCAAAAAGCAATGTATCACAAGTAAACACCAAATAAACTCTAAATATTGTAAACAATAGAAATAAATTTTTTTACGATAGAAAAAATGTTTCACTCTATCCGTTTTTTGTCAGATGATCATGTCTATAGTTTTTAAAAGTTTGTAATGAGAAACCACCGAGTCTATGTACAACATGGGCTTACTAGTGCCCCAATCAGATTTGTTAGAAAGCCCCATGTCTTTTTCTGGGGGCGTGACAGTCCGGTAGGAAAAATAGCGGATTAGCAACAGGAATTTTGCGAGTTCAAATCCAACCAAAGGCCATTGTGTACAAAGGGGCCTGGTGCACGTTCAATCTGTCCGGTTCATTCTGTTCCTCACGTAGACAAGTGAAAAACGTGGAGAGGGGTGCCAGCTCAGGTGTGACCTCGTCATCTGACAGTGGTTCCAAATGACGTGCTGGTCCTTTGGGGATTGATCTTGGACCGTCTCCAATAGCCCGTTGCGTTGGTCCTGTTCGACGTTAATAAACCGTCGACGGACGACCTATCTACCAAATCGTTTCTCCGAAGGACAGTCGACCCAAACCGTCGGGACGGGCTAGAGATCTTTCAGAAATGGTCAGACTTACAACCTGTGAGGTCATTGGAAGACATGCCGGTACTTCAGATCTGTTGCTAAGGGGTAGTCGAAGCTATTACCCAATTAGGAAGATTTTCCCAACCAAATCAGCTTGAGAAGTCGGCCGAGGGGGATGACGTCAAGAAATTTTCAGCCAAATGGAATTATCTTTCAGTAATGACGTTTCGAAACCAAAAAACACTCATAGATGTGGATTGACCGCTCAGATTTCGTGTCCAAGATAAGGCGGTTATCATCCGAACTTTTTTCTTCCCCAGGATCGTAATACCATCCGTCCATTCTCGCGCTAATGGCCATTGGAATATTCTGAATCCATCTCACTTCCTGGGAAATATTACGTTGTAATCGAATACACGTCCGGTAATGGTAATTTTAGTTAACGTCGTACTAGAGCAACACAACGGGCTATTGACGACGGTCCGGGATCAGTCCCTTAAGGGAAAGATCCGAGGACAACACCTCGTAATTTTGAACCACGGTCAGATGACGAAGAAACACCTGAGCTGGCACCCCACTCTCCAAACTTCCACGCCAACCCAACGTGAGGACTTTCAGCTACGACAGACTTAAGGTGCACCAGCCGCCTCTACACCATACGCTTACAAACATCCATGCCCGCACCCGGATTCGAACCAGGAACCTTCCGGAATACACGTCCGGAAAAGTGTCTTCGGGTTTGATACCGAACCGTCGACAATAGCCAGTTGTATTGCACTAGTACGATGTTAATTAAACACCTACGTACCGATCCAAAAATTTATTTTTTTTTGTGTCGAAAATGTGTGTTTGTGTAAATAAGATAGCTCTTCTTAGGACATTTTAATCCTACCTGTCCTCTAGGCTGTGGTCACGTTGGGTTGGTGTGGAAGTTTGGAGCGTGGGGTGCCAGCTCAGGTGTAGCTTCGTCATCTGACCGTGGTTCAGAATTACGAGTTATTGTCCTCGATTCTTTCCCTTAAGGAATTAATCCTGGAGAGTCGTCAATAGCCCGCTGTGTTGCTCTAGTACGACGTTAATTACAAATTACCAAATTACTCTAGGCTGTGGTCGTACGGTTGGAAGAGTAACGGTTTAGCAACGCTTGCGACGTCGAATCAAACCGAAGACTGACGTGTTCAAGGGTGCTGGGGACTGGTGCACGTTAAGTTTGTTGTGGCCTCAAATGTACTTGCGTCGGCTTGGTGTGGAGTGCCAGTTGAGGTATGACTTCGTCATCTGAATGTGGTTCAAAATTACGAGGCGTTGTCCTTGAATCTTTCCCTTCAGGAGGGCCGACCAACCGGTATAGTGGTTAAGGTGTTAGCCTCTAGATCGGAAGGTTCCTGGTTCGAATCCGGGTCTGGGCATGGATGTTTGTAAGCGTATGGTGTAGAGGCGGCTGGTGCACCTTAAATTTGTCGTGGCCGAAAGTCCTCACGTTGGGTTGGCGTGGAAGTTTGGAGAGTGGGGTGCCTGTTCAGGTGTTGCTTCGTCTTCTGACCGTGGTTCAAAATTACGAGGCGTTGTCCTCGGATCTTTCCCTCAAGGGACTGATCCCGGACCGTCGTCAATAGCCCGTTGTGTTGCTCTAGTACGACGTTAACTAAAATATTACCAATTACCAATTATTACCTTCAGGAGGAATCATGGACCGCCACCGCTAACTAGTTGTGCACTAGTACGACGTTAATTAACTACCTACCTCTCTATTAGCATCGTGGCTTCATTTCACTTGATAATCCCAACCCTATTAATGTACATGTTGTTTCATTTAATATAAGGTAATTTTAATTAATGTGGTACTAGAGCAACACAACGGGCTATTGACGACGGTCCGGGATCAATCCCCTAAGGTAAAGATCCGAGGACAACGCCATGTAATTTTGAACCACGGTCAGATGACGAGGCAACACCTGAGCTTGCACCCCACTATCCAAACTTCAACACCGACCCAATGTGAGGACTTTCGGCTACGATAGATTTAAGGTGCACCAGCCTCACCAAACGGTTTCAAACATCCATGGCCTGACCCGGATTCGAACCAGGAACCTTCCGAGCTAGAGGCTAACACCTTAACCAATATACCGGTTGGTCGGCTCAACGTGAGAGGAAAACGAAGGATGTACTTTTTCGAACTATCTGAACTTAATTTCGATTTTTTCGAAATATTTGAACGTAGTTTTTTTCCAATCTAATTAACGGATCTTTCCCTTGAGGGATTATCGTCCATAACCCGTTGTGTGGCTCCAGTACGACGTTAATTAAATACCTACCTACCAAATCTATCCTTACCTACTTAATCACACACCCATCCAGTGACGCGGGTAAGAAGCGCCCTTGTGCAATAATTTTTTTGGCGCCCCACCCACCAATATCCAACGTAAATCATAGGCACTGTGCTAGGGTTTTTTGAAGCACCAACTCGAGTAATATAATAGGTTAGCTAAATAATCAAACGAATCAAATTAACCTAATGACTAAGACAAATTTTTGCAACAAATGCAACTTTTTTTCGTGCGCTCAACACCGCATGTAAATTACTAAAACCAAAATTCCTCCTACATGGGGTGTATTGTAAGTGAATTATAACCTCAACATAAATGCAACTTTCCTCACAAATGCAACTTTCTTCACAAATGCAACTTTCTTCACAAAGGCAACTTTTTAAAATTTAGCTTAAAATTAATTCATTGAACTTACTATTTCATTTTTTCCCCTCTGAATCAACCCTTCGATCCCGTGTGTCTGATCCATCGACCTTAAAATGAAATAGACAGAGAGAGTATGAGCCCGTAGCTTTATGTTATATTTTCCAGTTCTCGGTTTCAAGATGTGTCACGTGGTTGTGGGTAAAGCATAAATCCTATATTATTGATTGGTTAAAGTGACAATTCACCGTGATCAAAAACACTAGTCTGCTCTTCCATAGCCATTCGGTGAATTCGATTTGTGATTTACCCTTCAGAGATCTTACGATAGTGTCTATTATAATTTAGCAAGTAATCAAAAATAGCTTCCCATTAAATTATTTTGAAAAACAGTGAGCAAAATCACGAGTATTCTATAGTTTCATACGAAATTTTTTTTAAACTACTTGTAGCAAAAGATGCTCCTATTAAGCGTAAGATTTGTTTTACTATTCTGTCAAAAAGTAAATTTCTCTCCAACCAGATGAAGAATTTCATGGAATATTTGAACTTTGGTTTACATTATAAGTATCGTGGAATTACCTAAATGTTGAAACAAAAATCGATGTTGCTAAGCGCTAATGTTTCTTGTCGGGTAAGATGATTCAGCAAACATTAAAAAAACCTTTTTATTAAAATTATTTTTAAATTGTGGAAAGACCTGTTTTATTTTAAAAATTGCACTTTCACTCGATTTGGTTGCTTTGCTCAGTTATTGTGTGATTTTCAATAACAATGCTTACAAATCAAAAAGATTTTCTGTACAAAGTATAGATAAATTAGTCAAAACTATCTTCAATTGAAGACTTTTTATCACTCTAGTCAATTTCCGTCGAAGCATCCATCGAGATTGAGAATTGTAGTTTTGCTAAGGAATACATATTTCAAATATACCATTGTAGATGGCTGAACCAAAACATTACAAAAGAAAGATGTGGATTGACTATAAAGTTCCTTTGGTCTTTCTCACATTTAAGGAATTTAGTCATAAAACTAAGCATGCATGTGTTCTGACCACTTGAAAACAAGCTCTTACAGCTACCGAAAATCTGAAATTTTCTTTCGTGCGTATGAAACACTCAATCACAGTTACAGATAGAGATGTCTTTAATTCAAATTCAAATGTACAGGGGTTTAAGAGAGGATATTTCAAACCATCACAATGAATAAATACAAACGTGAACTAATAGAATGCTCGGTGTCAGCGTTGGCAGCTCTCATAGCTTTAGATCACAGACAAACTGTTGGCAGCAGTGATTTTTTTAGATACACAAAACACGACATCGTTGTTCGTTTATGTCCACCTGTGAAGAGGAAGAACATATTTAAACTTATGGGTATAGTACAACTACTAAACTTAGGTTACTACAGTAAGTTCTAATACCGCACTTCAGCCCTTCTTGATTATCCTGGGTTGTCTAGGTCTTAGTTCAGACGTGCTATTTGTATTTTAACGTTACGATATTGAGGCGTTTCGTTACATAAAAGCTTCGTAGAAAAATTAAAAATTCTAATTCAGAAATGGACATTATTATTTTGGCTCCTATGGACATCGCCACATGGTTTTTATTTTTGACGAACATGACACTTTCCCTTGGTGTAAGTATACACTAGATATCGCGAAAATCGATAGTGTTTTATTGTTTCAAAGTATTTTTCAACTTTTTAACTTTCAAACAATACCAAGATCTTGTAAAAAATCGAAATATTTTTCTAGTTTCAGGGATTTTTGCTAAGTACTGTCCCCACGTGCAAATATGTTTCCAAAACTTTAAATTCCATTTCTGAATAACAGTGTATAATGCAGGGTATCGGTTCAGCAACTTGCGCTTTTCCTTCCTTGCATGAACTTTGTGACAAATCGAGTGTTTTCTAGGATTCTTTTAATCAATATACAGTGTGTTTCACTGAACCGTTTCAGAACTTCTAAGAGGGGTAGGGTACAAAATCATATACCAATGGGCAGTCATAAATGCTTTCCTGACGCGGTAGATGGTGTTGTGCGAAAATCCCGAGTTTTCGTGTAGGGAATCTTCATTTCGCACAAGAACGCCAAGTTAGTAGGATGGATGATTAGCCGATATGCATTTGGCGTACGGGGCTGCAAATTGTAGTGGGCCAGCCGCACAGCGTTTGTACGCGGAACGATATCCGACGAGGCGTATCCACAGTCATAATTTCTTTGCAAGACTGCACCAGAGGTTAGCTGAGACAGGTTCATTAGAAAGAGCTGACAGGGACAGGGTAAGAACATCACGGACTGCAGACGTCGAACAGAATGTGCTGCAGCATGTACAGGGGAATCCAAGAACGAGTACACGAAGTGTAGCAGCAGTCGGGGTTTCCCATTGCAGCGTCTGGAGGATTCTCCGAGAAGAAGACATGCATCCGTTTCACGTGCAGCGTGTCCAGACACAGCAACCGGAGGATTATGCACCTCGTATTGCTTTCGCACAGTGGTACCTTGGAAAATGTGCTACAAATCCCCTTTTTCCTGCTGAAGTGTTGTTTTCCGATGAGGCATCCTTCACAAGGGAAGGAATTTTCAACACGCATAACGACCATATCTGGGCGGTCGAGAACCCGCATGCAATACGACGTCGTGCAGCACAGATTCGATTTTCGGTCAATGTATGGGCCGGTATTATGGGAGATCACCTCATCAGACCTTACCTGTTACCGTCTCGTCTAACCGGACCTAACTACTTGCTCTTTCTGCAGCAATTATTGCCACAACTTTTGAGAGATGAACAGATTTCTGCATCGACGCAAAAGACAATGTGGTTCCAACACGATGGAGCCCCTGCCCATTATAGCGGAGATGTTCGTAACTACCTGGATGTCACATTTGGTCAGCAGTGGATCGGACGTGGTGGTCCCGTGCGTTGGCCTGCTCGGTCACCCGACCTATCGTGTCTTGATTTTTATTTCTGGGGTTATCTGAAATCGCTAGTTTATGACACCCCTGTTGACAATGTTGAGGAGCTGCCGGAGAAATTCGAGATATGCCTGGAGTATTCCAGAATGTTCGGATGTCCATGCGTCGGAGATATGAGGCGTGCATTGTAGCCCGTAGCAGAAACTTCGAACACTTACTTTAATCCATGTACCTTTTGCTTCTTTTCATGTATTATTAAAACGATTTCTCACTTACGGTCTCTTTTCTTTACGGTGCTTCTGTGTACAACACCGCTTCAGGAAAGCATTTCCGACCCCACATTGCTATATGATTTCGAGTTGTCAGGATGTACCCTACCCCTCTTAGAAGTTCTGAAACGGTTCACTGAAACACCCTGTAGATGTGGTTGTCGAGTTCTTAGTTGTGATTTAAGTTTCCCGTGCTGCTCAGAAGTTAAAACAGCTACCTCCGCTAACTGCGCAAGAAATTTCTCAAGTTGGGTGATTCCAAGGGACCTTATCTTCTTCCTCAGTTTCTTACTAAAGAACTCAATAAAAACGAAAGTATTGAAAAAGTAGACGGTACTTACTTTCTCATACAAGCAGATGTCTTTATTCGTACACAAATGTCGTCTTCACTGTCTTCGTTCCGTGACTGCTTCGTTTCGAGGCCTAAAAATTTATATTTCACAATTATAAATTGAATTTTTGCAAATAAAAAATTAATTTTCATAATTATAAATTGAATTTACGTAATTATAAATTGAGTTCACGTAATTATAAATTGAATTTAATTAATTATAAACTGAAGTTTCCCAATTATAAAATGAATTTTTCCAATTATAAATTGAATTTTTCCAATTATAAATTGATTTTTTTCAATTATAAATTGAATTTTTCCAATTATAAATTGAATTTTCACAGTTATAAATTATATTTTCAGTTATAAATTATATTTTCAGTTTAATTAAATTTTCAGTTATAAATTAAATTTTCACAGTTATGAATTAAATTTTCACAACTATAACGTGATGTTGTCCTCGGATCATTCCCATAGGGCATTGATCCCGGACCATCGTCAATAGCCCGTTGTGTTGCTCTGTTACGACGTCAGTTAAAATTACCTTACCTTCAAGGTGCTGCCATTAATGTAGGATATTTTAACTAGCGTCGCACCGGAGCATTACAACGGGCTATTGACGACTCTAGGATTAATGAGTGCGCTGAATTGTTATTGTAAGTGCCTCACCATTTCCAGACTGGAGTGTACGGAAGTGAGGTCGGATTGCAGCGTCTGGCATCGGACGCGGGTCTTCTCGAGAGTGTCTGAGATATCCGTCAGGTGGTGATTCATTTCATCGTATTGGGTGTTCAGTTTCTGCAAAAACAACACAATTAGTACATTGAACTACTAGGTTTGACATGCTTCGTTTCTTATATGATATTAAATATATTTCCTAAATAAGCAATGAAATATTGGGTTGATACAAAAGTTCGTCCCTTGAAAATTGAAAAAATAGTTTATTGACTCAAAATGACATTGAATCCATATATGATGTGCTGTTCTGTTTGATGACCTTTCTACATCTATCCGGTAGCTGCATCATACAGCGCTTGTAGAAGTTCCAAGGTTTCTGGCTAAAGAACTGATCCGGTGACGAAACGTGCTGAACCCTGAACTTCTTACGGCACGTGGAATCGGAAATAAAAAATGGAATCTTATCGGAAATAGAAAAGCATCATTGGTCGGAAATGCTGCTTTGCCATTGTGAATGCCTAACACAATTTAAAAAACGACCAACCCAATATTACAGTCCCCCCCCAAGTACTCTTGCCGAAATCCTTTCTTTCGCACAACATACAAATTTTACGCGTATGAAGTAGATAATACTTGGATTTTACGATGTAATGCCATCGAGATCCAAAAACGGGACGAACTTTCACATCACCCCCAATAATTTCTCGTTTCCCTTTTCATTCTTGGGTTGGTGTGGAAGTTCGAAAAGTGGGGTGCCAGCTCAGGTGTTGCTTCGTCATCTGACCGTGGTTCAAAATTACGAGGTGTTGTCCTCGAATCTTTCCCTTAAGGGACTGATCCCGGACCATCGATAATAGCCCGTTGTGTTGCTCTAGTACGACGTTAACTAAAATTACCTATTACCGAACTAGATTCAAAAATGTTTTTCATTGCTTTAAATTCGTAAATTGAACCAAGCTTTCAGCGTGTTCTTTCATAAATCTATTTAATTATCAGCGATGTTAAGAGTTTTTTTACTACAAACTGTGTCGATTTTCCTGAGTTTGAAACACACTCGTGTCGGAAGCAACCTTGCCACACACACTTTATACATATTTGTAAAATTATATTCTATAAAAAGTGGTAGGGCATTAAAAAAATATCAACTGGTGGTTGTGTGATCAGGTCTCCCGAAAATATATACCCTTAAAATTAAAGACTAAACTTGAAGAGAAAATTTGCTAAGACAGTATTACTAATCTGAAAAACAAAACATTTTTGGCTTCAAACTAATGAATAAGTATTACTAAGTCACTAATGAATAAGTATTTCGTCTTTACTTTTTTCTTATGCAACATAATGCTTTCACTGAAGTTAATCTTTCTGCCAGAACAGCTACATTTTTGTCCGTGTCGAGCTTATATATTCATTTTTAATGAATTGCGGTTCTTGAAACATCTTTTGGGTTGGTATTTTGATAGAAATGAGAATTACTCTAAAATTGTTCAACGAAGAAATAAAGCCGCCATTCGTGTTTATGTTACATTTTGATTTTACTCAATCGCTGCTATTAAATTGTTTATATCCACGTAATCAGTATGCTCAATGATTAAGTGGATGAAAACCAACCATGAATATTCAATATCAAGCGTTGTAAGGAAAATAGGAATGTTCCGATCAGAACAGGTCATCGAGTGACAAGGTCTTTCGAGATTTCAGAAAGTAGTCCAAGGTCACGAGAGATGTTTATCTGTTGCCGTTCGCTGACCAGAATTTTGGCTAGCCACTTTCACTAACACTATCTAGCATGGAGAGAACAGATAAAACTTTACTTCCGTATTTCTCTAGACCATTTCGAAAAAACCAATGGTTGACATTGTTTAAGACGAATGTCTAGGAATTAAGGCCAAATGTCATTGTTCGCCGTAAGGACCCAAGTATCCTACAAATTTCTTTTGCGGACTGTATTGCGAAATAATGCATATAGAAGCTACATTGGAATTAAAACTACAATTAAGAACAAGACAACTGCAAATTTACATGATAGCAACCGTTGAACTAACGGATTTTGTTCAGAGAACCTGATCGTTTTCCAATCGGAATTCCAATTCCGGTGAAAGATAAAATCAAAATGGCGCGGGAAAGTCGTGCGAACAGTAAATATTAAACTGAAAATAAATTGACTCAGTCGCGAACTAGCACTCTCCAACATCATCACAAAGGCGATAAATCATTTTCACGTAAAACTCCTAAACCAGGTGTATTTCTCTCCTGCAGAATGTCTATGTTGCACTGCAAAACAAACCTATATATTTTCAAGCTCTGGCGAGTTCGTATTTGAATGAAGTGATTTTGAATGAACATCTCTTAAGGCAGGTTTACACGCTACGATAAATCGTAACGATGTGATTGACAAATTTATTGTTCCAATAAATCGAAATAGTGAGTATTGTTTACACGCTACGATAAATCGTAACGATGTGATTGACAAATTTATTGTTCCAATAAATCGAAAGAGTGAGTATTGTTTACACGCTACGATAAATCGTAACGATTTCTTGTCAAATATTCGTTGTCGACCGCTAAATAAGCTTTTGCCATGGAGAAATGTGTTGTTGTTATATATCGGTTGTTTAGCGAGAAAAGTGAAAAAGTCGCGAAGACCAAGAACAAAGTGGAACCGCCAGTGGTTGCTAAAGAAAAGGGAATTCTCTCACGTAAAATTATTGAAAAAATTGGGAAATGGACCAAATGACTGGCGAATTTATTTGAGAATGGACGAAGAGACTAATTTTGAGTTGTTAAGGTTAGTTTCTGCGTTTATTGCGAAAACTGATACTGTTATGAGAAGAGCGATATCTGCGCACGAAAGACTAGAACGAACTATTCGACACAACCTTTCAGATGCAGATGCAAATGGAGTCATGTCGTAGCGAGGAATGGTTGCCACTTGTTTACAATTTCCAACATATCGTTATGATTCGCAGAAATTGATGCCGACCGGCATCAACCATCCAATCCAATTCCAATTAATCGCTACAATGTCCTGTTTACACCCAACGATAAATCGTAACAATTCGATCGTTACGATAATTTGCTACAATTTATCGTAGCGTGTAAACCGGCCTTTAAATTGGGAGGGCAATCAATGCTTTTACTCCTGTGGTGGTTGGTTGGTTAATTTGGCGGTTTTATGGCGCCAGGGCTATACATGGCTACCCAATTAGGAGATTTAACTCACATTTTGGCTCAGAATTTATCGTTGGGTGCTGGAAGTTTATTTTTACGTTAATTATGAGTAGTAGCAACTAGTAATTTTCTTTGGCGGTCAGCGTGTATGATTTTAAGTATGGTAACCTCTTCCATTGAATAGCTTACTGGAGCTTTCTGGAAATGGACTCCCACTAGGTCACTTGCCTTGTGCTGTGGTGAAAAGGCAGGCGACCTTGGGACGGGATCAATCCTCAAGGTAAAGATCCGAGGACAACATCACGTCACTTTAAAAAACGGTCATATGACAAGATTACAAATGAGCTGGCTCTCCGCTCCAACAAAAGGAGATTATAGGCGATTGAACGTGCACCAGCCCCCTTTGTGCGCGGGGGTCTTTGGTTGGATTCGAATTCGCAACCCTCCGGTTGATCCGTTACTCTTCCAAACGTGTTACCTCGACCCGCATTAGAGAGAGACTTACCGAAATCTGCTTGGACTGCTTCTTGATGGCCCGGTAGAGGTCCTCGTTGTAGCGAGCGGTGTCGTCGACGATCAGGGTCACTTCAGCCAGCTCGGACTCGAGCTTGTTTCTGGAGGTGACCACGTCGTTCTTGATCTTCATTTCGGCTTCGTACACCCATTTGTTCACCTCGTCCAGTTGCTTCTGGATATCCTGGCTGCGGGAATCACATTATTACATTACATTGCTTTACGAGAGCAGTGGTTCTCAACCTTATATGCAAAAGGACATTTTGTTCATTCCAGAGGGCAGGAAACAGATTTCAGGGAAATGTATTCTTTTAAACTACATCACACAAAATGACAAAATAATTACATCTATTGGTTGAAAGAATATGTGGAGTTTTCGAATTATTTAGAAATATTTTGAAGTTCTATTGTTAAATTCCGAAAATAGAGTTCGTTGGAAAAGTTCTATCGTCGATTTCCTTAAATAGAATCCTTTGGAAAAGTTCTATCGTCGATTTCCTTAAATAGAATCCTTTGGAACAATTATATTGCCAATTTCTGAAAATGGAATCTTTTCAGCAGATTCGATTACTCATTTCGTTATATTAGAATCTTTTTGAAATATTTATTTGTCAATTATCTTATAATAGAATATATATATCCTTTAGACAGATTCTGTTACTCTTTTCCTTATAGTCATTGCGAAGATTCCATTGTTTAATATTTTTAGGTGGTGATGGGTAGGATAGATAGTTAATTAACGTCGTACTGGAGCATACATGGGCAGTTGGCGGCGGTCCTACATCAATAGCGAGGATACCTCATAATTTTAAACCACTATTAGAAATTAAGTCTGCTTCAATGATTTCAGCAGATTTTCAAAGTTCGAAACTTACTTTGGTATTAAAAACTATCCTCTTGGAAAAATCTACACATGCGATTTCTAATCTTTGCGGTGATGAAACAAAATCTTTCTCATAAATATATATACATTTTTCAAGGCAAATTTAAATTTAAATAACCTTTACAAATGTTTGAATGGAATTTAAAACTCTGGATTTGAAGAATAACATCAGAAAAGAGGAAAATGTACATTTCTAGACTATGATAGAATCTTGGAAAAACCCTGAAATTACTAAATGCCATTGAATGCAAGAGCAAACAATTCGTAACTCAAATATTCTTTAAGTTTTAAAAATGAGCAAATTAAAAAAAAATTTTGTTACTTTGATTGAAATCAAGTGATTATCCGTTCTTAAGAAATATTCTTTTTCACAAATCTCCTTTGAACGGCGAGATCAGTTTAAATTTCGAAATTACTTAAAATTTAATGTAATAAACCAAATTCCAGGATCGAATTGTTTCTTTGCACAAAGAAATATATTACAAATATTTTACTTAAAAATCCATCACCACAATTTAAATGACTACGTTTTCGAAAATAAACTATTCCATTTCCATGGCAGCTGATAAATGGAGATCTAATCGCGGAAACGGGAAAAGAAGTAATTAATACAGATTTTCTTTTGTGCTAATAAATTTAAAGAAACAATTATGTATTGGCGTTATGCTAATGTATTGAATAAAACTTTTATTTTCCCTATTTCTACAGTATCCTAATTATATAACTTAAAAAATGGGTTTGAACTTCGCAAACAATTTTTAATTCAATTTCTGCATTGCATGAATCTTGAAATTGCTTATAATGGGAACTTGGAATCTGGCATCAAAGAAAAAACCGCAATGTTTTTAATTTAGAATTGAAAACAACAGCAAAAGAAGGAATAGCTTTCAAGAAGTTGCTGAAAGTGCATTTCGTTAATTTCACTCTGTAGTTTTACTGTTGCGCACACATGTTAACAAATATTATTTGTTCCTTGCATATCTTGTCAAGGAAGGCTGATAAACTTATAGCCGACGTCGCATCATCATGTAAAACCGATATTTTTGAGAAATATCGGAAAGAAGCTCAAAGCATTGCGTCATGCCAATCCACAGCTCAACTGAGGGAAAATAAACCGGAGCAAGAAAATGTGAAACGAAAGGACACCGTTTGTCCTACGGATATTAGTGAACCATCCAGAATACATTTGCACTTTAAAAACAGAAAGCTCCACGAAAAGGTGAGTGATTTTGAGAATTTTTTAAGCAATAAGTGTTCCAAAGTAGCTGAAAATAACAATTCCAAATTTGATACTGCTTTTAAAAGCAAGAGAAAGAAAACTAAATTCGAACCAGAAACTAAAAATTTCGATTCGAAATGCATTTCTACCAACAATATTATAAGAACAAGTAACGTGCCATCAGTTAGTTCTACAACGGTCTCTGCGAACGAAAATGCTTCGAACCACGCTCATTCGACACCCCCGAGCTCGAATTCGAAGTGCGTTTTTCAAGAGTACCGAAATATCGATATGAAGCAGGAAGTAGAGAAGGAAGACTATTATGCGGTGCAAACGATTTCTATATCTAGAGTCACCCATGTATTCCATTCTTCGAATTTTGCGAGTTCGAATGTAGAAGATCTGAATATTCCTAATCAAGAAAACCACTGCGAGAGCCCTTCAAATTCTGAGAAGACAGCGAACATACCTCATGGACTGAAAGAAAATGACACCCTACAATCGAATGTCATGAGTTCGTCTATGGTAGAAGACATAACGAACACTCTGCTCCTTAGACATTTAAATGAAACGAAAGAAAACAGTTCATGTGACAATTCCGATGAAAATTATAAATCCATTTCAGGTATGCCCCATCCAATGACTGCTAACGATTCAGAAATTCGAATTGAGGACTGTATTTCTTTAGATGTTAACGACACCACAACTGTGTTAGATGATCATTCGGACGAAAATCCCGGATTAGCTTCTGACTCTGATCAAAGCAGTGCATCCGTCGAAGAAATATTTTCCACTTACAATAACCGTGAAATTAAATCGCTGAGCTCCATAAATGATATTAAGGTGTCCACAGGGTTTCCGAATTGTATTACAGTAAATATGCCGTTAGAACCATCATCGGACTCCCGGACGGCAACCGATCGCAATCCCCTTGCGAATCGCGAAAAATATTGTGTAAATGTAACTGCCGAACCTATCAAAAGAGGAGAAAGCAATGGGATTATGTCAAAAGATGAAAATTCTATTTTTGATTGCATTGGTGGTTCAAACTGTTACTCATCACCTATAAACAAACGCTACGCACCAATAGGACCGTCGAATTCAACAGATTTTGCCAACAAAAACGTTTGTGAAATGCCACACGAAACGAATTCTGGAGAAGTTGATTCTCTTATCGATTCTTTCCACACACCTTCCACTCGGGCTGTCCCCGACGTCATTCCCCTCAACCCTAGAAAGAGAAAGCTCTCGAAGTTTGACTTTTACAAGTTGCGGTCGGTTGTGAAGGAAGTTCCTAAGGAAAGGAGAGCTAAAAATAAAACCAAAGCTACCGCAAAAGAAGTGGATGTATTAACAGAAGCAGCCCACGGGAAGGCATCTGAGCATTATGATTCGATTAGCCCACAACAGACTCAAAATGCTGCATGCGTCGTTATTGATTTGCATTCAGAAATGGCGCCGGATCAGGAATGTGTGCCAATAAGTGCCGAAAATATCACTCGGTTAACTACTTCAACAGTTGTTGGAACTACACCAGTTTCAGTGAACACCACGCAGGATGCTACAGCTGTTCATCAACCATCATTGCTTTCCACGATATCTCACCGGATCGAAATTGAAAACAGTTCGAATAGAGAATTTTCGAACTTAAGCTCTGCTGGAGTGAAATGCTCCAAGCGCAGTGCCATTTCGAGACTTGATGGAAAAAAACCTTCGCGGTGTTACAGACCGTCGCACAGGCCATCTCTCACGAGGTATTGTGGAGCATGTAAAGAACCCCTTTGTTCGGGTTTCCGGAAGGTGACAGCAAAGGAGGGCGAGGCGAAAAACAGAGGTTCCAAGAGAATGAACGAGAAGACGAGAGAAAACCAGATAAGGCGGAGAGCGAAGTTGGAGAGGAGTGAAAAAATCCGCCTCGCCGAACAGAAAAGGAGATATCTCCAGAAACACGAGGAGCGTTTGAAGAAGAAAATAGAAAACCGTAAGACTGGATTTAAAAAACTTAACAATGGGAAAGCGGACTGTGACATCATTCCGAACGAACGTACGGAAACGGATCGTACTTTCTGGGTTGCATCGAGTCGTCAGGGAGAAGGCCATTGCGGCAATCTCGATCCTATCTCTTTCCCACCAGAAGCTAAGGTGGATCGAAAGATTTTCTTGAGGCAAAGCGTCGTTCTCACTGATTGCCTAGGGGAGCAGTCTAAAGAGTCAAAAGCAGAAAAATCGACACGGAGCACGTCATCATCTTCAATGGGCGGCACCTCTAAAGGTAGTGACAGTGAAACTCGTTCAAATAGATCCAAAAAATACCATTGGGGGAGAAAATGTCAATTAAACAAGGATGGTTCGACAGAAATATTTAAAGATGTGAAACAAGTAGGAGGCACTAAAAAGTATCGTTACAATGCGGAGTCTGGTTCTAATCTTCAAAATCCATCCAGGCAGATGGAACACACGCCAACGACATCAATCGGCACGTTTAATAGTATGACCTACGTTAAAAGCAAGGTGAAAGGGGTCAATCGTTATTTAAAGACACCTTCGATACGTAGAGGCAGACCACCCGTTGCATTGAAGAGAAAAGTACACTTTGAGGCAGAAGAGTTGAGTGATAAGAAAGCAAGAATCGGAACACTATTCGCGCCTGCTCAATCAGGTTCACCAGACGACCCCAAACTGCGCATGCGAACGAGCGTTGCTTTAGAAGACGTGTTTAACCTCTATGGTGCACCCCTAGATGTCGCACAACTGTCGCACCAACAGAAAGCTCCGAAGAAACAGCTGCAGGGGTTTCCGAAAGATCCGAAGCTGTCCCGCATCGTTTCAGACGTCGTCAACAACACTGATGGACCCTTTGATACAAAGACAACGAAAGTTCCCAAAAGCAAGTTGAAGAAGAAAAGGGAGAGGGGTGCTGCATCGATAAATTCCGAGATCACTTCGTACGAGCTGACGGACGTGGAAGGCGCGAGCGACGAAGAGCGGGTTTCTGTGGACCAGAACAAAGTTCCTCAGTGGGCAAAAGGAGTTCACTTGAAACACGCCTTGCTCAAGCAGTGCTACGAGTATCCGAATGGGGACGAAATATTCGAGGACTCGAAACAATGTAAGACAATAGATTTAGACGACGTTTTCTGTACAAATACCCCGCGCTATCACACCAGAACTAGCTCCGCCAAATGGACCTCTCCCGATTAGTTCATTTTTCTATGTTTACTTAGAAGGAAAACGAATTGTTCAATCAGAAGTTTCTTCTGTTTTAGCCATTTGTTTTTATTGTTCGTCAATGATAATTAAATGTTAGATTGTTCCTATAAGCCTACCAAACTTGGTAAGCGAATTTAGTATTTTTGTAAGAATCTGGTATTCTAGACGCAGATTAGAACTTATTACTTTTGCTCATATATCCTGTTCACATTGAAATTTCGAATCCTATATCTAAGCTAACGTTTAAATAAATGCCTAACAAATCTAAAGCTCGAATTTTCGAGATCGTATAAATAGTATATTTTTATTATTTATCGTCTCAAGAGCATTATTTAAAAAACAAATTCTGGAATTGCAGCAACAGTTTCTTTTGTTTATTTATCTTTTACGGTTTTTCGCTTTTGTGTATTCTATTTCTCTTTTCACGCAAGCAATAAAAAATAAGCAAGTTATACAACTGTGATTCTTATCTGAAGAATCGTCTAATGTTGAATTTCATTCTATAGAAGAAATATTTTTTTGGTATGATTGAAATTCGTGCAAGTTATTGTGAAATGCATAACTGCATTGTTCTGGCATACACCGCTTCATCATGTGCACGATCATATTTTAGACCAGAATACTCAAAGAGATCTTAATTACCTCCCAACCACTGCCCGGGCATCTAAAGGACGTACATTTATTACAGTGGTTTGTAACTTAAATACCTCCAAATTAAACTCAGGCACCATAATGCAATTTCTTTAGCAGAAATGAATCTTTGTGGAAGGGGAAAAGTAAATAAAAAAAAGGTTTCGTTTTGAGCAGTAAAATAAGTTGCAGAAAAGAAAGACAAAACTGACTACACTATTTTTAGCTTTGAAAAATTCGGTAGTTTGAAGAACGGTGTGGTTGCAAAATAGCAAACTGCAATCGTAAATATTAACAGTTATCATTAAATGTTATTGGGGTAGTAATAATATCAGTAAAGCAACTGAAATGCGATAATTTTAAATTAGAATTTTGATATTATAAAAAAGGAAGTTGAAATTTCTTATTATTTAAAAAAAAAAACGCTCTGTCTGATTAAAATCTTGAGGAGAAATTTAATTTTCCCCTTTTTTTTATCTTTTATAGAAACAACGCGAGAACACGAATTTCAATCATACTCGAGTATTAATTGATTCGTGTATAAATAAATCACAATTAACCCTGTTAAGAATGAATGATATTTAAAATTTATCGCCTTCGATTTTAAAAGTCTTTTATTTAAAATATTCTATAGGCTTTGAACAAAACTGTTTAGAACAATTACGAAATGGTCTGTGCCACTACGATCACTATTTTGATGAACAAAATGGCTTAAAACCACCATCCCAGCCTAAGCCATTCGGTGTGTCACCACGTAATTTTGAACCACCGTCAGATGAGGCAACATCTGAACTGGCACCCCACTCTTCAAACTTCCACACCTACCCAATGTGAGAACTTTCGGCCACGACAGATTTAAGGTGCACCAGCCACCTCTACACCATACGCTTACAAACATCCATGCCCTGACCCGGATTCGAACCAGGAAGCTTTAAAATAAATATGGAAATTCTTTCTCACTCATTTTTTCTTGATGGGATTTGGACACACATCCCACCTTTTTTTCGAAAACTGAAGACATGGGAACTTGTAAAACAAATGTTGAGCGTTGAGTTGATGGAAGGTACATCTTATGTAACATTGTATTTCCTTTAGACTGGGAAAAGCTCCCATTTTGACTCGCACTCCTTTTTCCACTAGCTCAAACCATAAAAATGGCAGATTTCTTGTTAAAGTACAGAAAATAGTTTGGTTGAAAGTTAAGTTGATTACTATCAAGATAAGAGAATGATTCTATTTATTTCAACTTGTTTTCCATCAACCACTATAATTTAGAATTTTCTTTGTATAGGGTACCTAGATACACAAAAATCCGTCAATAGCATCCTATTGACGGATTTTGATGTATATATGCTAACTTATTTCATACTTTGTCCAACGTGAAACGGTAGTTAGATAACAGTTCTACGGCTCATACGAAGAGTAATTGCGTTTATGAAAGCATACGGGGACAGAATAGGGCATGAGTGGCCAACCTTTTTGGGAAGAGTGCCACTATTTGGGGTAAAAAAGTTATGCGTGCTACTTCCAACTTTTCCAACATACTAAAAAATATAAAAAGATGAAAATTTTTATTTATAGGCTGATTATAAGATTTTTATGCAAATAGCACATTTTTTTCATGTCATTCTGAGTAGCGTAGATTTAAAAAATAATATAATAAATTAAAACACAAGTACAAACTAAGATTTTGTTGACAAAAATATTTTTAAAGGTTCAGTCAATTAGGTTCTGTATAAAATGAAAATAAAAAACTTGTATTAATAATTATTAAATTAACATTTAATATTAATTTTAAAAAGTCTTTACGTGCCACTGTTAAAACTCCGCCGTGCCATACTGTGGCACGCGTGCCGCGGGTTGGCCATTCCTGGAATAAGGAGATGATGAAAGAAACTTCAGTTGGCAGTAATTGACATAAAATTGGAGGAGCCCGTAGAATATTTCAAACGAAACTTCCCCGATAAACTTCAATACTGTCAATTCGGTTATCTCAACAATAATAGAGCTATTAGTATTCGCAGTCAATGTAAAAAATACGTTTCGTGGAAAATGTACACTTGAAATGCAATTTAAAATGTTCTGGGAGTTTCATTTTAAGAATGGAAAGGATGAGTGAAATATATTAAAAATCTTTGAGATGATTTAAATTAAGAAATCAACCAATTGAAATATCCGTTAAATTGACCAATGTGGTAGAACATTTTCTACTCTGGTTGCTTTAGAGTGTGGAAAAAATTCAAATTGAATCCAGTCTGCTATTTTAGAAAGTAAATTGTTAGTTACACTTAGCTTGGCTTGAGCTCTCCAACCAGGGTTCTGCATAAGTAACAACCGTAAAATTAAAGTGTTTGCATCAAAACTGATTTTGTTTTTTTAGTGATTCATAATGATCATTCATTTCATTGTTCTGTGGAAGCTCATTTTCATGTAATTGACTCGTATTTTGTTAAATGCATTCAGTTCAGTTGGTTAAACCACAACACATTAGTTTAGTAAAATTATTAGGCGTGTTAGTTGTATTTAATTCATTTTTTCATTGCTTTCTCACAATGTACTAAAGTACACCATTGTTAGTTTCAAACATTTTAGGCAGGTTCCCATCTATACTCTGAGACCCAGTACTAAATTAGGCGTCTTAAAGAGGCGCGGTTCCCATGAAACTTTAAATAAATATATTTTTCAATTTCAATGTATCTAGAATGTCTAAACTGTTTGGATACTGCCTAAAATGTTCTGATATGAAAAATTACATAAAAAAAAATTTGTATTCTTTTGTTGACGATTAAGATTTTTCTGACCCCTATATTTCAGTTTTAATACTTTCAGCTCAACTTTAATATCATTTTCCAGAATGTGAATATTTTCAACTATGAAATTTGGAAAGTTGAATTTAAAGTATCAGAACTTTAAAATAAAACCCGTATTTTGCCAAAAGTTTGAGCCTAATTAAAAATATGAATATAATACCAGAGAAAGTTTACTAAAATAAATGTGAAATACTTATGGAGTGTTTCATATCTTGGTATAACTTTTACTCTCTATCGAGTAATGTTTCAGTTTTAATATAAGCACTCTGCGTTACCCATTTCAGTCATTCATTTGGCAGAAAATGCTTGGATTGGCTCAGAAAGTTTACTCGTGAGTTGTAAATATTTGTCTTGTAGATTGAGTTTATGCAAATTCGTATAAAATATTATTTAATTTTAAACCAAGGACCTAATTTTTCTGAATAGTGTAGTGTACATACATAAGACCTTTTTAAAGTTTCATTATGATACATGGCAAACCTTAAGAGATGCTGTTGTTGGAAATTAAGCAGTTTTCCTCCTGATTGGAATGTTTAAAGGTACTATGCCCCTTTATTGTCTTGCTTGCACCAAAGTAAAAGAATTTCCTTCATACATCTGCTGAACAGTTTTAGATGTAGAAATAGGAGTGAAAATAAGGGAGCCTTAAAATTTCGATACCAGATTTTTTCACCGTTCAGATTTGGATTACCGTATTTTTTATGTGAATATAAAATTATTGTAGTACATAACACTTTCTTGACGGATGCTTTGTGGAGAAGATTCAAATAATACATTTAAGGAAAACATATTGCCACTTCAAACAATAGAAATTGCTTGTCGAGTCTATTTTGCTACGCAATATATTGTGAGTAATATACAACAAATGTATAAATGTGACATATCTAATACATAAATAATATGTGGATTATGATAGTGCTATGCATAATGCAGGCTATAAAGAGCTGAAAGAAAGCAGAGAGCTCAGGTTCAAAAAGGCCACTGGACTTTCATGGCAGACGATATATTTTTCTATTATTTTCTTTTAAATTTGAACATTTTATTTTGTATATTTGGTAATTTCATCATAGAACTTTTCAGAAGGTAACCAATTCTAAATATCAAAGAATATTTTATGTAAAGCATATCATGATTTATTTTTCGATTCCACTTTCTCTTTTCTCCAAATAAATCTTTTAAAATTTTCTTTCGAATTTTCAATTATTTCTATCTTTAGCTCTATTTTATTTCTTGAATTACTCAGAAGTTAAAGATTTCAAACAACATACTGGGACTTATATTTCTGATTTTGCTGTTATCGGAAGAAAGGAATTTTAAAAGGGACGATTGCCCTTGTGATAGCAGGTGATGTGATTTCTTCCAAATTCAGTACACTATAAAATAATGTACTCAACTCCTAAGTTTACTAAAGAAAACTTTTAATTCCATTCATTTCTATATGTTCCGAAACATCATCTATACGGGGGTCAAGTACAATACGTTTGAACTATTCAACTTTATGCTTACCACTTCTCTGAGTAGTGACTATAGTCCGACTTTTCGGTTTTGGAAGTGCTGAGGTCCAAGGCGTCGATGTTCTTGCTCTTGGTCGTCGAAGTCGAATACCTCTTGTAGTCGTCGACGTAGTTGTAGCTGTACAAGTCGTCGGCGGTTCTGTACGTGTAGCTGGAGAAGGGGGTGGCCCTGTAGTAGTAGGTATGGTTGGGGGTGTTGTAGATGTGGGTGGTGAGGGGCACCCATCGCTCCGAGACGGTGGTCTTAGTGGTGGTCGACTTGTCACCGCCAAAGTCGTAGTCGCTCAGGATCTTGGTGGGCACTGTCTTGTAGCTGGGCAGATCGGACCTGAGTGGCTCGTCAGACATCAGGTAGGGGTCGTAGGTGACCTTGGACCTGGACCTGGGTTCTGGGGTGGTGGCCCGCAGGTGATCGTAGTAGCCCCGTCCGTACTCCCCAGTGTTGATGGGCGCGTAGAGGTCCCTGTTGGAGGACCCAGTGGACTTTACGCCATAGATCTTCTCATTGGCGGGTCGTCCACCGTGCAGGTTGGAGCCTGCGAAGGTGTAGAGGCCCAGGTCTCCCCGGTCCGACCTCAGGTGGGTCTTGGAGAGGGTTGACCGGTAATTGCGCTCCACGTCATTGACGCTGGGCGAGTAGAGAGAGGTACCGTACCTGTAGTTGTCGTCGTACATCCCTGTCATTGGTTTGTGGTGGTAGAAGACCATGCCGGAGCCGCTTTTGTAGGAATCGATCGGTGGGCTTGTCGAGAAGGTGCGACCTATCGGAGGGTTGTTCGCGAACAGAATAAAAAGATCCCTTTCCACTTTTTGGAAGATCGCGGTCCCTGCCCACGCAATCACCCGGGGAATAGCTGCGGTACTTTATTTCGAGCGCCTGATCGGATGTGTCGGGGAGACCTTGGGCACGCGGCCACCTCGGCGGAGACAGCGTCGCTCCCCCACCTGCCGGAGATTCGTCAGAGGACTAAAATGGCGGAGAAGGTTCTCCAAGGTCCCCTTGTTTGTGGGAAGTGAATCCGTCGAGTTGCTGTTTTGGAAGACGGGAAGCAATTCCTCGGAAAACATAATCCCCCGGCGGCCTTAAATAAGAAGACACTCTTTTTCGATCATTCCAGAAACAAGGGTTGAGGAGAACAAACCGGGAAATGTGAACCGTGCAGAGAATTACTATCTTCAAAAGTTTGGGTTGGTGCAAAAGTTCGCCCCGTTGTTTTGACAAAAACTGAAGAAAAGTTATTTTATTGACCAAAAAGTGCATTGAATCCATATAGTATACCGTTCTGTTCGATGACCCTTCTCCACCTCTCCGTTAACTGCATTATCCCGCGCTCATACAAGGTGAGAGGTTTTTGGCTAAAGAACGGATCCAGGCGACGAAACTTTCCAAACCCCTCATAACGCGTATCTTCTTTTGGGTCCGCGAAGCATTCTTGCCTTTTCAGAAATAAAAAAACATAAAAGGTCGAAAATGCTCCTTTTTTTCTGATTGACACTAAAATGCTTATCACTAAAAAAACTCTACCCAAGAACGCAATTTTTCCGCCAAGTGATCGCTGAAATTTATTTCTTCAAACACTTCAAAACTTGACACGTGTGAAATAGATTACACTTCCATTTTTTGCGATACAATCCCATCTAGCGCCAAAAACGGGACGAACTTTTGCATCAAACCGATTGCGTGGTTGGGGAAAACTCCCATCCAAACCTTGTCACATTTTTACGTTCTGTTGTCTTTTTTTCATCTAATTTTTTCTAAATTTAACATGAGGTTCCTGGTTCAAATCCGGGTAAGCGAATGGTGTAGAGGCGTCTGGTGCACCTTAAATCGGTCGTGGCCGAAAGTCTTCACGTTGGGTTGGTGTGGAAGTTTGGAGAGTGGGGATGTCAGATCAAGTTTTGCCCTGTCATCTGACCGTGGTTCAAATGACGTGGTGTTGTTCTCGGATTTTTCCCTTAAGGGATTGATCCCGGACCGTCGTCAATAGCCCGTTGTGTTGCTCTAGTACGACGTTAATTAAAAAAAAATTACCAATTACCAAATTAACATGATTTATAAATCTAATTTTTTTATCTCTTTTATTATTCAGTCCTTTATATTTCACGCTTTCAAAATTTCATGCTCTTATAAATTAAATACTTCAGTCTCTCGTTAGTTGTGTCTCAGACGATGTTTTTATTTTTTATTTTCTGTGTATATATTTTTATTCTCATTACACATTTTTCATGTTTTCAATCTACCTTTTGAATCTATATTTTTCTTGGACTTGATTTTTAAATGTTTTGTGCTTTTCTTGGGTTATACTCTCTTTTGTGTTTGGCGCAGTTTGTCCGCCTTTGGACCTTACGCCATAAAACTCCAACATCCAATCCAATCCTTTTGAGTGGAGCCGCGGTAGCCTGGTTGGAAGAGTAACGGTCTGGCAACCGGAGGGTTTACGAGTTCGAATCCAACCCAAAACTGTCATGTACAAGTGGGTTGTTGCACGTTCAATCTGTCGTGGCCTCAAATATCCTCATGTCGGTGTGGCGTGGAATTTTTTTACAGTAGGGTGACAGATCAGATGAGACCTCGTCATATAATCGTGGTTCAAAATGGTTATGTTATGTGTTATCTTCGGATCTTTTCCTTTGAACTTGATCCCGGACCATCGCCAACAGCCAGTTGTGTTGCTCCAGTGCGACGTTAATTAAATACCTACTTTCATGTGTGTCCAATTGCTTGACGTTGTTTGGCACAGCCTGGCCAAATACGGCTCTCGCGCCATTAAACACCTAATCTAATTAACCAGTGTGTGTGTGCGGTAACCAACAGGCTTTAGAGTAATTAGCCGCGACTCAATTTAGCTTTAATCTTAATTACGATTCTGGTAACTTCCTGTTGTAAGAGCTTTTAAACTCCTCTTGGGGCTTAAACATCTGGCGTTCAGTCTTGTAGCTATTTTCGGAAGCGTTCGATGTACCTTGAAGTATTTTGGGACTATCAAAGGACAGGTGGTTGATTGCTTTTCTTACGTGCACGAGGGGAAATTCGCTGCGTTGTTTTTCGGATATGAGGGAGAAGTAAGTGATGTCGTCATGCCTTCTATTATTACAAAAAGGATGTGTGTCAACTGACGCGAATTTAACAACAAAAAACAGTTGTTGCAAAAAAAAACATTTAAAAGGTAAATGTAAACTTTTGACGCATGGCATTTCACACTTGTTTTAAAGTCTTGTTAATTTTGTTTTAATACATGGAATAAGGAAATAATTTCACTAAAAACTGCAAATTAAAAGTTCTTGGTTAGATTTAAAGGTGCAATTAAATAATAGGAACGATTGGGATCAACGAGTGTCAAACCTCTGTCGAAAGTATACCATAACTTTCATGGATTTTGAGAATCTTCTGCCCAATTTTGCGTTTTTGCCCAAAGAATTTTTTAAGCTGTACTTTTGACTGATGTTTCACCGTTGTTAAATTGTTTTGTCGTAACCGTTTCTTCTTATGATATCATAGAGGGTAGGTAGTTGAATTTACGTCGCACACAACAGGCATTTGACGACTGCGGGATCAAATCAGAGAATGATCTGAGTGAAACACCTCGTCATTTAGAACGATGGTCAGAAGACGAGGTCATATCTGAGCTAGTACCCTCCTCTCTAATCATCCACACCACGCCAACGTGAGAACATTTGACACCAGGAAAGTTTTAATGTGCACCATCCCCCCACGTACACGACGGTCTTCGGTTAAATCTAGTTTCGAACTCGATATCTTAGAGGTTGACAATCATGAGAAATGCATTTTTTATCGTATAATTGCATTTAAGAATTTAATAAAAGATTTAAGAATTTTTATAAAATTGAAATGTCTTTTTATTATTATAAAACTGTGTCCAGGGCTGCTTTAAGCCCCACGCAGTTCCTGAACCTCTCTCACAAGAAATTCAAACTTTTGCACAAAAACAACCTGATAGTTGATCTATTTAGTACTAGGGTTCATCACATAAACGGCTTGCTTGCTAGCCAACGTCAACCCTTGGCTGTTGGGCCATTGGATGGTGCACCGACCCTTAGAAGCAGGAAAGTTTCCTCGACCTGTCCTCCTTGGTGTCTGGTTCTGGATCCAAGCCCGGGCATTGATGCAAGTGGGCAGCATCCTTCACGCCCTGACAGCAATCCCCTCCACACAGGGGGCATTGTGGATGGACTAGCCTGTCTTTTCTGGCTCGGAGATCGTTAATTAAGAATTACCAATTACTATTAACAATTCAAAATGATCTGCTTCAGCTTGTGCATGTTCTGTGCCATTTTGTTCCCGACCCGCTCTCAAATTGAGTATCTTTTGAGTCTAGCAGTAACGTGTTTCTATAGTTTGGGCTTCTCGATCAGCCACCTGTGGAGGGTATGCCAATCAAACCCGAGTGCTGGCAGAACAATTAATCTTGTTGGATGGGGGTGGCCAGCCGAAAGAAAATCTAATTCGTCAGGGTCCGTGGAGCGTGCAAGTGTGACGTGCCAGAGGGGAAGAAAGCCGAGAGATTTAAAATAAATCCCCATGAATTAGGGTTCTAACGAGATGTGTGTAGGAGGACTCATCGGGGAGTTCGTTCGTGGTGTGTCTCTCGGGAACATTTTTCTATTCCGCTTTAGTTCCTCTCGACCCTCGGCTCAAACTTAGGATCCCAATCATGGCACAGTTACGGATTAGCAACCGAAGGGTGGTGGTTCTGGAGGCACGTTAAATGTTTTGTGCTCCCGAAAGTCCTCGCGATGGGGTGGCGTGGAAGTTTGGTGAGTTGGGTGCCAGCTCAGGTGAGACCTCGTCATCTGACCGTGGTTCGAAATGACGCGGTATTGTCCTCGGATCTTTCCCTTCGGAATCAATCCCGGACCGTCGTCAATAGCCCGTTGTGTTACTGCAGAGCGACGTAATTAAAATACATACCTCACCACCAACTATTAAACTGCATTGACAATAATCGCGATAACTTGCCATCCTCACGGCTGAAATGGCTTTAGATGCTTCCACACATGTGCATTGTCTCTAGCTTTACATATATGCAACCTATGATGTTGGTAGGTAGTTGAATTAGCGTTAAACTGGAGCAACACAATGGTCTATTGGAAACAGTCCTGGATCCATTCCCGAAGGGAAAGTTCCGAGGACAACACCACGTAATTTTGAACCACCTAATGATGTGTATAGGTGGCTTTATTGTGTATTTAGCATCCTCGTTATCCGACCGTGCTTCTAAACGACGAGTCTGATATCGGGGACTACCCCGATAGTCCGTCGTGTTGCTCCAGTGTGAAGTTAATTTAACAATTTTCCTCCCAGCCATGGTAGCTTTTGTGTCGTATTCGGCGTAGGTTTGATTCCTGTTAGGTGCATTTCTCAATGGGTGTATTTCTCTGTTCTGTGTTGGTTAAACTTTCATTGTGTGTGTCTGTTACTTGATGCTGTATGTGTTGTGTCTGCCGCAGCATGGCCAAATAGTGCTCTTGCGCCATAAAACCCCATAATCAAGCAACCAATCAACCCATTGAAATGGCGGAACGATAAGTGTTGAGCTCGAACTGAGCAGGGGTGTCTTTTGGGTGCTCGGTCGAATGCCGTTTTGAGGCGGAAGCCGCTTCTCTTTTTGCAGTCGGGTTTGGTCCCGTCACCAATAGCCCTTCATCCTGTTCTAGTGTGACGTTAATTGAAATACCTACCTACCTTTTTGCAGCGCCCACAACCAAGGGACACAAATCTGAAGACAATGCAAATTCTTGTGTCAAACTAAATAGTTGAATTGTATTTTGGCTTTGTCACCGTTTTATTGGCAATTCACTCGGCCCACTACGGTAGGTAGGTAGGTATTGTGATTAACGTCGTACTGGAACAATAATAGTGTTGTCCTCGGATCTTTCCCTTAAGTGACTGATCCTGGACCGTCGTCAATAGCCCGTTGTGTTGCTCTAGTACGACGTTAACTAAAATTACCATTACCTATCGTTGTAATTTCTGACTACAAATTTATTCTATTTATTCATTTAATAATTAGGATTTATTTTCTTATTAGAGACCTGTTAATTCTGATCTTCACCTATTGTTCACAATAATTTTTGACTGCAGTTCATTGGTGACAGCATAAAAACTGCAAAAATGCAGGCTTTGTGCACGGCTCCTGTGAATGATGGGGCATCGGTAGCCCGTTTGGACGAGTAACGGACTAGCATCCGGAGTGTTGCGAGTTCGAATCCAACCAAAGACCATCGTGTACAAAGGTCTGGTGCACGTTAAATCTGTTGTGGTCTCGCGTGTCCTCACGTTGGCGAGTGGTGTGGAGAGTGGGAAGCCAGCTCAAGTGTGTCCTCGTCATCTGACAGTGGTTCATTATTACGTGGTGTTGTCTTCGGATCTTTTCCTTAGGGGTTGATCCAGGACCGTCGCCAATAGGCCGAAGTGTTGCATAAGTGAAAAGCTAATTAAAATATCTACCTTTGAGAACTAGTATAAGTTCTATTTTGAATTCAAAACGTAACTTGATGCAGTGATCCAAATTCTTAGCTGAATTTGTACTGTTAGTAGTTTACAGTTTCACATCTCTTATATTTGTATTTCTGTTACGACTTGTTTCTATAACACTTTCGCTGATCTCGCGGCAGCGCGTGATCGTTCTCCGCTTCAATTGGCATTATATGTTAGGTATTGGCTTGGCGTGGAGTAAAGGTTAGAAGCTAAATTGTAAAGGGTGGAGTGGTCGTTCATGGTAAGACGTTTGTCGCCAACTAATTTTTGTCGCCAAATCAAGATGGCGGCCGAATTCCGTAACAGCAGATAGGGTTGCCATAACAAAAACGGCAGATGTGAAGAAAATCAGCAAAAGGTGAAGGTTACCATATTTGGCGACAAATCGCCTTCTTACCGTGAACGACCACTCCACCTTGTAAAGGTATGTGGTTTCAAATTTATAGCTTTATTAGTTAGTAAAAAAAAATTTTACGACGGGGCAATAACTAAAAGTACCGCCAATACCACGCCAATCTATTCTGCTACTGGCGCACTTTTCAATAATATTTGTTATAAAAAGTAAGTCGGCTTCTGGTGCACGTTAAAGTGAGTTCTATTTCTCGTGTATTTTCGAGTTCCTACGTGTTTTACTTTCAGCTTCCTTCAAATGAGCTGCACTTTCAGCTTCATTCAATTGTAATTTCCCTCGTCGTGCATTATAAACTTACTCTGATTGGTGATATGAGAATGACGTAGAAGCTTCCATCAACTATTCAGGTTGCAGCTCTGTCATTCTAATGTGTAACAAAAAAATGTAGATAGTCTTAAAAAAAGTATGCATTTTTTAAATGTTTTGTGAAAGTACATTTTTTGTGAGGAGTGGGGGCAAACGTCAATTTGTTTGACCGCGTAAACCTTCTCTTGTCTGTAAAAAGATGTTTTTGTAAAGTCTTATGGCAGCAACTCTTTGAATCTACCCTATTAATAGGTTTGATTTGCCTTTAAAAATGGTGAAATGGGTTAAACTATAAAATTTATTTCACTTCGACTGTTTAATATTGAATTTTTGACAAGTGTGTTCACACGAATAATTTCATGTAAATAACGTATGAATAATGTGGAGAATTGTTTTCTATATCACAAACCATTGTAAATCAGTATTGTTTCTAAAAGATATTCTACAGAAACCCCTTTGCAGGAAAAGGGTACTTAATTATATTTATTTGTTAATTAAAAAAAATATACCTATTTTTTTTCGTCGATAAAGTAACACAATATATGTTTGATGTTCCACAGAATTTGAGTACTCAGTTTATGCGTGTTATGAGATCAAAGAAGTTGTTCCCTCTTTGGTCATTTTTGTTACGAGAGGTCTAAGTAGACTGTCAAGTTTGGAATTGACACTTACCTTTTGATTGATGATTCGTTTTTGAGATTTCTAAAGTAGTTACACAGGACAGAAATTTGTGGAAAGTAGTTTCCCTTTTCGGTTTCCCAATTAAAATTTAGAATATACTGTGGTACGTATCACAGATCTGGTTATACTCATTTTTCTGTTCTACATATTCGGCGCTTATGGTCACCATACGTAATTAAATGTTATTAATTGCATACTATAGTTTGATGCGATAAGTATGCTTTTGGATAAAAAAATGTCGACGCCAGCTACGTAGCTCTAAACCTCAGAAGTCTCTTTCCGAACTAAAAAAGACGACCAAACTTTTCCCCCCGAGATATTTTAATGTTTGTATCTATACTTGTATGTAAATTTTATGTATTAATTTCTAAATTAAACTACTGTAAATGGTTTGAGCGACTCGTATTCATTCCAGTTTTAGTGTTCTGCAGCTGCGGGAAACTGTTTTTGTTCTCACTTTTTAGTTCGGCAACAGTTCAGAGGTTTATAACTCACCAGCTTCCACTGCGTTCGTAGCTAACTCGTTACATTACAGTATTTCGGATAGTTACACTACCTACTTTGTTGCTACTTTTAGACTACCTATTTAACCTACTTTATTTTTAGAGCTTCGTCGTAGGTCTTGAAACGACTATTCACATTTGAGGGAATTAAAAATCGTCCAACATGCTTCAATGAAATAGATAGAATCCTTGAAACAAGAAGCGCCGATTCTTCCGATTTGTAAGAGTTATATCAAACTGTGTATTAGAACAAATTAAGCTTAAATTTGATATGAATATCCAGGGATGTAGTGGAGGGTATACAGTGGTATATGCCGTATCTATACTCCAGAAAATTCCGTATAAAATGCTTTTTCTTTAAAAAAAAAAACGTACACGCGTTGCTTTTCCTAGAAAACATCGTTCGAAATCACATAAAACGTAGATAGCTGTAGAAGCAAAAAAAAAGTTTTTTTTTTCAAGATATCACTTTGGTACATAATTCCAAAATCGTACCTATTAATCAAGAGCAATTCATTCAAAGTATTGTCGATAGAATGAATTCAAGACTTTGTTCTGATGTTAATGAAGAAAATTGTCAACTTTTAAAGGATATATCCATGCTTGATCTAGAAAATATAAATACAGGGGATATTCGCTGTGGAGAAAAGAGAAAAGGATCTGTCGACGTTTTGATATAGATGAAATGTGCACTATTCAGTGTTTGAGAGACCAATGAAAACGCCCAAGTTGTTCCAGAAAAATCAAAGCCTCTTTTGCGAACAATTGAAATCTTACCATGTTCCACAGCCGAGTGCGAGCGCTGGTTTAGTTTAATGAATAACATAGTTTAACATATTTGAGATCATCCTTATCGATTTCAAACGTCTCCTCCAATCTAATGTTTATTAATGCAAATAAACCACCTATAGAACACTTTCAACCGGAAAAAAAATTTGTAAATTCTTGGTTGGCCAACCATTGCTTTTCAGTAGACAATAGATCAAGAGTATGCGCTTCAAAAAGAGACACAGACGGATTTCACTCGTCAAACAGTTTGTAAAAAATATTTCAATGAAAATGATAGAGGTAGGCCTTAAAATTTGATTAAAAAAAGACAAAATTACATCCTACTTTATATGTGTTAAAAAATGTTCATAACATTTCCTGATTATTTTATATCACATAGTTAAATATTAATAGTGATATTTTAAAATTTGAATGTAACTCGATGCTAGTCTGTATATTTTGCTTTGCATAAATACAGTAAACTGCCAATAACTCGAATTTCTGCATAAGTCGAATTGTTTTCAAAGTCCCACAGTTCCTTTCCTGTGTAATATGAAATTAATATAGGCTTTTTTCTCTTGATAATTTGAACTTCGATTAATTTGAACATATTCCCTGATTCTTTGAGTATACCCCATGGGTCCCGATCAATCCCCTGACTTATGGATTTCTTATATATATATATATATATATACACATGTATTTGAGTGGGTGTACATGTTTTTTTGCCCCCCCCCCTCATAGAAAGTGTAAGTAGTAAGTACTTGTTTTTCACCTCCCCATGGAAAAAATTCTGCGGGCGCCCATGGCATGACCTCTGTTTTTTTACGACTACAGCACTGTGAGTATCTTTCTCTGGAAGCAACCTGTTAATTCCTGAAAATAAAACCTTTCATCGTTGATTTGTGAAATGAGAGCTGCGATATACGTAAACGAATGTATTTATTAAGAGGTGGTTTTACACACTGAATAAGACAGAACTGAAGTGAAGAGGGAGTTGAGGTGTCTGTACAAGGCGGGAACACTCGTCTCAAACCCTTTAGAACCCTTCAAACCTGGCTGAAAAGAGAAAGATTCATTAGAAAATGGGAAAAAGAACACACTAAAAGAAACAGTTAAACGATTATTCAACCTCCGGCTAACCCTTTGAAGAGGGCATCACGCTAAACAAAGTTTAAAAAAGCTTTTTATGCTTGGAAAAATATAAAAAGGGTATTAAAAATTAGGAAAAGTAATTTAGAATCAAAAGGAATTAAATTGGAATTTTTTTTTAATAATTTGGAGGATCTAAAAACTTTTCCGCCAGATGGGTTCGAACTCGGGAAGTCATCCTCCGCTGCAGACGTCAATCTGATGGTAGGCGACTTTAGCCACTAGGCCATCGTTGTTTCCTAAAAGTAGTTCTTTAAAAGTATAAGTACCCTTAGGATAAGTTGGCGAGATCAAAATCAAAATGGTTACTGCAACAATCCAAGTGAAGCCAAGCCCGTGAAACTAGCCAATCAAGTTGGACTTGCGTAAAGTACTATCATGGTTCTCTTCTCATTGGTTATCGATTCTGTGACGTCAAGGGAAACCGTTGCATATCTATCCGCTCGTCAAATTTCAAAATGCGGAATTCACCGGACCTCTGCCATTCTAAATTTCGGATTTTTTGTATTTTAGTCAAAAAAACCTTAATTTAACCTACCGCTTAAATTTTGCGTTTGCAATAGTAAAATAGCAGATACATACATAGAAATAATTTTTATGAAAGAAAAAAACCTTTTTAATACAATGCAACAAATTTTTCTCGCAAATCTTCTAATTTTTCTGTGTGATATGTACTCTGAACATGTCCATTATTTTGCGTTGTTTCATCAATTAGGTCCAGGTTTAATTCTTGTTCATTAAAAATTGTAGGAAAGATGTAAAAGAGTGAGAGAAACAAAAAACGCCGGTTAGCAAAACGTCCGGATTTGAGACTACTGTATTTTAACTAACGTCGCACAGCAACAACACGAGCTATTGGCGATGATCTGGGATCAAACTCAAAGGGAAAGATTCGAGGACATGGCATTTTGAACCATGGTCTGAAGACGAGGCTACGCCTGAGCTGGAACCCCACTCTCCAAACTTCCACACCAAGCCAACGTCATTTACGTCCTGAGATCGCACACTGTGTAGAGGATTTTCAGGTCTGAAAAACCTATGCCCATAGAAAGGATATATTATTCCATATGAAATGATGGATCCTTGAAAATTGACAGCTATGGTTGAGTTTGTATTCCGGCAGAAGGCTTAATGGTACTGATGCACATTGGTATGACTAGGTAGGTAGGAATTTTGGTACAGCTACACTCTACGTTTATGACTGATGGCAACGGCTTGGCGATTTTTTTTGGCGCACTTCTAAACTCGCCAAGGAAAAAATTATTTCTTAACTCTTTTCCTGTCACAATTTTTTTTCTTTTTACAACACACTTTTTAAGCACATTTCAGAACGTTTTAAAAAGTATATTTAAAAAAAATTTCATAAAAAGTAGTAAGCTTAATCACATATCAAAACACATTTGTGAACCAGCAGAGAAACTAAGCTACGAATGGTAAGAATACCCTGAAACTTATCAATTACACTAAATCAGTGAGCATGTTGAAAAAGAAAAAGATTTACAAAAGAAAAAAAAGCAAGAAATAATACCTGATAACGTCAGAATTCTCTCGTAAAAAAATAATGAAAACGAAAATGGTCAAAAAAACAAAACTCTTAATCCTGTCGTGAAAATTATTATAACAAAATAAAAATTCCACAACTGTCAAAATACAAATAAATGGACCAATGGTATCACAGAAAACGATTTAAAAGGACCAATGCAATCAAAGGATATTTTAAAAACAAAATAACCAATGGGAGGAAAGAAAAAATTTCAAACGAATCAATGAAATCAAACGATTTTAACGGATTTTGGAAGAACTTTCTAGAATATTCAAAATGAAAATTGAAAGTTTCCGTTTGCCGAGGTTGCCGTGAAAACCACAACAACAGCAACGAAGGATGGGTTGCCTTAAGTTATCGTAACTCGCTACTAGAAGTGCGCCAAAAAAAATCGCCAAGCCGTTGCCATCACTCATAAACGTAGAGTGTAGCTGTACCGGAATTTTAATGAACGTCGCACTGGAGCAACACAACCTCCTAGTGGCGACGGATCCAAACGGAAGGGAAATATATTAAGGACCAAAATACCAGCGGTTTGATGACGCGGTCGCACCTGAGCTCTCTCTGGTACCGAAAAACTTCTACACCAACGTGAGGACATTTAATATGCACCACGACAGATTTAATATGCACCAGCCCGCTTTGTACAAGACGGTGTTTGGTTGGATAGAGTTTCGAACTCGCAATCTTCCGGTTGTGCTTATCCATTACTCTATGTACAGTCGCGGAAAAAAAAAACCCTGAACCATCCCCTTTATTTCGAGTACTATTCATACTGGTGCAAATTAAAGGTATCATTCAATAGGGAATAACATCCTCTACAAATTTTATCGAAAAAGCTGCATTAGAGGACATCTGCGTATTAAATTTTGCGCAAACAATAACATTTCTAGTGAAAACACCGTGTTTTGATGCCATAATCAGATTCCGTATAGTTAAATTAGTCTAAATATAAATTTCCATGACTTTACTATCAATATATCCCGAGGTATTCAATGTTAAAGTTTGTTTCAATTTCAGAGATCATCTCTAAATAAAAAGACGCTATTCGTTGATCGAGATTAATTGTAGTTTCGCTCCCCGTATTTCAAATTTGAACACTATTTCAAACATATTTTTCAGCAATCGGAGAATTATCATAATTATTATGCGGAATTACATTGTTATATTTACTATGCAAGTGCAAATGACCCGAGAACTATTATCCGAGGTTTGTCAAACGAGTTGCAAAAATTTTTCTACCCTTTTTGTGACGAAGACGTTTTACGACGTTTGCGTTTTACGACGCTGAAGACGTTTGCGTTTTACGGCGTTGAAGTCGTTTGCCTACCCCCTCCGGTGAAAACGCTTTGTCGACAGCACAAAGGAGACAGGCCTATCATCTCTAAATAGTACTATTAATGTTATACCCAGCTCTCTCGTCCACGCTATTTGAATCGAATAGGTCACTCGCTGAGAGTTTGGTGAGAGATGCGTTCAAGACAAGAGAGGGCAAAATATCACATAGAGCGAACAAAATACGGCGTGAGCGACTACGGGAGCCGAAGGGCAGAGGGGAGTGGTGATTGCCTGCAACACCGAAAGGGGACGACATAGGAGAGCATTTTCATCCCAAATTTCGTCGCAGAGAAATGTCCCCCAAAAGTTTCCGTCTTTTGATCTTTACCGACTCCAGAGGGAAAACGAAATTGGAGTTGCAAACTCGTCAAATCGCCACCCCGACACGAGATCTTGACGATAAAACGAGTGCCGTTTCTCGGAATATCTTCGATGTTTGGAAGGGGACGCGTTTGCAACTCCGGTGTAGCGCGGGTTTAAAAAAAAAAAAAACTTTTACTATGCAGTTTTGAAGTATCGCCTTTTTAGACATTGGTGCTTGGGCTACGCAGACTTTGAGTGAAAGCTACTTCAACAGGGCAGATGTGAAAGCCCGGTGCTTTCAAGTAGCCTCAATAGAGATTAAGATGCTCTTCTTCAAGCCCTTATAATTAGCCTACATTTGAATGGATCTGTCTGAGAGGAAGACTCGACAATGGAGGCATTCCGCTTCCGAAATAGCGTCGCTTTCAATTTCAGCTTCTTCCGAATCCTGCATTCTCTGCGTGAAGTGCGAAGCCGTCTGGCCCTCTCAATGAAACGAGCGGTTGCTATTAATAAGTGGAAATTCGGTCGAGTTATTCGGATTGCGTCGCTCAGAGTCATTTGCTGACGTCGACAAATGAGTGTTGCGTCATTCGCAGCAAGAGCGAGTGGGTTTCGATTCTAAACGTTCGAGATCAAGTTATTGCCGACTGAAAAAGGGTCGTCAGTGAAACTATAATCCAACGGATAGCCAATTGTTCCTTTTTTTTTTATTGTTTTCTTTTCAAGGCATTTTGAGAGGGAAAAATTAGAACAATTGGAACACAATATTTTTTAACAGCAATAAGCCAATTTTAGAAGGGCAACCCTCGAGTTGTTTACGAGCACACACAGGGCTTCCGTTTTCGACTTGTGTAATGTCATGAGATAAATTGACATGGAGAGTGTTTTTTAGGCAATTATATAAAAACAGGTTCAAAGACATACATCACATTTAATTGGATGTTTTAAAGTATTTACATTAAGGCAATTTTCGAGCCTAAATGAGTAAAAGACAAAAAGGTTTTCAGTCTCGCGATTTCATCGGAGCTGACCAGCTCAGCGTCCTTTCAAGTCCGAAAGTCCACCGTTCTCTCATGTCGATGGAACAGAACTCAAGCGTCACTTCGCCTGTACTTTGTTTCTACGACACTCGACAGTTTTGGAGTTGCAAACTCGCCAAATCGCCACCCCTACGCGAGATCTTGAGTCTGATGAGTGCCGTTTCTCGGAATATCTTCTATGTTTGGAGGGGACGCGTTTGCAACTCCGGTATAAACACGGTTTTAAAACAAGCCTTTTTATTATGGATTTTGAAATGTTGCCCTTTTAAGACAATGGTGCTTGGGCAACGCAGACTTTTGAGTGGAAGGCATCAAAGAGGGCTACTTTAACAGGGCAAGTGTGAAAGCCCGATGCTTTCAAGCTGCATTTCGTGCTTGCTTGCCTTGCACGATTCTCTAATTCCAACTTAGTCCGCTGTCAACTACATTTACTTACATAGGTCTTCAATTGAGTAATCTACTTTGAATAATCTGACCTCTTTTGTGAAGTCGTGATTTCTTTCGAAACCGTTTCGATTTACCCAAACTTGAGCCACCCACATCAAACACTAAGACCTTTTTAGTAAGTAGTCAAGTGCGGGTTATAACTCGAAAGATGTAGGTGTATTTGATTAAAGTTTTTCATTGCGTTCCTGTTTAATCGACACCTGTTTCCATCGATTGCAGAAGTGGTAGCACAAAATGGGTTCTTAAGCCGCGTTTAAACCGGAGTTGCAAACGCGTCCCCCTCCCAACTTTGAAGATATTCCTAGAAACGACACTCATTTTATCGTCAAGATCTCGTGTCGGAGTGGCGATTTGGCGAGTTTTCAACTCCAATATTTTATCCACCAGGAGTCTAAAGATCATAGGACTGCAACTTTTGAGGGGACATTTCTGCGAGAGGAAATTTGGGATGAAATTGCTCCCCTATTTCGTACTTTTTCGGTATTGCAGACAATCACCGTTCGCCCCTGCCCTTCGGCACCTCGTGGTCGCTCACGGCGATTTTTGTTCGGGCATTGTGACATTTTGCCCTAATCGCTTGCCTCTCCTTTTTAAAGATGGTCTCACCCAGAACCTCCGGGGTGCCCGTTGTTTCGACAAAATTATGCAGACTGCTGCTGCAATCTCAACATCCTCCACACTTGACATCATGATGAATTGTGATCACTCTTCTCTACAAAGGGCTGAGAAGAGTACTCACCCCTTTGCGTTGCCGGTAAGTCGAAAAGGGGTCTTAAAACCTCCCACGCTACCTCGTCCTCTGAAACCACGATTCTTTAGACCGGTTTGACCTTTTTATGAGCGCGCTAATGAGCCAACCAAAGACCGTCGTGTATAAGGGGATGGTTCACATTCAATCTGTCGTTATGACCTCCAATGACCTCACGTTGGCATGGTGTGGGAGTTTGGAAAGAGCGATGTCATCTCATGGCTTGACCTTGTCATCTGACCATGTGTTTGTCATAGGTTCATCAAATTTTATCGTTCACCCTATTCTATGTCCTGCCTTGAAAATTTTCAAAATTGCAATTTTAAATTTACATGATTCGTTTCGGGATGAATCCCATCCGGGTCTTTGCCTAATAAATGCCGTCGGGGTTAAAAACAAAATAGCATTTTTGCCATCATTTTCGTGATTTTGATTTGAGTTCAGCATATTGTGCATCAAGAGATTTTTTAATCATCCATTTGTATTCTTTTCATGAAAACTATGCTGTGGACTAGAGATGCGACATCGACAGCAAAACATCGATGTTCAAAATTAAAACATCAATGTTGATAAAACATCGTTCCAAAAACATCGATGTTTTTAAACGTCGATGTTTTTAAAATTCAGTGTATTTAAACTTTTCCCTCCATTTCTTAAAACTGCTTTAGCAACTAAGGATGCAACATCGACAGCAAAACATCAATGTTGATAATGCATCTCCTCCAAACTATCTATGTTTTTAAAATTCAGTGAATTCAAACTTTTTCCCCCATTTCTTAAAATTGATTTAGCACCTAGTGATGCTACATCAACAGCAAAACATCGATGTTCAAATTTGAAACATCGATGTTGATAATGCATCGCCCCCAAGCTTTCGATGTTTTTAAAATTCAGTGCATTTAAACGTTTTACCCCATTTCTTATAACTGGTTTAACAACTAGTGATGTGACATCAGCTCCAATACATCGATGTTCTTTTATAAAACATCAATGTTTTGAAAACATCGACATCGTTGTCGTATCCCTACTTTTCAGACCCTTCACCTTTGGTCACTTTGGTCTAAAAGTATGTTCAATTTGCTGATTATAAAAATTATGCTACTTGGTTATTTTTAAATTTTTATAACGGTACTTTTTTCATTTAAAAATAAAACATCGACAACGTAAAAACATCAACAAGTAAAAACATCGACAAGTATAAAAACATCGACAAGTATAAACATCGATGTTACAAAAACATCGACAAGTATAAAAACATCGACAAGTATAAACATCGATGTTACAAAAACATCGACAAGTATAAAAACATCGACAAGTATAAACATCGATGTTACAAAAACATCGATCCCAATACATCGATGTTAAATACACCGATGTTTTTTAAAAAACATCGATATCGATGTCGCATCCCTACTATGGACTAACATGTTTTATGGTTCTTATTTTATCCGTATTCCAACATATTTCTTATTTTATTCTATATACAATACGTATCTTGCCCTTGAGACGTGTTGTATCCATTTATTTAAAAATGCGTTTGGACATTGCGACCATACAATTACGATTACCGACCATCCAACTAAAATCATACTTTATAGGTTGGCAGGTAGTTAAATTTACGTCACACTGAAGGAACAAAATGGTCTATTGGCGACGGTCCGGGGACCATCTTGTTGAGAAAAATCCTTGACAATACCCCGTAATTTTTAACCACGGTGCCTAGATCAACCACCTGAGCTCGCACCCCACCCTACAAACTTCCACACCTAGATAACGTGAAGACATACGAGGCCACCACAGATTGAGCACGCACCCACGACTTTTAGGGTTGAAAATATACAAAGTTGCATCCACTTGAAACTGAAGTCGTTAATAAGTAGAGCAATTCGATTTCAACTCTAAGGGTAAGCTTAGGTTTTTACACATTTATGACTGTGACAAAATTTAAGATGTAAGTTACCTGACGTTTGGCTTTTGTTATTTTATTTTTTAAAGAAGAAAGTATCGCATCGTATCGATAAGGATTTAAGTCGATTGATAATCGTTTGAAATATTCGTTTGTGGATTTTGAGTTCAAACGGCCTTTTTGTAAAAGGTGCTTTCTATATCATTATGTCAACGATTCAATTTGACTACCTTCAATGGAAAGAAACACAGGACCCCGAAACTAAGTACACTAGACACTTCTTTAAAATTCCTCTAAACTTTGTTAAAAGCAATAATTTGAACTTTATTTTAAAAAAAATGCTAAAACAACTCCATGCGCGTGTAGGGCCGCAGAAAAAAGTAACGAATTCGCAACCGGAGTGTTGCGAGTTCAAATACAACCCCAAACCGTCGTACCCAGAGGGGGCTGGTACACGTTCAATCTGTTATAGCCTCCAATGTCCTCACGTTGGCGTGGTGTAGAAGTTTGGAGAGTGGGGTGGCATCTCGTGTTACCTCCTCATCTGACCGAGGTTCTAAATGACGGGGTGTTGTCCTAGAATCTTTCCCCTCGGGTTTAATCCCGGATCGTCACCACTAGTCCTTTGTGTTGCTCCAGTGCGGCGTTAAATGTCTAACTACCTATCTCGAGCAGTAGGTGGTGCAGGTACGATTTCTGTGTCAGATGTATTCCTCCCTGGGTGCATTTTTCTTACTTGTCAGTGAAACTCTTATTGTTTGTATGTCTATTGATATCGTATGCCTTGTATCTGCCGCAGCATGACCAAACATGGTCCTCTTGTGCCCTAAAACACCCAAACCAACCAACTGAAACTGTACGGCATAAATAGCAACTATACATACCACTAGGTGGGTATTTTAATTAACGCCGCAGTGGAGCAACACAACGGACTAATGGCGACGGTCTTCCCAAGGGTAAGACCCACGTCAGTTTGAAGAATCAGTTGACGAGGTAACACCTGAGGTGGCATCCCCACCACGCCAACGTGAGGACATTGGAAGTCACGACAGATTCAACGTGCACCATCCTCTTTGTACACGACGGTCTTTGGTTGATCGAAATGCTCTTTCAATCGGGCTATCGCGGCCCACACCCCCACTAGAATCTCAGGACTTGGATAGGCTTAAAAAGCATCTTCCCATGTGGAAGTGGTTTGAAAAATTCACGCAATTCAAAGCACAGAACATTAAGAACGGTTGTAGAAGGTAATTGGTAATTTTTAATTCACGACGTTCTAGAGCAACACAACGGACTGTTGACGACGATTCTAGAAGGAAATGGACATAAATATCCATTAAAAAATGTCTCAAGTTCCTGTTCATTCATAGTTCTTACGTTTAGAAGCTGTTCTATACACCAAAATACACACTACCCTACAATAATGGCCCGGACGACAGCGGATTTGCATAAAATCCGACTACTTGTTTGGGTGTGTTTTTCGTGGTATGGCGTGGGAACTTTGCATGTTGTTCCTGGTCAATTGAATGCCGTAGCCTACATGATTATTTTGGACAATCAGGTTCTTCCTACGCTCTGGCAATTTTATGGAATGGACAAACGTTACTTACAGGATGATTAACGCTCCGTGTCACGTTGCAGCCTCTGTCAAGCAGTGGTATCGAGATATGGATCTAAAACGTCTTCCTTGACCTGCTCAGAATCCCGACCTAAACACCATAGAATATTTGTGGGACGAGTTATAGCTACCGTTATTGACCAGGGAATCACGTTCGAAATCTAGAGCTGAGCTTGCGACATTCTTGCAGCAGGAATGGACACAAATACCCATAGCTGTGTATGAAAACCTCGTTGAAAGTATGGCCAGAAGGGTTGCTAGTGTAATTGCAGCACGTGGGGACCATCCCCCTATTAAAGCCTGTATTCTTTCCATTATACCATCACATCTTGCTGTCCGGTCCATTGTTGTAGGGTAGTGTATTTCAAGAAAAATTAATCTTTGTTTTGTTTTCGGATGAAACAGGCTGTGCATACACTCGTTTTTGTGACTCAGAATTTCACAGGTCTTTTTAAAAATACTGTAGGAAATGGAATTATTGTTTTAGCCCTAACGAGTTCTTTGTCAACGCTATGAAAATGGAATTCAAATTATTGTTGACTAACGAGTTTTAGGATTTAAAAAATGTTTTGTCTGTAACACAGTTTATTTGTTTTTCAAGCCTAGTAGATGAAATATTTTTCATCATTTAAAGTATGGTTACCTCTTGTTTGATCGCTCCGATATAGGAATTTTTACTTTTCTAAGCGTTTCGATCCCCTGGTGAAAGCATAATGCACCACGGAAAGAAACGAAACGAAATCGGTAGCAGTATTCGGGTGCGGGATTGTTTTTTTATTTTATCGTATTTGATTATTTTACAATATTTTATCGCCGATTTTGAATTCAATGAATAGTATCGAATGCATTTTTATATCTCATTGTTTCCAATAATGAATTTATCACGCTTTTTTTCTTTCCAAAGAGACACGGGGCTGCGCAGTAGCTCGATTGGAAGAGTAACGGATTAACAACAGGAAGGTTGCGAGTTCGAATGCAGCCAAAGACAGTCGTATGCAAAGGGAGGCTGGTGCACATTCAATTTGTCACGATCTCAAATGTCCACACGTTGGCGTAGTGTAGAAGTTATAGCTTAGGTGCAACCTCGTCATCTGACTGTGGTTTAAAATGACGCGGTGTTGTCCTCGGATCTTTCTCTTCGGGCGTTGATCCCGGACTGTTAAATACCTGTGCCTACAAACAATAAATATTCAAAAATCCTATTCAATTTTACAATCCTTTCTCCTAGAGGTATCTTTTAACACGTTTATTAAACGCAATTAATAAAAGTTCGTTAACTTATATTCATTATATTTATTTTTTCATTGACAAATACTACAGGCGTTTGACAACCAAGCCATTAGTATTCTTGCTTTCCAATATTTTTGAACATAGAATCAAAACCCTTAGTACAGTACACGTATCTAAATGTTCGCTATTTCAAAGTACAATTTGTTGAATTCCCAAGTTCGATTGCAAATAAATGAACATTCAGGCAACTGTGTTCAATTAGAAGACGAAACAAAACTATGGCTGAACCACGGTGAAAACTTGGAATTGGAAAATAAAAGGGGTTTATTGTTAGAAAAGTTTTAATTCTTGTCGATAGATGACGCCACCAAAAAACTAGAAACGGGCGACATATTTTTAGTATTGAGTGGTAATTGGAAATGAAGGGGTAAAATGTATCCGTTGTTGTGATTCATAAATTATATTCAATTTCTCCTGACTATATTCTAATCCTATTCCTAACTATATTCAATTTCACTAATAGGTTACGAGCCTATAATTGCTCTCAGAAATGGATCAAATCATGAAAAAATTCCGATTCTTATTTATCTAGCTCAGAAATAAAATCTTACCTGGAATATTTTCCCTTGTGACAAATCGCGAGACATTAAAAATCCTAAACTTCCATCACGAAATTTTATATAATTTATTTCATCCAATTTAATATTTGAAAATATTTTCGCTGTGTTTAAGAAATTGGCAAAAAGTATTGCTCTTTTGTTTTATTGAATGCAGTAGTCTATGCTTTTGTTCCGAAAAAGGACCCATGGGTACCACGATTTCTTAATCTACTTAGAGTCATTTATCTTTGGACACTCCCTCGAAATGTTTTTGATTTTGCAAGAGTGAGTGTAGAAGTTAGATTTGAAGTGCAGAAAAGCCTTTCCCTTTCTTTCTTTCTTTTCTTTTAGAAAGGTATGAAAATATTTATGTTCATTTAGTATTTGTTTGACGAAAGCAATCGAAGAAGCAATGGAATACAATGTGCTGTGTGACTGTCTGATGGAATTAGACAAGACGAGAAGAGTCTATTTTCCCAGACTTGAGTGACCATTCCGAGGAAGGACCCGCGTCGAAATATTTTTAAAGTAGAAAAGCGATCGAGTTCAGCTTTGAATAGAAGCTAGTTGTAACAGCTTACGTTCAAGATTAGTACCTTATTTTTACAATGCTGCACGTAAATTCTATTTGACTTCTTGTTTGGGGGTTGGTTTTTGTTCTACCAGTACACGTCTTGAAATGAGTGTTGGAGAATTTAGTTTCCAAACTCTTTTTTTAATTTACAGCGCATTGAATTATGATTCGAATATCAAGAAAGTTTCCTCGAAAATGCAATGAAGCTGAAAGAAATTGGGTTCATGGAATGTTCTTGTACCCCACATATCTCTGGCACGTCTTCCAAAAATAATCTCGGTCCATCCCTGTGTTCTATTGCAATCGGAAGGTCTCCAGCGAACACCACATGGAATGCGTTTTGACTGTGACTTTTATCTGTGTGGTTGGTATTGGTTTTATGGGGAATGAGCCCTATTTGGCCAAGCTTCGCCAAACACAAGACAACAAGGAGGTAGGGGAAAAAGCAAAAATTAGAGTGGTAAAACAGAAGGGAGGGCAAATCCCTCGGCTACCGTAGAATCGGAAGCAGTTTTACGGAAAAGGTGTGACTTATAACATTACCCTGTTGAATGTAAAATTAAAAAGATTCTATTAGTCTCACATGCGAAGATAAAAATCAATTCACAATTTTACTGAAAATGACTTAATATGTGACGTCAAAGGTGGTTATTTGGAAACCTTAAAAAGGTCTTTAAAAGACAATAACTGCTTCTAATCACCTAGCGAGAGATTAAAGTCGAAACAGAATGAAAAACAGGTGACTGCTTCTATTCGTACGACTTGATGATAAATCGAAGCAAGAATCTTCAAGTACAAGAATCTTCAGTGTACAAGAAAAAGGTTTATATTGCTGTGAAATTCATAACATCTATTCACCCGATTCTGCGATATATCGGTCTACTCTACCTGAGATAAACGGAACCTTTTAAATTAGCTGGAGCGTGTATTTTAAAATGTTTGGGGTACGGAACACTTTTAGTTAGGCTTAGTCTCGTCTACTCTACATGTGATAAACGCAACTTTTTAAATTAGCTGGAGCGTGTATTTTAAAATGTTTGGGGTACGGAACACATTTAGTTAGGCTTATTCTCGTCTGGGTAAGAGATTCTTCCCTTCATGTTCCTCATTCAGACAGATTGGACAACCTAAATGAGTGTTTTGTTTCGTAAATATTTTCAGACCCGTTTCTCCTACTGATAAAACTTCGATTCACATCCTGACTCGAGCATTTGTTTAACATCATGAATACGTTCCTGCCGAGTATTTCAAATGCACTCTACCAAGAGTACCTTTAAGGACACCACTTGTTTCAGTAAACAGTTCAATGTAGCTTCGTGCAGCAAACGTTGTTTGTAACTGTCTTTTGTAGCACGTCCTATAATAAATTTTGGAGCATTTACTCATTCTAAATTTCTTATGAACGGTGAGACGAAATACTGACTCTTTTCCTCAATTTTTGTTTCACTGAATATTCTAATTGTGCACATCGTTACCACCACTCCAAAGACACACATCTGCAAAAACGTGTGAAATGTTCGGATGCTTCGAGAAAAATCAAGTGGCGAGTCAAAGGTTTTCGAGACAATCAATATTTTCATTCAGCAGCAGTTGATTCAGGGTTTGACATTTCATAAAACGTGAAAGGTTGACTCAAAAAATGCAATGAGATGAAAATAGCTATAATGCAGAGGGGTGCCTTTGGCGTGGTAGTAACGCTATGTTCACACATGCAAGGAGTATTTGATCTTGTGTACATATAACAAATAACTGTAACACCCACTTTCAATCTAAAACTCAAATAATTTGAAAAGATCTTTTCATCCGATCACGGGATGCAAAAACCGCTAAGAACTAATATCCTTCATTTCATCCTAATTCCAAGCATAACAATTAAAATCAAGTTTTTTTCCCCCTAAACCAAGAAGAGAATTTTTAGAATAGAGAAGATTTCTTGCTCAGTGCCATATCGACATTAAAAAATAAACAAGTTTCAAAAGGTAGTGGAGACCGGGGCTAGTTGGCATAGTTTTGGATATGTTTTATGTAATACTTTCAGTTAATATAACTAATGCTGCTGGTAGTGGAACTCCAAGGCTATACAAATTAATGAAGTAAACATCACTTAAAATCGTATAATGTACTCGTTAAATATTGTTTACAAAAGTGTTCGAACTATGCCAACTTACCCTTGATGCGGGGCAGGTTGGCATAACGCCTGAGGTAAGTTGGCATAGCATGTCATTGTGATAGGATCTAAGCAATAATACGAGTTAATCACAGTAAACTTATATTTTAATACAAAATAAAGAATAATAATAACAACAACAAAAAAACCTAAGGAAATTAACGACTTATGTCTATTAAAAAAGTAGGTCGATCGTCCATTTGGATTGGTAGCTTTTATTTTTTCAAAATTTTGTTGCGGTTGAACCAGACTGTGTCTACGAATTCTGGCCATCTCCAAAGTTTGTATGTTTTCACCATTATGGAAATATAAAATTTACCGCAATAGATGTCCACTATCTTTAATGTACCGACATGCACCACAACTTAAAGGCCAACTTGCCCCACCATGACTTTCGAGACAAGGTGGTTGCCTCACACTTTCACATAAGTTTTACAAGCAATTCCAGTACACGAATACAATTGTTATTGCTCACTCTATCCAACACAACCATTAAAAACACCTCAAGATATTCTAGGGCTTCATAAAACACCTAAACCTTCATTAAGAAAGAAACTAACTTGGCAAATAAAACACAAATCCGCATTTTTTATCTCTGGAAGTTTCGATCACACTGAAACTAGATTGGATGATGCAACATACACGTCTAAGTGGCGATATCACCACTTTAAAATCACCGTGGAAAAAATATGAATGCCAACTTACCCCTTATGCCCGGTCTCCCCTATTCAATATTTTTCTTTCGTACTTATAATCTATAAAATATTAAAAAGACTTGGTAGTTTTACGAAGATGGCAGTTTATGTGAAGTCTTACAAAAAAGTGAAGCCGTCATGAAATTAGGCTTGTGACGTATATAAAAGGATCCATAAATTAACAAATACATAAATACAATCAATAAAAATGGCAGGAACCGCACATTTGTTGACCAAATTAAAAATATGTCCTCGATTCTAAATGGTATCAATTATCATAATTATATAAATGTATTCAAAGGAGAAAATCATATGGCATTCCATTTGCAGATGATCGTGAATTATGATTTCCATTTTAATTTATAATTTTGTGGTATTGTTATATATTATTAATTCACACCCATAAAAAAGTTTATAACTTTAAGTAGCTTGTGCAAAGTTGTGTTAGTTTTTGAACCCTAAATAATTGAATATTTTTTTTGTGCTCAATTAAACGTATGTTTATATATTTTTTTGTTTCTGCCAATTTGATTCCTCTGAAATACCTATAATGTTAAAGAGGTGCAAAAGAAATGTCCCGTTTGAGACTTGAACCTCGAAGCATATATGAAACTAGCACTTACAAAATCACATTTATTTAAAATTTCATTACTCAAGAGCGAATGTGCTGGCACACAGCGCCATTCCATTTCCAAAGAGAAATATCACTCAGTTCCATTTCGACAGATGTTAATCTGATCCGTTCAACATTCTTTCGGGGGGGTCTCAGCAAACACGTAAACAGATGACACAACGACCGAAACCCGCCTCGCCATCAGGTGGAGAGTCATTGTGGAAAGAAGAAGAAAGTAAAATAAAAGTGTGTGAGTGGTCCACGTGAATTGAACATAGAAAACGAACACGATTCAGCAGCAGAACTTGGGTGAACACAGGAGGTTCGGTCACACTTTTCGGAGGCTCTATTGGAACACTAGAGGAGGATCACATTCAAAAACAGGAAGAAAAGTGTCTGGTTGGGGGTCTTGCTTTTCGAAGAGGGAATCCACAAGCACACCGTTCCAAAAGGCATGCTACTTTTCAATCGAGGGGTCGTGTGCTCTTCACTTGAGACACGCTCGCCGTCGGAGGGCTAACTCTACAGGGACGGTTCGAACACGGAACATTCCCATCCTCGTGGAGTGGTTAAGAAGTAAAGAGGTGGTTAGAACGGGATGTCCATGCCATGGTATATTGGAAAGTACCTGCTGGATATTCGGTTCCTGGCCGGCACCTCTTGGGTCCTGGGCTTGAGCAGGCTCCTGCCGTAGCCGTAGCTGACCGGGGCGTAGAGGTCGTACTGCGCCAGCGGCACCTTGGGCAGGGGCGCCGGCGTGGGCGGCAGGTACTGAGGGATGATGGGGAAGTCGCGGGTCCTGTGGTCCAGGGAGTTGACTGTGGGCACGTACAGGTTGGTGCCGTACCTGTAGTTGTCGTTGTACATGAGGAGAAGTGGTTTTCTCCATCTGCAGCTGACGTCCACCATGGTGACTCTTGTTATCGCTCGGGCGTCTGAGAGAGGACTTGCGGGGAGATTTGTTGTTGTCGTTCGTTCGGATATGCAGAGAAGAGTGGCTCGGAGCTCGTGTCACGGATGCGCGTTCTCTGTCTAATAGGAGGAATGGGGCTGCTCGGCCCAGATCGGCGGAGGTGAAAAAGCCTGACGCTGCAGTCGGTCGCCTATTTTAAGTTCGCTGCCGGCCTTGGGGGCAGAAGGGTGGTGTCGTTCCTTTTTAGCGCGGGACACTGCTAGATCCTTGTTCTTCCTCGCACTCCAGAAATGTCGAGTCCGATGGACGGCCTTTCTCGCGGAGTGAATGGACCCTGCTCCAGTGGAGGATGGATCTCGAGAGATTGATTTTGTGTCATGTAACATTCTTACGTACTACTTAACATCTATCTTTTATTACCATTTTTTTTATATTTACATTGATTATACAGTAGAGTCCCGATTATCCGAGTTAATGTGGACCAAGACTCACTCGGATAACCGAAAAACTCGGTTAAAGCGAAAATTGTAAATAAAATAAATCGTGTAGGTTTAAATGTATATTTTAACAAATACAAAAGTTATACAGATACACCACATGCAATTTATATTGTTACGACAAGAAAAGAATTTTTACTTAAAAAAGTCCTTTATTGTTTTTTGTTTTTAGTCACTTTGGCGGTTTTCTGCAGCAATGTTTCGACATTTTTTAAAGGTTAACCGGATTGCTGGTGTCGCTTCTTCTGGTTGTTCTATATATTCAATAGCACTTTCGATAGCTTTTAGTGCACGATACTATGAAAAGTAAAGGTTGTAGTGTTGTTGGATTTCGTTTTCCTGAGTGTTTATGGGATCAAGTTCAGAATTTTTTTTCAGTAGTTTTAAAAATGGAAAAATGTAGAACAAGAAAAAATATCCTAGATATATTTGACAGCTCGGTTATTCGTATAATCAGGGTTTTAATGTACTTATTTTTATCTGGTGCAGCTTGTCCACTTTTGGACCTTGCGCCAAAAAAAACCCAAAATTAAATCCAATCGAATCCAGCCGACCAACCGGTCTGGTGGTTAAGGTGTTAGCCTCTAGATGGGAAAGTTCCTGTTTCGAATCCGGGTCAGAGCATGGATATTTGTGAGCGTATGGTGTAGAGGCGGCTGGTGCACCTTAAATCTGTCGTGGCCGAAAGTCCTCACGTTGGGTTGGTGTGGAAGTTTGGACAGTGGGGTGCCAACTCAGGTGTTGTCTCGTCATGTGACGTTTTTTTTTAAATGAAAATTACTCGGATCTTTCCCTTATGAGATTGATCCCGGACCGTCGTGAATTGCCCGTTGTGCTGCTTTAGTACGACGTTAATTAACACTACCCATTACCAATCGAATCCAGTGGATGGATCATAAGTTCGAGTTATTTTCGTCTCTCATCTCCGGGAAAAGATCTAGTATCCCTTCGGTATCTAGTTTCCGTTTAAAGTGGAAGTGTGCGATGTTCTAAAAGTCATTCTCGTCCAAAAAGGGTTATAAAAGAACGTGACAGAGGTAACCAAGTAATGGATCTTAACTTCCGAGCTCTTTTCGTTCCTCATTTCTCTGAAATGAGGGACGAAAAGAGTGAGGTGGCAGCTCAGGTGTGATCAGGATCGTGGTTCGAACGCGGTGTGGTCCTTGAATCTTTCCCTTCGAGGTTGATCCCGGACCGTCAACATGAGTCCGTTTTTTTGCATAAGAGCCTACCGTGAAATATTTTACTGACTAGCATCAATGGGCTTCCTCCCTTCACTATCTATTTGCAGATTTTAAAATGGAAGTGTGTGATATTCTAACGAGTCCATGTGGATGCAAAAAAGGTTAAAAATTCTTGTCAGGGTTTGTATATAACCACAGAACTATTCGGGCTCAGAGATACCAAGGGAAGTGGACTCGAGCTTGCGGAAGTATTCTGAGGTACCGGACACATTACTTTCTGCAGTGCTGTCCATAATTCTGTTGTATTACGAGGTATACGATTTATGTGTTCCGCTGCATGGCATCTGTTAGTTAAAGTTGAGATATCTCGTGATTTGGGTGGAGAATTACACGACCCCAAACTCAGATGAATGTTCCTAACTATAATTTGGGTGACTAGACTTGTGTAGCGGCGTATTGTACTGTTGGAAGGAGCCAAACCCATCACAACGAGCGCAGGACATGCAACTTGTCAGAAAGGATGCACACATAGCATCCACCAGTCAGGGACGTTCATATAAATACCAAGGGACCAATTGATTACCAACTAAACAAACCCCATGATATTACCGAGCCAACATCAGCCTCTACCATTCCCCTGTTAACATGTGGGATACTTCAAGGGGTTTCCTCCACACGCAAGGATCCTTTCATTTGTCTGAAACAGTTGGAAACGAGTCAGACCAGACTACTCTTTCCAGTCTTCAAGTGTCCAGTGGTGGTGTTACTGAGCCCAGTCGAGGCGCATGACTGTGTGTCCAATATTCATCCAGGGTATCCAAATGGAGCGCCGGTCCCAAAAAAACCACATCTTTAAGGCAACGTTGCAGAGTCGTCACACTGATCTTAGCCGAGGGCATTCAATTCCGATGTTATTTCAGTCAGTATCGCTCGAAACGATCCTTGACAGCCGACGCTGGTCAAGCACGTTCACCCGTAGTCATATTATGGCTGTCATGCGTGACAAGTTTCGACATAATTCTTGTAGTCACGACACCCATTTGAAATGGCAGTACTTAAAAATCCAAACTTCTCTCCCTCCGAAATGTTATTATCTATCTATCTCACGAGCTCCCCTACTATTAAACGGATCGAGGTTGCTTGGTTGGAAGTTGCGAGTTTGAATCCAACCAGACTCAACCGAAGACTGGTGCACACTAAATCTGTCGTGACCGGACGTTGGGACGAGGTGTGGAAGTTTGGAGAGTGGGGTGCCAGCTCAGGTGTTGCTTCGTCACCTGACCGTGGTTTAAAGTGACGTTGTGTTGTCCTCGATTCTTTCTCTTCAGGATGGATCCCGGACTGTCGCCAATGTGAATTGCCTATTACTTTACATATAACCAACCAATGATATGCACAGGTGGCTTTTTTCTGTATTGGGGATAGACTCTTCTGCACCAGTGTTTCAGGCAAGTCAGTGTACAAACAATACAGGGTGTCCCAAAAAAATCGGAACAACTTCAAAAATTTATTTTAAAATAAAGAATAGGCCTACAGTAAAACTAGTTACAACAACAGATAGAATAACTCGAACAATTTTTTTTACAGTATGTTTCTGATTATAGATTACGCTGCACAACACTCAAACGATTATTAAAGAATTCAGTTATGCAAAATGGCGGATCCCGTGAAGAAAGCTCAATGTGTCAAGTGGATGGCCCCATAGCATGGCCGTCCCAGTCTCCTGACATTACTCTACTCGAATTTTTCTTTTGGGGTTGTGTAAAAGATGCTGTGTACCGAACAAAAGTTAACAGTGTCGTGGAATTGGAAACAAAAAGATACAAACAACTGTAGCTACTGTTGATGCTAGCATGCTGAAACGTTCGTAGATTGAGTTGGAAAATCGTCTTGATATTCTTCGTGCTACGAAAGGATCTCATGTGGAAATTTACTAAGGTAGAAGAAAAAAACTTTGAGTTATTCTATCTATTGTTGCGACTAGTTTTGCTGTAGACCTATTCTTTTTTTTTTAATGAATTTTTGAAGTTGTACTGATCATTTTGGGACACCCTGTACTGTATATCAGTGTGTTAGTGTAGGAAAATATTGATTACATGTCTGATGTCCTGTTGTTAAATTTTTACATTTTAGTTCTCTTGTGAATATGAGTCAAAATCTCAAATATTCGAATGGAATCACGATACTTATTGTGTTTTCGATATTATTCTTTATTATTTACTTATCGTTTTGTAATGCTTCTTTCCGACATTGAATCTTAACGGGGGAAAACGCTTCTGAACGTTTCGTGTGTCCCTTTTGCGCCATTTTTTGCTGCGTGGATTCGTTTCAGAAGTGAAACTCATTCCATAAATCACTCATTTGAGAAAATCGTTTCTTGTTAATGTCCTTATTTACACGATTCCGAATGAAAACAACGCGTTTCGGAGATGCATGTATTAAGGCCAAAGTCGTGCTCTATTTAAAGAACAAATGGAGTTTTTTTAGCTTCACCGAACTAATCCCTCGTGCCCAGAAAAACAATACTTTTTTCTTCGAACGACCGCTGCCAGATGTTGTTCTAAATGAGGCGTGTGCGGTTACATGGCGAATAGGTCACGTGTCTGCATCACCTTCCACGCACTTCATCGAATGGAATGTAAACTAATCAATCTAGTGCGCTATTGAAACCTAGCGGTCTCGGTCCTAGATTAGTTAAATACCGTGACCTTTTGAAAGGCGCTTTTGCTATAACAAACAAAACCCATTCATTTCAATTTATTACCTTGCAGGCACATTAGATCGTTGTGTTGCTCCAGTGTGACGTTAAATTAAAAAATTACACAATACCACTACCTTGCATGCACATAAGAAATTTGATCGGGTTTTGCAGGTCTCCCACTGTCCACTTTGGCGTGGAGTTCAGGTGTGACCTCGTCCTCAGACCTTGCTTCAAAGATGCGGTGTCCTCGGATCTGTTCCCTCGGGATTGATTCCGGGCCGTCACCTTTTGTGTTGATCCAGTGACATTAATTACAATACCTACCTACCCTCCTCCTTTGCATCGGGAATTGGTAATTTTTTAATTAACGTCGTACTAGGTAAGGTAAGTTTTAATTAACGTCGTACTAGAGCAACACAGCGGGCTACTAACGACGCCCCGGACGGTCGTCAATAGCCCGTTGTGCTGCTTTAGTACGACCTTAATTAAAATTACCAATTACCGGGATCAATCGGTAAGGGAAAGATCCAAGGACAAGACCACGTAATTTTGAACCAAGGTCATTTGACGAAGCAACAATTGAGGCAGCACCCCGATCTCCAAACTTCCACACCAACCAAAACTTTGCATAGGAATATGGAGAAAAAAAAACTTATATCCAGGCATGAATCAACAATGGTAATGGTCATTAATTAACGTCGCACTGGAGCAGCCTAACGGTCTGGGCGAAGCTCCGGGATACAACCCCAAAAGAGACAGATCAGAGGATAACACCACGTCCTTTAGACACAAGATCAGATGACGGGGTCATACCTGTGCTGGCACCACGCCCCTCCAAACTTCCACACCACGCCAACCGGATGACATTTGAACGTGCACCATCCCCTTTGCACATGACGGTCTTTGGTTGGTTTCGGATTCGCGTACCACCGGTTGCTGATTCGTTCCTCTTCCAACCGGGCTACCGCGGTCCGAATTCGATAGATGCTACGATGACTCACTGCGTAAGGTCGTCAGAGCTGTATTCATACCACGGGAATACTTCGAAATGCCACGGAGAATTGCGACCCTTGGTTAGTCCTGTATTACTTTCAGAAGCGAATTGTGACTGTTGACAGCAATTTATTGAAATGAGGCTGAGAGAAGCAGTGTCGTTATCACAGAACTTCAGACAGTTCAGCTACATTGGTGTTCAAAATTATCTTTACATGCATAGAATCACGGATTTCTCAGAAACTGTGAACAAAAATTTTATGAATTTGAGTGGAATGAGACATAACATCATACCATAAATACAAAGAAAAAATTTTTACGATCACTGCAAATGATATAAAACTAGCATGAAACAATGAAAACTGCAATAATATGTGACATGGGGAGTTCAGAAAAAAAAATTGAGATTTGTGTATTCAATATGGAATTTGATCGCCCCTGACTTGTGATATGTATCTATCACAACGTGATTTAATGCTGGCAATAATGGTGTTAACCCCAGTTTGGGGAATTATATTCCACTCATCCAGCAATGCGGTCTTCAGGACATTTATATCTCTAGGACGAGGATGTCTCCTTGCATCTGCTTTTCGAAGGTAGTGCCATAAGTTTTTTTATCGGGTTCAGATCAGCAGATTTTGGTGGCCACGGTATTCGCTCAATGGCTTCATATTCAAGGAATTCGTTTACGAGGTTCGCTCGATGTGGACGATCATTATCGTTCATAAATAAATAATAAGACCCATATGCACCTCTGAAAAGTCTTACATAACGTTCTAAGTTACACCAAAGACGAACAGATTTCGAAACCTAACGGCAAACGGATTATTTTCAATCCTGTTATCAGCCGGTCAGAAGAGCAGTGCCAATCAAAAGGTATTTGGCGGTGTAGTTGGGGGTTATAACTACTATCTGGTCACCGAACGAAGGTGGCGGATGAAGTAGTACATTTTGTTCCGAAGTTCCCCAGACTCGATCGGCTCGAGGAATGAAACACCTGTTTTCCAGTTCGCACACTTCGTCTTGGCTGGATACCAGTTCTTAAACATCCAAGGACGAACTACTCAATAATAGACCACATCCGTCAATAACATATGGCGTCTGATATAGGGTTTAAATACCTATTTTGGAGTTAGGTGAGAATCACCACCGAACTAGATGAAAGGTGAGATGTATCACTCCCTCTGGCCAAAACTACGAATTGAGAATGACAATAAAATGTGATTATACGAGTAATTTAGATAAAATCCAATATCGAAACCGCATCAAATTTGCTGATCCGTATGGCTCACGCTATTCATTTTTGATTGCTTCTTGCTTGATTGTGCACAAACCCTGCCAGGTTTTGTGAATGCGTCTCCGAGATAACAGTCGGGGCCCCGATAGTCGTTGGTAGAAGAACAGATTAGCGACTGAGGGGTTGCGAGTTCGAAACTGGGTTCAATCAAAGACCGTCGTGTACACGGGGCTGGTGTATGTTGATTCTGTTGCAAAACTAGCAAACGAGTGCAGAAAAAAGTGCACCAATCGCTGAATTTTGAAGCGGGAGGGGGTGAAAAAACTGACATAACCGCCGCATACATTCACTGTTACTGAGACTGACGACCATATTAAGCGATGGTTTTTCTATAGTTTAAATCTGATAAGATAGCAGATAACAAATGGTCCGTAATAACGAAAAATCGATGAAAGTATCATTATGCGTTTTACCATCGATGTTCCTAAGCTGGGGTTGTGGCTCATATTGCCTTGCCTTATGCCCTTGTGGGAGATTTTCCATCGCATGACTTATTGGCAGATTTCGATAGCATTTTCAATCGACGGATAGATATAGATGGAAGATAATCTCCTAATGTTTGGAATAGGTTTTGGACGACGTATATTTATTTCCAATATGGAGCAATTAATTCCTTTTCGACGTCCTTATTCCAGTTCCTTTTTAATAAAAGTTTTTGTCGTAAAAGTCGAAAGTGCTTCGATTTTTTAAGTCGAAGATGAGAGAAGTTCGATGATCAAAGAAGTAAAAAATTACAACAAATTGTAGACTTGCCGCTTTGTCAGGATTGTGCATAGCCCATCATCAGAACAAAAATAAATATGATGGTAAACTTATGGAAGTTTGGAGAGTGGGGTTCCAGTTCAGAATCTGTTCTCGTCGTTTGACCGTGTGCGTTGCACTCGGATCTTTCCTTTTGGGATGAATCCCGGACTTTCGCCAATAGCCCTGTGTGTTGCTCCAGTGCGATGTGAACCTTTTAACTACGGCTATATATATATAACTACCGCGATTTTTCTCTTGGCGTGATTCGTATAACTTTCAAGATATAACAGCTGTACCGGTCGTAGTCTAAAGGTTAACCATTGCCATTTCCGGGATATGTCCGAAAAGACAACCTCTTTCTTATTGTGTATTCTCCAAAGTAGTGTCTGAATGCCCTTTCTTCTCTTTTACGAAGTACGAAGGTATTTTTTAATTAACGTCGCTTTGGAACATAACATCAGGCTATTGGTGACGATCCAGGAATAAATGCAAAGGGAAAGAAAGATCCAAGGACACCATCACGTCATTTTGAACCCCGGTCAGATGACGAGGTCGCAAATGAACTGGCATCCCCCCTCTCCAAATTTCCGCACAATGAGGACATTGGCAGATTCACGACATATTCAACCTGCACCAGCTCACTTTGTACACGACAGTCTTTGGTTGGATTTGGACTCACAACCCTCCGGTTGCAAACCCGTCCAACCCGGCTACTACAGCCCCTTGTATGCTTAGGTAATTGGTATTTATTAGTTAACGTCGTACTAGAGCAAGACAGCGTGTATTCTTAGGATGGGGTGCATGAAGGCCTTGTATTCACACGCATAGTGCTACGAAACACTTCCGTGACGAGGAAAAAGCGATGCAGAGAATTATAGTACGTTTTCTTCCCTAGAAAACAACCCTTTTAAAAGAATGTTTGAAATACCGCCCCTGTAATCGGCGCCCCTGCAGAGGCAAACTATAGAACTAATTGAGCGGTGTGGGGAATTATTCGGAAAAGCCCGCTCCGAATCCACAGGGTTAAAACCTTGTTTCGTGGGGTTTGAAACCGGATCTGGGCAGCGGAAGTTGTTAAAGACTCGCATCCCTTTGTTCTATCCTTGCAGGGCGTCTAACTTTAAACCGCTGCTATTCCTGGCGAGAAGGAGGCTCGCCCGCTAGCATTGTTCTCCCCTTCCAGAACCACTTCGGTGCCTCCTCCTCGACTCACCTGGCAATGGTCCCGTTCCAAACGATCGCCCGTGGCTCGGATGGCGGAGGGTGACCTTACTCCGCCATCTTGAGTTATGGAAGCGAAGTGAACGCAATCTGGAGAAACATTAACAAAAAAGAAGAGAGAGGATTTTTTGGGAATGTATTGTTTTCCGATTCGTTTCCTCGCTTGATGCATGAATGGAGTCGAGGTCTGTTTCGGTTGACGTGGGGCTTAAATAGAGTCGAACCCGAAATAGCGACCACCAGGAGATGAAAAAAAAACTTGAGGTAACGAAGCATTGTCTTACTTAATTGTATGTGTACGCAGCGGCATTCTTGGGGGTTTCTTTGGCTCTCTTCAAACGGGTTCTCCAAACGTGTTAAGTTCAAAACAAGTATAAATAGTTTAAAATAATAGTTAACCGCAATGATTCTGCAATTATTATTTCCAGACATGCGAATGAATCGCGGATCAAAAACCGAAAGAATCGTGTATGTTGTGGCTGGTGCAACGCGGCTTTGTATTAACGGACTCTCGTCAGCGTGATGTGTGTGTGTAAGGGGGGGGGGCTGGTGGTTAAGGTGTTAGCTTCTAGATAGGAAGATTCCTGGTTCGAATCCGGGTCAGTGCAGGGATGTTCGTAATCATATGGTGTACAGGCGGCTGGTGCACCATAAATCTGTCTTGGCCGCAAGTCCTCACGTTGGGTTGGTGTGGGAGTTTGGAGAGTGGAATGCCAGTTTAGGTGTTGCCTCGTCATCTGACCGTGGTTCAAAATGACATGGTGTTGTCCTCGGATCATTCTCTTAGGAGATTGATCCCGGACCGTCGTCAATAGCCCGTTGTGTTGCTCTAGTACAGTGGTCGTCAAACTCATTAGTCCCCCTAAAAAAAGAGAGCTCGAATCCAACCAAAGACCATTGTATAGAAAGGTCTGGTGCACTTTAAATCTGTTGTGACCTTGCATGTCCTCACGTTGGCGTGTGGTGTGGAGAGTGGGAAGCCAGTTCATGTGTTCCCTCGTCATCTGACCGTGGGTCAAAAGTATTTGGTGTTGTCCTCAGATCTTTCCCTCAGGGGACTGATCCTGGACAGTTGTCAATAGCCTGTTGTGTTGCTCTTGTTCGACGTTAATTAAAAGTTACAAATTACCATTACCATTACCTTAGCTTTAATATCAAAAATAGTGATGAGATTTAAATACTTTGAGGGGGCGCGGAAACCAGGTTGGACTAGCAACAGGAGGGTTGCCAGTTCGAATCCAATAAAAGATCGTCGTGTACAAATGGGGCTGGTGCACGTTGAATCTATCATGGCCTCAAATTTCCTCAGTTTTTAGAGTGGGGTGCCAACTCAGGTGTTGTCTTCCTCATCTGACTGTGGTTCAAAATATTAAGGCATTGTCCTCAGATCTTTCCCTTGGGGTTGTCATCGAACCGACGTTAATAATCCACTGTGTTGCTCCAGTGCGACGTTAATTAAAAAATTTTACCTGCCAAAAAAATTGTAAACTAGAAAATCGAGCTCACAACTTTTCACGTTTCCTGTCTCCGAGTTCTTGAACCTCTTCCAAGTGAAGGATCTGCCAGTAAAATGAGCCTATTAGAGAGAACTTATTAGATGAACATGCTCACAAAAACCTGAAACGTATTTAAGTATGCACGCGATTACGTGTCGAAAACGAAGCATCCCGATAGAGTATTCGTTTTGCGGCCGCATTCCTAAGAAGTGCATCAAAGATCGTCGTGTACAAAAGGGGCTGGTGCACGTTAAATCTGCCAGGGCCTCAAATGTTTTCACGTAGACGTGTGGAAGTTTGTAGAGTGGTGAGCTCAGATGTGACCTCGTCATCTGATAGCTGTTCAAAAGGATATGGTGTTGTCCTCAATCATTCCCTTTTGTTTGATCACGGAGCATGAGCATTGCCAATAGCCGTGGTGTTGCTCCATTGCGACGTTAATTAAAATACCTACCTAGAGAAGATCTGAACCGACAACTTTAACGCACGCAATATTCACCTGGTACTTTATTTTCGTCTCCGTCGACTCTGGTACCGGGATTGGTGGTATGTAGAAGATTGGAGAGGTGGGGTACCAGCTCAATTAGATTTGCCTCGTCATCTGAACAAGATTCAACCTGTGTCCTCGGATCCCGTTTGGATTGATGTCGGACCGCCGTCAATAGTCCGTTGTGTTGCTTCAGTGCGACGTTAATTAAAATATCTACTTACATATCTCGGGTACAGGGAACTCCAAAAGGATAATTTGTTAGATACCTTTTGCGCTGAAATGTTTCGAATGACAAGAAGGGGTGTAATAAAACTTTCGACACAGTAATTTTGGTAATTTTTAATTAACGCCGTACTTGAGCAACACAACGGGCTATTGACGACGGTCCGGAATAACGCCAATTAATTTTGAACCACAGTCTGATGACGAGGCAATACTTGAGCTGGCACCCCACTCTCCAAACTTCTACACCAACCCAACGTGAAGACTTTTAGCCTCGACATATTTAAGGTGCACCTGCCGCCTCTACACCATACACTTACAAGCATCCATGCAATGACACGGATTCCAACCAAGGAACCTTCCGATCCTTAGCCATCAGACCGGTTAGTCGGCCGAATATCTCAGAAAATTGCGAAATTAACATGGTTTGTTCAAAATTGTAAAGGGAACACTATGAAGATTTTTTTCCTAGCCGGCTATTAGTTAAGTTTTAAGTGTCGAAGTAGAAAAAGCGAAATTTCTACCACGAGTGAGCAAAAGACGTACAAATTTTCAGTCTTCAGACGCGATTTTTTAGAGTATCTCTAAACGTAAATTTTTGCAGCTCGTCGAGTTTTTTTAGAAATTTTAATTTGGTACCGGAGAATATATTTTTCTTTGAAATTCGGGAAAAATCGGTATTTATTTATTTGTTATATTATATAATGTCATATATATATATATATATATATATAAAATCTTATTACTTTTTTTTTTTAATTTGTAAACATTGCAGAAAACCTTAGAATGTACTCTTTCTCTTACGGTACAATTATTTTTAAAATTGGTTTCTAAATAAAGTCGAAGCGATTTTTAAAAATTACGGCGGGCACTCAATTACTAATTATAGGCCCCTACAAGGCGGGAACCGATGGCCAGTTGTGATGGAGCACCCAATGGGCGATCATCATTACTCCTAACTAAGGACAGCACAATTACATCCACGCCCTGAACCCGGATTCGAACCAGAACTTTCGGATTCGGTGGCCAACACTTTAACCACTATACTGGTTGGTCTGTCGATGCGATGAAAGTATAATTTCGCGATATTGTACACATTTTGTGTCGCAGACGAAACGCTTTTAACTGGCGTATGAATGAAACTCCATCGACTCATCGTCGTATTCCATCGTCAAGTGATGGAAAAGGATGGTAATTTCAGTTAACGTCGTACTAGAGCAACACAACGGGCTATTGACGACGGTCCGGGATCAGTCCCTTAAGGGAAAGATCCAAGGACAACACCTCGTAATTTTGAACCTCGGTCAGATGACGAAGCAACATCTGAGCTGGCACCCCACTCTCCAAACTTCCACGCCAACCCAACGTGAGATGGAAAAGGAAGCACGAAAGAAAGACTAAAAGGTTTTTTAGCTCGATTCTCAGACGGTTTCTTCGCAAATGGGATTGCGTAGCAATCACCGGGGGTTTTACGAGCGTTAGTGAGCATGGGGCAGAGCCTTCGCTGTGATGTTATGGACCGGAAAGTCAAATCAGGATTATACGAATCTCTTCGAACGGAGTGTTGCGTAGCAATCCCCCGGGGTTTGGCGAGCAGAGAGCGGAGCCCCTTAGTAAATTAAAAGAAGCAGACACTTTTCAACTTTGTTTTCGTCAAGGTCGATAGTTGAATCTCCGTCGAAATGGAGCAGCACAACGGGTTATTGGCGAAGGCCCGTGATCCATCCCGAAGGGAAAGATTCAAGAACTAAACCAGGACATTTTGAACCAGGTCTGATGACAAGGAACCGTTTATTTTGATTAGTGTGGAGTCGATTGCAACTTCCTTGTTTTGCTAGAGTTGCTCGATACTTGGTGTTGTCCTCGCCTTCTTCCCTTCGGGGATTGCTTATCGGATCTTTACCTTAAGGGACTGATCCCGGACCGTCGTCAATAGCCCGTTGTGTTGCTCTAGTACGACGTTAACTAAAATTACCATTACCATTACCCTTCAGGGGTTGATCTCGGACCGTGGCCAATAGCCCATTGTGTTGCTCAAGTGCGACGTTAATTAAAATACCTACTTGCCTCTATCGTGTCAGAAAAAAACTCTAATGTGTGTGTTGTCTATAGCTTGACATTTAATGTCTTTTGGCTGGCGCAGCATGGCCAAATATGGGGCTCTTGCGCTATAAAACCCCAGAACAACCTATTTATATCCTGTTATTTTTGTTCTCGATCAGCCCATTGGTGTCTTATCTTAGTACTTATTCCATAAAAAATAGTTACGAATTTCTGGATCTAGCCCAGATTTGAATGCTCGCCTCATTAAAATAATTAGTATTTCTATACAGAAAAAGTACCACGATCTAAAAGAAGCTCAGAAAAGTATGGCATTTGAAGCGATAAATCCATGCGGGCATAAAGTTTCTCTTTTTAGTTCGGTTTTTCGAAGTCGTATTTGTAGTCAAAACGATCTGCGTCATGCACACTGAAATGAGGAACACCGAATCAATCGGAATGAAACTGAAGAGTTTTTTCAATCCCTCTTTTGGGCGTGAGTGCGACTTCCTATCCCTTAACTGGTTCCTCGAAAGGGTAGGAAACACAGAAAAAAAGGTCTTAAATGTCCGCCATCACGAACTAGAATGGCGTCCGCGTGTAATTAGAAAAGCAGGAACCCTAATGATCTGTCTTGTGTCCGACTCCGTTTGGCTTGTAAGGCCATTCGATCGGATAAGTGCACGAATTAAAAACTAGCTGCTTTTCTAGGTAAGGACTTTTTATTGGGCTGATGCAAATGTTCGTCTCGTTTTAGGCACTCGATGGCATTGTATCACAAAACCCAAACTGCGTTATTTGGTTTTGTTTTTGAAATTGTGTTAAGCATTCAAAATGGCAGGAAATAAGGAGCATTTTCGACCTATGATGCTTTTTTTTTTTTCATTTTCGAGATGTCAGTAATTCCTCAATCGTGAGGGGTCTACCAAGCATTAGACTGGAGTACTAGTTTTACTGGCACTTCAGTGAATTTATCTGTATGTGTATATGTGCATATCGTTCTCTCTGTAAATGTGTATTCATGTACACTTTTCTCTTATAAAGTGGAACTGATTAATAAAAATATTTTTTCTTTCCTTTTAAAGGTTCTTTATTCGAAGTCTCCAAGAAGAATAAATTGTCTCCAAGAAGTCATCGGAATAACTTTTCTCCCATCCACATTTTGGTGCTTCCAGGAATACATCTCAGACAAGCCCTGCGAGAACCATTCAACTAGATTTATCCGAACAGCGGACTGAACTTGACTTCCAACCCAGATCCTATCTTGAAGTGTGATGCCCTTCAAATACGCATTGAGACTTATTTAAGTCCAGAGATTTTTAACATTGGTGCATGCAAAGTTTTCCAGGCGTACTAGTCTCGCACGTATAGTCCAGATATCTCCACCATTGGTGCACATAGTTAGTTTTGAAGAAAACAGAGTTGTTTTGAACAGTAGATATGTCCGATCAACAGGATTCGAGCGACCTGAAGGGCGCCGTGACCTCCGTGCTGCAGAGACTGTTCCAGAGTCGCCAGAAACGACCGGAGAAGTCGTACACGCTCTCAGAAGTCGCCTGCCACTGCCACTGGAACGACTGCTGGATTGTGATCAGGGACCATGTCTACGACATCACTTCTTTCTTGGACAAGGTGAGGTCCATTTTTAGAATAGTCGGATTCAGAAGAGCACCCTGAGTAACGGTATTGAAAAATAAATTATGATGGTTCATCTTCGTGTCGAAAACTGTAACGACCCGTCTCTGGTGCAAAAACGTGGGTATACACTTCTGATATATGCAATGTTGGATGGCAACCGTCTTTGCGCACTTTTTTAGCCAGTTATGGTATTTGTAGGCAACCAATCAACAATGTTGTGCAAAATTATCTTTATATGCATAGAATCGCGGATTTCTCAGAAACTGTAAACTATAATTTTATTAATTTGTCTGGAATGAGACATAACATCATCACACATAAATACAAAGGAAAAAAATTTAAGAACACAGCATATATGATATAAAACTGTAGCATGAAAACATAAAAATGACAATAATATGTGACAAGGAGAGTTTAGAAAAAAAAATGAATAACTTAGTAAAAAATTAAGGCTTACGAATTTAATATGGAATGTGCCCTTGACTTCTACACACATCGCAACGTGATTTAAGCTGGCAATAATGGTATTAACCACAGTTTGGGGAATTAAGTTCCACTCCTCCAGCAATGCGGTCTTTAGGGCATTTATATCTGTTGGAGGAGGATGACTCCGTGCAACTGCTTTTCCAAGGTAGTCCCATTCGTTCTCTATCGAGTTCAGATCAGGAGATTTTGCTGGTCACGGTATTCGCTCAATGACTTCATTTTTCAAGGAATTCGTCAACGGGGTTTGCTCGATGTGGACAAGCATAATCGTTCATAAATAATAAATCCGATCCATATGCACTTCTAAAAAGTCTTACTTAACGTTCCAAGACCTCATCCCGATATCTGGCAGGTCACAGATCCTCTGTTGAAAACGTGTAAGGCGTACGTCCATAGATCATTATTCCACCCCACACCATCACACCTGCACTACCAAAACGGTCACGTTCCATAACCTTCAAAGGAACATTTCGCGTACCTGACTCCCTCCAGATGTAAAAAAGCTTAGAATTTTTTATGTTAAACTAAACTTCGACTCGTCAGTAAAGAGAACATGGTTCCATTAGTGTTAACTCCAGTTCTGATGTTTGCACCAATTAAAGCGATCCCTCTTGTGTTGTGAAGACAGTGAAACACACACCCCTGGCCTTCTGGCATAAAGGTCTTTTTTATTAAGCCTTCTGTGTACAGTTTGCCGTGATATAACAGTTTCCGTTACGGCTGCAAGCTTTGAAATTAACTGCCGAGTGCCTTTTACTTCTTGATACGACGGGCAGTTATTGCCATATATCGATGTCGAGAAGCAGTTGTTATACGTTTACAACCTTGTCCAGGCCTCCTTACAACAGTTCCAGAGTTATGAAATTGCTTCCATAACTCAGAGGCCGTCAAATTTGAATATCCATATATCTTCCTGCTTCCATGATTGCTTCTAAACGGCCAATCATGCGCCACTTCACAGATTCTTCCAAATGATACTTCGGAGCCATAATAAACTTTTTCGAGTCCTTTCACACTGAAATCAAACGTTGTATTGCAGAAATTCACTTTGCGCAAAGCGCTTGATTCACCGTCGGATGACGTAACGCCTTTATTTGCATATCAGATTCCCTGCAAAAAGGCTGTATATCAAGAGTGCTTGCACTCCTCACTTATCCGTGGGAGACCTTGTCAACCTTCAACCTGACATATGTCAGGTTGAAGCGGCGACAAAATGACAAAAAGTGACTCACCAAGCTGCCGCCACGGAAACCACAATACTTCTCTCAGCGTGAGGAATCCCATCTGTATCTTAAATTCCGCAAAGGATTGCCGTCCAGCGCACACTTCTGGCTGTTTGGTCATTGAGAGATTAACGAAGCACAGTGTTTTAGATCAGGGACTTGAACCATTCAATAATTGAGGATTCATGATCTTTTCATAAACAACGTAACAGATCTTCAAACCGAGCAACCGGTAAAAATAACTTGCTTGTTTGTTGACCGACGCCCACCCTTTGCTGTTTGGTTCATTGGATGGCGCTTCGACAAGTCCTCTTCGGTGTCTGGTTCTGGGTCCATTGATTCAGGTGGGCAGCGACGACGTCCTTACCACATATGTGGGGAGGGCAACAAGTGGATTCCGTGCAGGTGGGATGCTAAGGATTCGTGCCCATTTGCCATCTGGAAAGCTCCAAGATGACTTCCCGAGGGTGTTCGTTGCAGATCGGACTACTGGTGACGAGCGTTGCTCCTTTGAAGCTATCAGTCGCTGTTACCTCAACCAGGTGCCAACAACCGAGTTCCTTTTGTCTTTGCTGTAATTTAAAGTAGAGGCCCAGACCGACTGAGGTAAAGCCTTTGCAAGTGAGCCGGCCCTTTCATTGCCTGCAATGTTTACATGACTTGGCACTCATTGCAGTCTAGCAGCCATCCTTTCCCAAGCATCTTGGAGAGAATCCCTGCACTTCATAGTGAAAGGGCAGTCTGTACCAATGTTACTCGTGCCTTTATGGTACCAAGTGTCACTAAAATCTACAAAGTGGACCAGTGAAGAGACACTCTTCTTCACAAGGCATGGTCCATTCCCATCCTACCGAACGAGGTTTAAGAAAATCAAGTCTGAAAACTGCTCATGGGATGAAATTGGCAAACCTCCACATTACATCGAAGTTTGCTCCCTTACAGCCTCATGACATATGAGGACGCCTGCCGACCACCTTAAAATCGCATGGTTCAGGAAATTTACATGTAACAAGGGCTTGAGGGTTAAAATTATTAACCTCCCCCCCCCCCCTCCTGCATGTTGTATATTTAGTACTTATAATGTAACTTAGTATAATGATTTTATGTAATTACTGTACATGTAAGGATGTATATATGTAATGTGCTCTAACATTCTGGCGTAGACATGTCACCTCGGTGGCATGCTCTATTCATCCAACCACACTTATTTAAACTGATACAGTGTCTCACGACACTAAGGACGGGAGTATGTATTATAAGGCATCTTTATGGTACCATACGAGGAATAGACGACTCGATCTGAAGATCACCAATATTTTCTTATTAAAAACACTCAGTAAAGGATGTAGTATTTGTTTTAACTTGAAACGTAATTTTTTTAGTTGTAGTAGCAAATGTAAATTACAAAGATTAATAAAAACTACGATGCAAAATGTGGCAGGGCGAAAAAGCCAAAACTAGCGAAAGCTGAACTTAGCGCAGCTAAGTTCACGTTGCAACAGAGCAGACAGAATAACATAGCAGCACATAGTTGCAACAGAATAACATAGCAGCACATAGTTGCAACAGAATAACATAGCATCGAATAGAATAGGTGTACGCACATGCGTGTACTTAGACTCTGTTTTTGATCGACGCCGATCTTTGCGAGAATCTGCACATTGATATTATTCAACTATCCCAAGATTGCCGCAACGTTTTGAATCGATGAATTCCACAAAAACTAGGATGGATAGAAATGTTACTCTCGATTTAAGTATACAAAGAACCGAAAAAGGCCAAACCATTCCGATTTATTTTATATGCTTTGTTTGCAGCATCCTGGAGGCCTGGACGTACTTCTGGAGAACGCCGGCAGGGACTCCACTGTCGCTTTCTTCGGCGCCGGACACCACCCCAACACCGTCAACCTCATCGAACCTTTCCGCGTGGGAGTCCTGGCTCAGGTGAGTCTACTTTAGAGATTGCACAGTCATTCTCATGATCTAACTTATCTTAATTTACTTTTTTCAGTAGTAGGAACCTACTCTACTACGCTTTCGTACCACAAAAACAAATATTGCGAGTGTGAAAAATAACCTCAGGGTCTTTTGTGAACCGCATTTTACGGTGGTATGCAGTTGCTAACTTTTCCGGAAGCCCCCAAAAGAAAACGATGAAAAATAGTGCAATATAATCCCGGCGCCCCTGGGGATCCCATCTGGCAGATTCCAGTTTGGGTACCATTACCTTACACTCATTGCTCCAATCTGTCGTAATTTTGTTTTCCTATTAGGTTGATGTGAAAGTCCGTCCCGCTTTGGGCACTCGATGGCATCGCAAAATTGAAGTGTTATCGACTTCACCCGTGTCAAGTTTGGATGTTTGAAATTGGGCATTTCAGCGAGTACTTGATTAACAAATTGTGTTATTGGGTCTCTTTTTTTTTATAATTGAGATGCATTCAAAATGGCAGAAAATAAGGAGCATTTCCGACATATAGGATGCTTTTTATCAGGCTCTTCGAGTATCTCTTTTATTTCCGAAAATGCAAGAATGCTTCGCAGACGCAAAAGAGAATAGGTGTGTAGGATGAGGGTGGCCGTTGACGACTTCAAGTGCTTTAAGTAGTGCTCCCCAACCTTTTTATCGCTGCGGACCGGATCAACCTTAGATAATTATAACGCGGCCCGCTGAGGGGGGATGTTGATTGTTTATATTTTAGATTGTTTTGATTTAATAATTTTAATTTAATTGTATTAAATATGCCTTCAAAGTAAAATACAGTTCACCAAAAAAATGAATATAAAGGGATTTAACATTTTAACTCAATAGAACGCTAAATCAATGAGAACCCTGTGCTTGTTTCTTTGCAACGAGACGGTTTCATATGGGGGTAATAGGAGACAATGACACCCGAAGTGTGTTGCTTACGTCCCGTTTATTCCGTTGTTTCGTTTTGGTTGCTGTCACTGCAGAAAACCCCACTTCACACAGATTGGTTGTCGGAAATGGCAATAGGGATTTAAGTTATGTGGTGGCGATGTCAGGGTATTCCGCCATGACTTAAATCCAGAACACCGGCAGAGTTGTTGTCTCGAACGTAGTTTTCAGGCCGCCTTCATTTGCAATTTACAGCTGTTGATCTTCTTGCACAGACATGCTAGATTCGTCTGATTTGTTGACAAATGGGTCTTGGATCCATTCCTTACCACTTCGTGGGTCTCTTTTGGTTGGGAAGTAGCGCTCGAACTTTTTTAAAAGCAAAGACAGCTGATCGTGCACCAACTGGGAGAATGAATGTTTAGGCTCAGTCTCGCCTAAAATCCCTGCTAATGTCTGAAACATGTACAAAATGCCTCTGTTCACGCGCCGTCTCCACAACTTCAGTTTGGCTTTAAATACAGCTACTTTGTCTGCCAACTCGAAAATAGCTGTCACATTTGTCAAAATTGGAAAATAGAGACATACAGAATTCATAAACCATAATTGAAGCTCTAGTAACAGAACAAATTTCAAGTTCTGATTTACCGCCTCCTAATTTGAGTGGACATTTCATAGATAAGAACCGCACAAACCCGAGAGAAATACACCACAGTAAATAAAATGGAAATCATTTAATGTTCCTTGGGCGGCCTGGTGCCATTTGATCCACGGACCGGCACCGGCCCGGGGGTTGGGGACCACGGCCTTAAGGGGTTCAGAAAGTTTCGTCACATAGATCCGTTCTTTAGCCCGAAACCTCAGAACTTGTGTGAGCGCGGGATGATGCAGCTACCGGAGCGATGGAGAAAAATCGTCGAACAGAACGGCACATATATTGATTCAATGTCCTTTTTAGTCAATAAATAATTTTCCTCCACTTTTGTCTTAAAAAAAGGATGAATTTTTGCATCAGTCCAATATTTTTAACAGTAGAATAGATATTATTTTCCGTTTTAAATTCTTAGAGCCAGTTGGAAGAACAATGGATTAGCAACCGAAGGGAGATCGAAAGTCGATCCAACAAATACCGTCTTGTGCATAGGTGCTGGTGCAAGGCTACTTTAGGGGACTAGTAACGGAATAGAAACCGGTGGGTTGCGAGTTCCCAAGACCGTCGTGTGCAAGGGGAGCTGGTGTGCATTCAATCTGTCGTGGCCTCAAATGTCCTCACGTTGGCGTGGTGTTGAAGTTCGGTGCATGGGGTGTCGGGTCGGGTGTTGTTCTCGTCATCTGACCGTGGATCAAAATGACGAGGCGTTGTCCTAGGATCTTTCCCTTGCTCTTCCAATCGCAAAAAGAATTCATAAGAAGCGGAGGAATATAAAATATCTGCTATTATAAAAGAAAGTGTTTTTCTGTCTCTGTACGCAGTGTCCTGACGAATCTATGGCATTTACAATAATGAAATTTGGCACACAGGTAGTCCTAACGTTTTGCGATTTTTGTGTAGCGCCCGAATTTTAAAATTTAATCTAGAAAATTTGTAATTAATTTATTAGATTTTTTTTCACATTTCGTTCTTTTCTCCGTAATGTGACGCCATTGAAGAAGGAGATGATTTTGCGATTTTCGACCACGACGTCACAAGCGTTTTTCGTTCTAATGCCTTTGGAACCTTGCCAAGTTTTCCGATTCTAGCGTGTTTTGATTTTCATTGTCGATAATAGCCACTTCGAGGTCATCACGGAGTTGCCTGTGGAGTTCGTTTGCGAATCAAATCAAATGGGAATTCGCAGCAATCACGGGGGTTAGTGAGCAGTGGTTACACCTGACCCCACGAAAAGAACTGTCACGGGCAACGCAGTGGCTAGTTAAAAAGTATAGGAGATCTTATTATTGCCAACCATTATTTGAAGTGGCAGTCCGCACATTTTCTTACGCTTGTTTGTTTTCTATTTGAGTGTTAAACCCATTTCTGCTCCGTTACTTCTTATTTGTTTGATGATCGGAGTCTCAATTGTGCTTTCCCTTTCAGCACGAGCGGAACTCGCACTACGGTGGCTGGCAGTCGGAGGTTGTGCTGAGGACGGGCAAGGTGAAGGTGGCAGACTGACTCGCCCTCTGGGGAGAGACCACGCCGCACCTGCCCCCACTGAAACCAAGACACCTTCTATGAGTGCTGCCCGAATGCCTATTTCTGCACTTGATCCAGATGCCCGCGATCCCTGGTCTCCAGGGGGAACGGCTATTGTAGTGATGTCGCTCACTCAATCAACAGTTGATTGAGGGATGGATTGATTACCCACATGTACCGTGCTCCATCTCGAGGATCCGTTCTTCAGAGAGAGAAATACGCCAAGGGCAGCATGCATCTCAGGAATCGAACTTCCAGCTCTCCAGGCGGCTGGTTCATTCGAACCGATGCCTCCTGTTGCTATTTCGTCATCTGACCGTGACTCAAAAATACGTGGTGTTGTCCTCGGATCTTTTCCTTTGAGTTTGACCTCGGACCGTCGCCAATAACTCGCTGTGTTGCTCCAGTGCGACATTAAATAACTGCTTACCTACCAGCCGCTTGTTCAGTTAACTTTTCAAGCGTTCATTTCGCAGCTATGGAGGGTAGGTAGGTATTTTAACTAACGTCGCACTGCAACAGTTTAACGGGCTAGTTGGCGACTTAGCAGCTACTGGATTGTACGCCGTAGGCAGACACTGTTTCACCTGTGCGGCTTTGAATACGCCGTCAATGCTCAAAAAATCATTTATTTCTGAGGCTGATGGGTTGAATTGGGCTATTTTGCGCTATGGTGCGTTTGGCCAAACTGTGCCAAACAACGTCAAGTGAATGGACAAACAGACAATCTTTTCTATGGAAAAAGGGTCAAGAGGTAGTCGAATTTTCAGAATTGAAAAACTTTACAGGGTGTATGATTTGAAGGGCTTTAAACTAGTGGACTGCAGAGAGAAGACGTTTCTTCATTAAGATATAGCCTAAGAAATCCAGTTTCCTCGTGGGACAAATGCATGTAGAAATCCAATTGAAAAATGACTTTAATAAATGGATGAAAATGAACGAAATTTTTAAAAATGTAGCACAACTCCTAGAGTTTTGGAAATATCGACTGATACAGTCGTAAATTTCGCTTTATTCTCTCTGACAACTACTATTTACTCACTCAATAAAAACGGGCTTCTTAAATATAGTTTTGAGATATAAATTGCACTTACAGATAGTCCTTAACTGGCTATATTTTGTCCTATTGGGACGTACTATTGTGTCAAATTTTAGTATGACCTTTTGCTTGTAGACATAACTCTTATTTTGGAAAAGACCTACTATAAAAAAATCTCTATTATATACTTTTACATACTAACTCCGAATTAGTTATTACAATCAATTGTCAGTTTTGGGATTTTCTTACACGGTATTTCACAGATAAAAATGAAAAATATTCGTTTTGTTATTATTATGCCTTAAATTACACATTAATGGTAAAAAAAATATTTTCTTCCAAAGCACGTAGACTGTTTTAAATAACTAAATTTTAGAGATATAATGTGTACCTAGGTTAAATAGAATTTAACATTTTTGGTACAAAATATTTTTTTTCAAAAAGCGCTTAAACTGTTTTAACTACGTATTTATAAATGTTAGAAAGATTAGTGTATCTAATAAAAGCAAAATCAAAAAATAGCATTTGGGTTCGGAACTTTTAAAAAAAATAAATTTTCAGTTTGAAATTATTTTTTTGAACGTTACATAAAAACGGTAAACGACATTTTGCTTCTATCATTTTCATATGAAAAGAAAATGCTAGAATGGTCGTTTTTTTGACTAAACTTATCTCTCTCTTATAAGTATTAAAACAAATCATTCGTAAGGGTTGCCAATTTTTCAATCTGAATTTATGTATTAGAATACTTTAAGTAAAGAAATTAAAAAATGTTTATTCAAATTATGCAAAAAATGCAACGCCAAACCGAATTTCACTTTCAGTTCAAACATTAATACAAAGTACAAAAAATATTTTTAGAACATATTTTTTGCACAAGAACTTTTAGAAAATATTTCACTAGGAGAATTTACTTTTCACTTCATTTCTGCATCCTCAAAAATAAAGATTGAAAAGTTGTTTAGAATATTCGAATGGCACTATTTTTCTTGGCGGATACTTACGGCTTCTTCAACGATGCCAAGTTATTATTGTTGATTCAATAGAATCTTGTAATTGATAAAACCCGTATCCAAAGCCCATTTCCAACAAAATTTGGCGTGTTCTGTTTGTAAGAATGAAAAAAAAGAGTTTCCATATTATTTGTATTGTCACTAACATCGAACTCCTAAAATTCCAAATAAGTGCACTCTAACAAAGAAGAACCGTATTCTAAATAACATTTCGCGGTAACTGAATACAGTTAGAATTGAGATGTTTGGCTTTGTGAGTTAATTCATCAATGTGGAACGCAAGATTTTGAGTTCTTGGGATGCGATGTGGTTTTTTTTCCTTTAAAATCATGAATTAAAGGACATTATGAAATCTTGATATGAAGAGTTAACTTACATGATGAATAACAATGTAATGTGGAATTCAAAATGGCTTCGAAAATTGCAACATTCTTTGCTGCGCCTTAGTGTTTTCAATGATCTTTTAGTCTGGATAGTCAATCAGGTGTGAAAATCAGCTTAACGATTGAGATATATTTTGATGAAGTATTTCATAAATAACTGCCTACATGTGTCATGAAATATCAGAACTACCTCTACACGTCATAAAATAACCAAGTAATCGTGTGTTAGTTGTGATTTTACATTACGATGTGTTTATTTATTTTTGAATGTGTGTTTATAGTGTGTTTAAGTACAATAAGTAAGGTGCAATGTATCTACAAATAAAATGTTTTTCTACTGCTGGTCACTTTCTCAGTTGCCCAACACAGCACACAGACGCTCTGGTAATTTGAAGAGGTGGATTTTTAGAGGTATAGCACTTGAAAATGTTTAATTCCAAAATATCTAAATTTTAAAATGTTCTGCAAAATTTATCTATCAATTCTGTGCTCAGATGGCAAAATGAAAAAGTCACCTTTCCCAAAAAATTGAGCAAGTCCCATCCTGGAGTCTGATTGGTTAATGTTTAGAAGGTGGCATAAAATGTCGTAAATAATTTTCTTTCAGTTTATAAAAAAACAAAGGTGGGAAAATTGTAATAAATCAAAAACCACAGAATCACATGTTGAATCTTGAATCTTAAAATTGCCGTCACGAAAACTTAAAAAAAAAGAAGTGACATAACATTTTGCCATTTGAGCACAGAATTATCATGTGCCAATAATGCTCTAAGTATTTATGTCCGTGTATTAATTCGGATCCGGTCTAAATAACCCTCGTAGCAAAAACCATGATCGCAGGATCGAACCTTCTTCTTGTACAGTCTTCCTATACTAAGCATTTTTCAGAGGTCGTGGAATAATGGTTTAATATGAAACACCAAAATAATTAGTCACAAACACGCAAAAAATGCAACTTTCTATGCAAAAATTTATATTGAATCAGTGCTTGAGAATTAAGAAATAATTATTTTTTTGTTTTTTACATTTAATTTTAATTGCATTAAAGTTTTTAATTAAAAAAAATGTTAGGAATATATTTTCGATACACCATTCTCCTCACTGTATCCAATAGCCCGTTCTGTTGCTCTAGTACGACGTTAATTAAGCTTACCTTACCCACTAAATCCTCAAACCATAACCCATTCCTATCCATATTACAAACAATCAATTGTTGTTGCACCTTAGACGATAAGTCGTGGCTCAGTGTGTATGCACACTGCGCTAGCAGCCTTCGAGTTGTAGTCGGTGCAGGTTCAATTCATGTCATGTGCATTATAGGTTGTATTTCTCTCTTCTGTAACAGTAACACTTTCATTGTTTGTGTCTATTGCATGTCCTTTAGCGCAGCATGTAAGCTCAAGCTGTTTGACAAGTATGACTCTATAGCACCATAAAACCCCCCAAACAACCAATTTAGGTTATTAGTGGTGTATTAACCGATTTTGGTTTTCTAGTTTTTACAAGCAGAGCTCCAGCTTCCATATCTGCAAACTAATTTAGAAAGATGAATACTGTTACAAAATACATTAATCCAATAATGTATGGCTTTAGGGTTGTGGTATTTGGTATTTTTTAATTAACGTCGTACTAGAGCAACACAACTTTGAGTGCTGTTTAATCCACCGAAGAAACTACTGAAAGTAATGGTAATGGTAATTTTAGTTAACGTCGTACTAGAGCAACACAACGGGCTATTGACGACGGTCCGGGATCAGTCCCTTAAGGGAAAGATCCGAGGGCAACACTTCGTAATTTTGAACCACGGTCAGATGACGAAGCAACACCTGAGCTGGCACCCCACTCTCCAAACTTCCACGCCAACCCAACGTGAGGACTTTCAGCCACGACAGATTTAAGGTGCACCAGCCGCCTCTACACCATACGTTTACAAACATCCATGCCCGGGCCCGGATTCGAACCAGGAACCTTCCGATCTAGAGGCTAACACCTTAACCACTATACCGGTTGGTCGGCTTGAGAGTATTGAAAATGCAAGCAATATTCCGTATGGGGAACACCTGAAAGGGTTGCACCACTGTGATGAATTTTTTTCTTTCAAATTTTTACCATAGATGGACATGACAGTGAAACCCTTAGATCTCAACTTTTGAAATATTTTGTCCAATATTACCGAGTTATAAGAATTTAAAAATTGGTCAATTTTACAAAATAGCGGTCATCTTGGATTTGCCACATTCTATCAAGGGCCCTGACTTTAAAACTAAAAGTTCAAATTTAGTAATTTTGGTATCAAACGGAGGCCTTTGATTTCAGGATTGTACATAAAATACAAAACCAGTGGTAATTTCTCATTTTAGTGGGTTTTTTTACATGCAAAGAGGAAAATTCACTTTTAAAAACAATCGACTTTAAAAAGATATAAAAAAATGAACCCTCGTATTTTTGTCTGAAACTTTGGAGAAGTTTTAGCTAATATATGTACTGAATTCTGAGAAAAATTCAGAGTAAAAGCTATTCTAATGACAGCACATGGATTTCAACACGGTGGTCGCATCTTACAGTGCAAAAATGACCCTAGCTTAAAAACAAGAGTCAAATTTGAATTTTTATTATTTATTAATTTAAAGCAAGCTTACATTATTTCATTGACGACAATGTTCATCTGTCAATACGCATACTAAACGAAGATTCGTCACACACAAATTGTAAATTCTATTTTCAATAATGTGAAATAAAAAGATTAATAAGATCCGTCACAAATACAAATTGTAAATTCTATTTTGAATTATTTGAAATAAAAAGATTAATAAATATTTTATTTTTAATTGATAATTAAATTATTTGATTAAATTTATATAAACAAATTTTTACTCTTTTAAATAAATATCGTTTACTAAACTACTTGTATGTAGAATATATTTAGGTCATCAAACAGTTGCAAAGTTCTCTTTAAGCATTTGTGAGTTCTGTGCTGGAAACGGAATGTTTGCAAAAACCTCAAAGTATCACCTCAGTGTATACTGAGTTTATTTCTGTCTTTAAATTCTCCCCTAATGATTCAGAAATATTAAGTTGTGTTGCTTCAGTACGACGTTAATTAAAATACCTACCATGAGAAATATTAAAAAGAAGAATATTACACTCTAAGACAAAAAAAGTTACACCTAGAAGGAATTGTCAGAATGAAATTTACAAGGTTGGTAAAGTGCTTATAAATGAGTAAATGATTAAAATTTGAGACTGAAATATGCAAACTTTATTGAGAAAAATTTCAAAAGGTGGTATCATTCAGCATGGCGTATGACCGCTATTATTTCTAATGTAGCATGCAAAGCGCCCTGATAGTGAGTCATACAGGCTCTTTATGAAGTCCTGGGACAGTCCATCCCATGCTGTTTAATCCCTGTCGCGTAGTTCCAGCAGATATAGTGGTACTGGTGAAGTGGTGACATCTCATCCAATAGTATCCCATACATTCTCGATCGGTGACAGGTCCGGTGAGTATGCCGACCATGGTAAGATATCGTGTCGTAGACATGCTCTAAACACAGCAGCAAGATGGGGTCGAGCATTGAATTGTTGAAAAAGTGAACCTGGGAGTTCAGGAATGGGAGCGTAACGGGATATAATATTTCTTGTACGTAACGTTGGACTGTCAAAGAGCCCGAAACGAATACCAAAGGTGATTTGGCATCATACGCAATTGCACTCCACACCATGACACCAGGTCAACTGTGACACTGCACAACAAACCGTGAATCTTGGCGCTGACCACGTTGCCGCCATTCACAGATTCGATTGTCGTCTCCATCCAGACAGAAGCGGGATTCGTCAGTGAAGACCACTCGATGCCATTTGACGCCCCATGTCCGTCTGGCACGACACCATTCCAGTCTTGGACGGCGATGCAATGCTGTTAAAGGTAGTCGTCGTAACGATCTAAGTGAGTTTAGTGTCACGTTGTAAAGCCGTCGACAAATGGTGCGATCACTTATTGGATGATCAAGAGGTCCTCGCAGCCTTTGGATGTCTGCAATAGTGGCTGTTGGATCAGTACGCGCATGTCTTGCAACACGTCGATCCTTTTTTTTGTCTTAGAGTGTATATCACCTAATTCTAGATGAAAAAAATCTATGGAAGTGGAAGTATCTGCAGGTTTCACAAGGATAAATTCAAGGATAGATTCAAAGAAAAAAAAAGTCAGGTACCTACTGGTTTTCAGAGTTTCAGGTTCCTCAACATTCATTGCTACCATTGGATTGAAAAAAAACCCCATCAAATTATCACTTCTGCGAAATGAAAAACATGTTGCATGTGTGTATGGAATTAATTGGTGGAATTGTAAAGTTTTTGGAATGCTGTGTGTGTGTGTGTGTGTGAGGAATATAATGATTAATAAATTATGTTCATGCATCCTCATGGATCAAGTGCATCCTATACAGGGTTCCCATGGGTGCTTAGAAAGTGCTTATAAGTGCTTATTTTGACCTTTCATTTCTAAGAACCCTTACAAGTGCTTATTTTGCATGACTAGTCCTTAGAAAGTGCTTATTTTCCTTTGAAAACCAAATTCAGTTTTCAAATGACGATATTTTTTCACAATATTTTCGACTTTTTTTAGCGGCTGATCGGCGATAAAACTGCTTACAAGTACGGTTTTGGTGATGATTCGGGAACTGGCTTGCTTGAATGGCAACCCTTGATACGCAATATACAAATCGTCGATCGACTCTTGATGAGCATGTATCTTGTGTGATGAGCACCATAATACACTTTAAAAACTTGAAAACCCATGAAAATTGGCCTGTTTTCGACTTGTGAGTGGCTCTCTCAATGCACAAAATAGTTGCCCTGATGGAGGAAACTAGAATACAAGCATCAAATGTTAATTAATTTGGTTTCATTCAGTTACCCGCGAGTTCAATGTTTTAAAAATTTATTATAATTATGGGGAAGTGTATTTTTAAGTTTGTAGGTGAATCTAAAACAATATAAAGAAAATTGATTTTGATTAATGCTGCTATCTGAGTAGCAACCCAATGTGCTGCAAGTTTTTTTAATCTAGTTTTTTTTTATGCTTCTAATTTTTTGTAAAAACTATCCCAGTAAAGACATATAAAGAAAAATTTTGAAGATTTTTCGGGGTAATTCTGCTCTGAAAGTTTCAAGCAATCGTTTATCAGTTACGAAAAAAAACCAAACCGCTCGATTGAAAAAAACATTGGAGGAAAAGATCGCAAAAAACATAAACCAGAGTGATGGAGAACAGAGACAATAAAATTCCATGAATAGGGAAAATTCGTTTGAAAACTGAAAATTTCGGCCTCGTCGCATTTGGCTGCTGACCAAACACGAAAGTAATTTTTCTATCTCTATTATTATTAAAAGGAAATGTTTGTCTGGTTGTTTTTTTTTGTGGCCGCAAAATCCTGATGATTCTATGGCACTTCTAGACCTAGACCGTTAAAGATGGAGTACAAATTTTAACGGATTTGAGAACTGCGTAAATTTTCACTTTAGATCGATACCTAAAAATATGATTTTCTTTAAATAAATAATTTTTTAATTAAATATATCGTGAACTTTCTCTTCCAAAAAAAAACACAACACATTGCATCTTCTGCCCTTCGCGTTAAAAGAAAAATAAACATATTACATTTTTCCTGTCCTAATCTAATTTCGTGGAATGAGAGCAAGAAATACAAAACATATTGACTAGTATTGTTAAGTTTTTTTTAGTAAAATCGGAATCGCTAAAGATAGATTAAAAATTTCAACGATTTGAAATCTGCTGAAAATTTTACTTTAGATTAATACCTAAAAATTTGATTTTCTTTAAATAATTTTTAAATTGAATATATTTTCAGCGGATTTGAAATCTGCGCAAAATTTTTCCCCAGATTAATACCTTACATTACGGGCAATGTTCGGCTAGCAACGCAGTGGCTAGTGCTTTATAATTTTTCTCTCTTTGTGTCCGGGTGACAAATATTCAATGGCCGACTGTGCTTGAATTTCCATTTCATAAGCAGGATGAAGCTGCATACATAACAAGGTAAGCACTATAATTTCAAAAGATATATATATATATATATATATATATATATATATATATATATATATATATATATATATATATATATAAACACAAATTAGAAATTTTTTGAAAATGAAAGTGTTGGTGGATCAGGGAGGAGCCTGACCCAGACAACACAAAAGGGTGTTTCCTACCCATGAGAAGCAATATTGTAAAAAATTGCTCATACACTCCCCTAAAGACCATTAAAAAGTAAAAACAAAACAATATGAAAAGAATAAGAATACGATATCAAACTATCAACAACAGCTGGGAGACCGACAACACCAAGTCCGGTCCTCATCAAACTTAACTCTTTCTTTCCCTTTTTATAAAAGCAAATGCATTGGGGAAGAGATAAAAGTTTTTTTCTTGCGGTCTCCATTCTACAATTTGTTTATGTACTTACACATATCACTAATACGTGTACACGTAAATGCCCATATATTAACTGCTGAATTTTGTAAAAATCAGACAGCTTATTTTGAAAAATCTAATTTTTGTGTGGCATTATTTGTGTATAATTTTTTAGAAAATACATGAATATTAAATTTTTTACATAGTACTGATCTTATAAGATTAACTAATCTGTAAGAGCATCCCCATTTGGTCGATAGTCGGGTGTTACATTGTATAATACGGTTTCTTCAATGTTTTATATAAGTCCTTATAAAGTCCTTATTTTGTCCTAGAAAGTGCTTAGAAAGTCCTTATTTTTAGTTAGAAAAAAAGAGTGGGAACCCTGCTATACATGGCCAGAGCCTTTAGACACAGTCATATTGCTGATGAACACATAATAAAAGTAATATCTTTCCCCGCAACTACAACAGAAAGAACATACCACGTTTCTCCTGATGAAAATTAATTAATTGAACTGTTGTTCGAAAACCACAAGACAAATTTAATTATGAAGTAATAATGCTTTTCACTGTGTGTTAATGTGGTGACCATTTTTATTTATGCTCATTATTTATCTTTAAAAAATTAATCAACAAAACAATCAATATATATTGTTTGTATAGTTCTTTAATTTTTAAAGGCATGTTTAAGAAAAATTTCAGTGCTCAGAAATTTTAATTTTATTTTGTCAATTTGAAGCATATGTTTAGATTTTCTACAATGATTCTTTACATTGGACCAGCTTAAAATATTTAAGTAATTCAACTGTGATAATTTTTTTTTCTTTAGCCAATATCAATTCATAAAATCTTATGAGTATTTGTTTTGTACAGTTGGGGTTATTAAAAGTATTTTTGTATTTCTATAAAGATCAGAAACTATTAAGTATAAGAATTGCACTGATAATTTTGGTACAATGTATCCTAAACATAAATATAATTTTTTCACATAGACACTGGAATTAAATATTGTAAAATGCATAAAATTTTCAAAAGTATGTAAAAAAAATTAAATAAACATAAGATTTTTCTACAGTGCTTCTTAAAAGTACTTCTTGATAGACAACCATGCTATAAAACAAATTAAAAATAGCCTAGGACAGTAATTTGATACTATATTGATATATAAACATGAAATAATTTGAGCTTGCTTTGAATTAGTACATCATAAAAATTCAAATTTGACCATTGTTTTTAAGTTATGGTCATGTATGCACTATAAGATGACCACCGTTTAGAAATCCCTATGCTGTCATTAGTATAGCTTTTATTCAGAAATGTAAATTGTGCTGCACGATCGGAATTTTTCTCAGATTAAAATACATATAAAGTTTATATAAGATTAAAGTACAGATAAAGTTAATATTTCTACAAAGTTTTAAAGAAAAATAAAAGATTCATTTTTTTTGTAAATCTTTAAAGTCGACTGTGTGTATTTTTAAAAGTGAAATTTTCCACTTTGCATGTATAAACCCCACTAAAATGTAAAATTACCACTGGGTTTGTATTTTATGTACACTCCTGAAAAAAATAGCTTTCATTTGGTACCAGAATTGCTAAATTTGAACTATTAGTTCTAAAGTTAGGCATCTGAATAGACAGTGTGGCAAATCCAAAATGGCCGCCATTTTTATAAATTAACCAATTTTTAAATTCTTGTATCTCGGCTAATATTGGAGAAAATATTAAAAAAATTGGGGCCTATGGGTTTTACTGTCATGTCTATCTGTGGTGAAATTTGAAAAAAATCCTTGGCAGCAACTTTTTCTCAAAATGGGTGCTTTTAGTTGGAATGACGTATAATTTACAGATACAGTCGCGTTGTTCAGTATTAATCACACACACAAATTCTTCGACAGAAAAAAATACTATTAAAAGTAATAAATTTAACCGAAAAACTAGTATTGAACATTCGCGAACAAACGTTTTTCGTGAGAAAAAAAGGCAGTAGAAATATTTAAAATCTTATTTTTTCTCAAATAATTGATTTAAAAAAAATTAGGTCTGAAATATTTTAAGCACCTCCAAGTACAAAAACTTTTCAGTTTCAATAGGGATTACCAACAAGATGAAGTATGGGTGCCTTTTTCTAATGCAGAAGAATTTTATGCAACTTACAATTTATTTTGATAATCACCTGTCGAGATATTCAGTTTTACGTGTACCTGCCCCCATACAAAAACTAAAAGTGCCATTTGCATCAATATAAACTGAAAAAATCGCGGTTTTAACTCAATTAAAATACGAATTACGAAATATAAATTTATAAATTTTTATTCAATATATCAAAAAATCTAAATGGAATTGAAATTTCACTCAATAATGCAACTAAAGAAAAAGGTAGAATTTCATTAAATCTTCGTTCTTATGGCCACAGAAAAATAAAAGTCAATTCAAGAAAAATTTCAATTGATACTAGCCATAGGACCGTCATCTGCCGTGGTTCAAAATTACGTGGTGTTGTTCTCGGATCATTCCCTTTGGGGATTGATCACGGACCGTTCTCAATAGCCCGCTGTGTTGTTCCAGTTCTACGTTAATTAAATACCCACCTACCAAGCCATGGGAAAATGAGGGTTTTCGCAAACACTTGTGTCAATGCTTGATGTTCCCACATTTTTTTTTAACTTCACACCCGAAGTCTGGACGTAATAATTGGGTGTGGTTAGGTAAGTTCAAGTGAAAAATAAACGAAACAAGTGCTTCAAATTCACAATTTATGTAAAAAGTATTAAACAGGTACATATTTTGTACACCGAAATAAATAAGTCTTAATTCGTACTCAGCAGTGGGTGTTCGTCTTTCACTGGCATCCAAAAATCTTCTGTCTTCCGCTGGATGTCCTTCCCACAACTTGGGCTAAATGACATTTCAGTGAAAATAGTGAAATACACTACCCGACAATAATGAGCCGCACGCCAGCGTATTTACATAAAATTCGACAACTTGTTTGGGGGTGTTTTTCGTGGTATGGTCTGGGACCTTTGCATGTTGTCCCTGGTCAAATAAACGCCGACGTCTACGTGAACATTTTGGACAATCAGGTTCTTCCTACGCTTTTGCAATTTTATGGAATGGACGAATCTTACTAACAGGACGACAACGCTACATATGTTGCAGCCTCTGTCAAGCAGTGGTATCAAGATATGGATGTAAAACGTCTTCCCTGGCCTGCTCAGAGTCCCGACCTAAACCCCATAGAACATTTGTGGGACGAGTTGGAGCGACGCTTACGGACCAGGGAACACCGTCCGAAATCTACAGCTCAGCTGGCGACATTCTTGCAGCAGGAATGGATGCACATACCCATAGCTGTGTATCGAAGTCAGGTTGAAAGTATGCCCAGAAGGGTTGCTAGTGTAATTGCAGCACATGGGGGACCATCTATCTATTAAAGCATGTATTATTTCCCTTATACCATCACATCTTGCTGTCCGGTTTATTTTTGTTGGGTAGTGTAAATCGCGGCGCCCCTAGTGAGCCCGCCTGACAGATTGCAGTTGGGTTACCATTATTAAGCAGTGCCACTCATTTCTCCAATCTGTCGTAATATTGTTTTTCTATTAGGTTGATGCAAAAGTTCGTCCCGTTTTGAGCGTTCGATGGCAATGCATCGTAAAACGGAATTCTATCTACTTCACACGTGCCAAGTATGGATGGTGTCTGAAAGAAGGAGAAGGAATTGAATTTCAGCGAGAACTAGGGAAATAAAATCGTATCGTTGGGTTGTGTTTTTAACTGTGTTAAGGATTCAAAATGGCATAAAATAAGGAGCATTTCCTACCTATGGTGCTTTTTTATTCCCCCCCCCCCCAGACACAAAAGAAGATGGGTGTCATGTTGGGTGAGGGTGCCGTGGACGATTCCACGTGCCGAAGGGGTTTGGAAAGTTTCGTCTCCTGGATCCGTTCTTGATACGGAAATCTCTGAACTTGTACGAGCGCGGGATGATGAAGCTATTGGATAGACGTAGAAAGTGTATTGAACAGAACGACACATACTATGCTGATTCAATGCCATTTTAGTCGATAAAACTTTTTTTCGCTTTGCCAAAAAACGGGATGAACTTTTGCATCGACCAAATTCTTCTGTCCTTGACCCGTCGAAAGGGATCCTTCCCACCGACAAATGTCGAGTCGTTAGATATGGCGTCACGCACGACACACCTCATCACGATCTCTTGTTCCGCAGGTCCTCGGCGCCTCTAATGTCACGCGAAAAACGAGAAACGTCACCACGTTGCGGGCTCCGATTCCTCATCCCGCTTCTTGGAGGCCGCCTTCTCTTGGCTCTTCACCACCTGCACCAGAGTCCTCCCCGAACCGATCTTCCTCCGCCTGGGCTTGGCCCGGCGGACTCGGGGCTTCAGGGGCTTGGGCCCCCCGCCGGTCCTCTTGCCCGGTTTCACCTTGCGCTTCTTGCTCTTCCTCCTCCTCCTGATCTTCTTCCTGCGCCTCTTGGGTGGGAAGAGCGCGGGGGCGTTCAGTGCGTCGTCGGGTGTCGGGACGGCGTCGTCGGTGGGCGGTCGGGGTTCCTGCGGGGGCGGTGGCGGTCGAGGCACCTCCTCCATGGCCTGCCCGCGGTCCGCGGCCCCGTAGTGCCGGCTGAAGAACTCGTAGGTGAACTCCTCCAGCTTCTCTGCGTCCGCCTCCACCCTGAGTCGGCCGATCGTCCTCAGGCGGATCGACTGGGCACGCTCCCGCCGCACCTTCTCCCGGGCGATGCACCGTAAGGTCACCTTGTTCAGGTACACGATCCTGCGGAGAGAAGCACAGTTCAGAGGGGTTGCGATCGGGTGACTCTGCAGTCCATTTTATGACATCGACGAGTGGGATTGTAGTGTTGTGATTCGCCAAACAGAGTTAATTCAAACCACTTCAGTTAATAGACAAATCAGCTTTACCTAGGGACTCGCCGAAATGTTACAAGAGGCCGGTTTTTTCTGTCAGATGAAAGGGGCCGTCGTGGTTTAAAAGGTATGCTCACTGCGTTGGCAACCTTCGAGTTGTAAGCGGCGCAGGTTCAATTCCTGTCAGGTGCATTCTACCCTGGATATATTTCTCTCTTCTGTGTCAGTAAAACATTCACTGTGTGTGCATTACTTGATATTGTATGTCGTGTCTAGCCATGTAGGGACCTTGCACCATAAAACCCCTAAACCAACCAACCGTCAGACGAGGAGAGGATAGACAACCTGTTGTCTTCTCACCAGAATATGTCTCAGTCAGAGGCCGGAGTTGAAGTTCGGATCTCTCGTGCCTCTTAGGAACAGCCTAGTTCGGTGTCCTCCTTTGCTCTCCTCTCTCCGATAGGGCAAATCAGAAAGGGGGTAAAGCACCTATTTTCGTTAGGACGAGAACGTGTTTCCTATCACGACAGCTAAAATATGACCGTGACATTTCCCTGTGTTAACTCAAATACACAAACCCTGTAGAACGTGCTTCCTTGTCCATGTCCATTTATTGCAGGAAAACAAACTTTGGATTTTAAAACTGGGACTTCGAGTGGTGGTACTTTTAGGACTAGCTGTGTGCCAATTTTCATGGCTACAGATCGGTCTGAAGACAGGAAAGAAATAGTCTATGTTATCCGCAGTGTTCTAAAGTATAAGTGTACCAAATTTGGTGTGGATTGGTCAAACGGTGTGTGTGTGTGTGTGTATTTATTATATATATACAGAAAACACACACACATTCTTCTTTTATACACAGTCCAGTCACATTAATGTGACCACCTGTCAAAAGCCAGAATAACCACCTTTGGCAGAGCGGACCGTTGCGAGACGCGCAGAAAGAGAGTCAATTAGGTTTCTGCACCCAGTGAATGCCAGGAAAACATTCCCCAAACAATAATACTCCCTCCTCCAGCCTGAATCCTTCCGGCAATTGTTGCAGGGTGTTTGCTTTCAGACGTTTCACGTCGTATACGCCAACGTCCATCTGTCCGATGGAGCATAAAACGTGATTCATCGGAAAAAGCCACCTGTCGCCACTCTGTGGACGTCCAGTTGCGGTACTGGCGTGCAAATTCCAGCCTTCGTCGCCGATGAACAGCAGTCAGCATAGGTGCATTAACCAGGCGTCTGCTGCGGAGGCCCATGCGCAGCAACGTTCGCTGAACCGTTGTTGAGGATACACTCTTGGTAGCCCCTTGGTTCATCTGGGCGGTCAGTTGCTCAACAGTTGCACGTCTATTCGCCCGAACGCATCTCTGTAGCCTTCGTTCGCCTCTGTCATCTATAGCCCGTGGTGCACCACATGTGCCACGCCGCTGATTTTGGATAGTGCCCTTTTGCCTCCTATTTTGCCGGTATACTTTTACCACGGCGGCACGCGAACAGTTCACAAAATTAGCCGTTTCCGCAATGCTTTCACCCTTGGCTCGAAAGCCAATAATCATGCTCTTTTGGACGTCGGATAAATCGCTACGTTTCTGCATTAAGCCAACGATTGAAATGCTTTCCGATGCCCTAAGACATCCTTTATATACACTCCACTGCAATGTGCTGCCACCTGCCTTTTGTGATTGGTTATTTCACGTTGACGTCGAAAGTAGGTGGTGGTCACATTAATATGACAGGACTGTGTATATGAGTCTTTTAAAACCAAAGTGGTGAAAGTCCACTTTCTGAAAAGTTTGAATTAATACTGGTAAACAAATTCCGTATATGGAAACTACTTATAGGAAAGGTGGTGTAACTCCTAATTCCCCAAATAACCACACAGGTGGCAGCACAAGATTATGCAGTCCACTGACTAAATAACTACTAAACTACTAAAAGTCTATCTCGCAACAATGTTTAATGGACTTACACCACTTTAGCTTTAAACGTCTCATATATAGATATCCAAGTTCCATACGTCTCTTGTTGTCATCTGACTACCGTGGTTCAAAATGACGTGGTGTTGTCCTCGTATATTTTCCATCGGGCTGGATCCAGGAACTAGCTGAACCAAACTAGCTCACCAAACTTTTACATCACGCTAACGTGATTACACTTTGAGACCACGGCAGGATCAACGTGCACGAGCCACATATACACGACAGTCTGGTTTGATCGAATTTTTTCGAACTCGCCATCCTGCGGCTGTTAAACAACCACTTTACCAACCCCTCCTCATTACAACGGGAAGTACTCCATTATTCCAATGTTCGAACTACGAGTACAAAAAAAATTCCTTAAATAAATTGATTCTTGAAGTTTGTTGTTTAACATGGACACACACACACACACAACACAAACACACAGTGATAGCCCGATTGGAAGAGCAACGGAATAGAAAACGGAGGGTTGAGGGTTCGAATCCAACCCGACCGTCGTGTGCAAGGGTAGCTGGTGCGCGTTCAATCTGTCGTGGCCTCCAACCTTCTGTTTTTAGCGTCGTGTTGTAGTTCAGAGAGTGGGGTGCCAGCGTAGGCGTTGTTCTCATCTGACCATGGTTCAAAATGACGAGGCAGTCCTTGGATCTTCCCTTCGGGATGGATCCCGGACCGTCACCCATAGCCCGCTGTGTTGCTCCATTGCGACGTTAATTGAAATACCTACTAGTGTTAGGATTACTTACGAATCCTTTGAAACGTGCACCATGCGTACTTACCGTGTGAATATGTGGACCTCCAGCGGCGTCTCGGGTCTCTCCAGTGTCAGCATCTTCCAGTCGATGTCGACCTTGCTCAGTTCCCGGATGTCCACGTGCAGCATGGATCCGGGCACGGGGTTGAGGAAGGGGCACTCCTTCAGGTGTCTCCAGGACTCGGGTCGCACCACGTCCTCCTCCTCCGGCATCCTCTCGGGCCGCAGCTTTATCTCGGGGAGCTTGTGGAGGGCGCTCTGCACCTCCTCCTTGCTCTGGGGCTTCAGGGAGCTCAGGTCCAGGAACTTCTGTTGCGCCGGACGGTCGTTCGCATCGTCCACGAACGCCATCTCCCTCTACCGAGTCAACCGACCCTTGGATTGTCCATCAGCAAATCAAAGAGCTAAACTTCAAATTTCGGTGCTCTATCGGTCCATTCAGCAACTCAAAAGGATTGTTTTCCAATAGGATGAGGAACTTCAGGAAAGTGAACCTTAGCATCTAGAGTAGGAATGTTGTATGAAAAAGCATCCCATCAGCAATTCGATGGACTCTTCTCTATCAAAACAAAATGGTTTTGTTGAGTCGAAGGAAATGCTCCGAGGACTTCGAAGAACGAGAGCAGTTCTCGATAAAATTCCCGCCTCAAGTTCACCTTTTAAGAATTTGATAGCCTCTTTATCAAAACAAAATGGTTTTGTCGGGTCGAAGGAAAAGGTCGGAGGACTTTGAAGAACGAGAACAGCTCTGGATAAAATTCCTGCATTTTTCAGCAATTCGATAGCCTCTTTATCAAAACAAAATGGTTTTGTTGAGTCGAAGGAAATGGTCCGAAGACATTGAAGGACGAAAACAGGCCTGAATGAAATTCCCGCACAAGCACCTTTCAGCAATTCGATGGACACTTCTCTATCAAGCCAAAATGGTTTTGTAGTGTCGAAGGAAAAGGTCCGAGGATTTCAAAGGAGAACAGTTCTGGATAAAATTCCTGCACAAGTTCACGTTTTAGCAATTCGATGGCCTCTTTATCAAAACTAAATGGTTTTGTTGAGTCGAAGGAAATGGTCCGAGGACATCGAAGGACAAGAACAGCTCTGGATGAAAATCCCGCACAAGCACCTTTCAGCAATTCGATGGACTCTTCTCTATCAAAACAAAGTGGTTTTGTTGGGTCGAAGGAAAAGGTCTGAGGAAAACTTCGAAGAACGAGAAAAGTTCTGGTTAAAATTCCAGCCTCAAGTTCGCCTTTTACGAATTCGATGGCCTCTTTATCAAAACAAAATGGTTTTGTTGGGTCGAAGGAAGTGGTCCGAGTACATCAAAGCACGGGAACAGCTATGGATAAAATTCCCGCACAAGTTCACCTTTCAGCAATTCGATGGACTCTTCTCTGTCAAAACAAAATTCGTTTGTGCGGTCGAAGGAAATGGTCCAAGGACATCGAAGGACGAGAACAGCTCTGAATAAAATTCAAACTAATATTCAGAGTTGAATGGATAGAATTTTAAGACCATCTAGAAGTAACTCTTGTAAATAGAAGAAACTAGAATAGCTTCTTGATTACTTGTTTTCTTGCAAGAGGGTTATTCTTGAAACGGAATTTCATTTTAGAAGCGAACGGGAGTATTTTAAAAACCAATCAGCGTTCTGGAAACTAAGCAACGTACTGTTCTTTTGAGTTTCCAAAGAAATAAACCATTTCTCCAGACAAGTTTGATCTAGTAGGAGCGGGGTAACACGATGTTAACGGTGTTTGGACACCAAGCGGCAGAAAATCTCCCAAATAAAAGGCATGGATTAGAATGACCATCCAAGGACTGTTCAAAGACTGAGACTTAATAGAAACTTGTTAAGGAAAGGGACATGAAAAGTAAAACTAAGTTGCCATGGATACCAAGTACGAACCGAAACCTCAATGGGGGAAGAGGGGAGCATTAATCAATATGTCCTACTTAGAAACGTATCGAAGGTAAGTAAAATTATAACGAGGAAAGATTCTTTCACTTTCTAAGGATCGGAAACAGCAGAGAATGACAAAGTGCATATTTTATACTAATCTCCTCTGAACATTTTGTTCATTACTTATAATACTTGTGTTAACTTTTTCTTTTCTGATATAACTACAGCAATAATCCTCCTATCACGATTAGATATATCACTCCGTTTTATGGGGCCTCCGTAGCTCGGTTGGAAGAGTAAAGGATATGCAACCGGAGGGTTGCGAGTTCGAATCCAAGCCAAGACCGTCGTGTACAAAGAGGGCTGGCTGATGCACGTTCAAACTGTAGTGGCCTCAAATGTCCTCACGTTGTCGTGGCGTGGAAGTTTGGAGAGTGAGAAGACAGCTCAGGTGTGACCTCGTCATCTTCTGACTGTGGTTCAAAATGACGTGACCTTGTCCTCGGATCTTTCACTTCGATTTGGATTCCGCACCGTCTCCAGTAACCTGTCGTGTTACTACAGTGCGATATTAATTCAAATACCTACCTGATTCACACATAAACATATATGGATGAAACGCTCCACTGTGCCATCAACCATATTTTAACTTCCTGTTCACATTTTAAGTTTTTACAACGTCGATATTTTAATATCAATTTTATCGGATCAGTTGGGTCACAATCTTTTCCATTTCTTTTTACTTTCTTACATCCTCCAGGACTTTGTCCGCATTTATAATCTATCCTCTTTTGAAGTAAATATTATAAAGGTTTATCATCTAAGATGGGGATACAATCATCTGAATTCTCAGTTCATCTTAATAAGTTTGTACAGTTTCTGTCGAATAAAATTCAATTTTAATTTCAGGTAAAACTTGATTCCATTCTTTTTGTTTCATGTTGATGTCTGTTATTCTGATGTCTTTTTTCCCCTACCGCCGCCAATATCGCGCAATAGCCCGTCGTGTTGCTCACGTATGACGTTAATTAAAATACCTACCTACCTCTAATGTCATTAATTTATTTTGCTTGAGACAAGTTTTCGAACAGCATATCTCAATTTGTTTTTTCATTTCCCTTTTTTATCCAATCACCTTAGACCTCCTGTCAGCGTGTGCATTGGATAGGGGTCTACAAGTATGGCCCGGTGCACACATCCGGTTTTTCAACGTGCGGCGCCGCAACGCAAGTGCGATCTGAGATACATTAGATCCAATGGAGCAGTGCACACATGCCTCCACCGCCGCTGGGCCGACGCACGTCCAACTTTCGTGCAATTTGTACCGCAGTTCCCCACGGCGTTGCACGGTCGACGCACATGAGTCTCCGTTCTGAAGTACCTTGTTTTCATAAACAAATGGAATATAAATAGTAATTAATAAATGGTTGTATCCAGTAACATCTATTTTGTTTCAAAATAAACTTTTTTTTACACCAAGTAAGCGAAATAAACACGTTTTCTTCGATAGAATATTTATCGCAAATGGTGCGAAATGAGTTCGTGCGTCATTTCACGGTTATGTGTGCATAGTTGGGCTTTGGTGCCGCAGTGGCGCCGCACGTTGAAAAACCGGATGTGTGCACCGGGCCTATAAATCCTTGGTTGCTTGGCTTAGGGGTTTTATGGCACGGTAAGGTAATTTTAATAAACGTCTTACTAGAGCAACACAACGGGCTATTGACGACGGTCCGGGTAATGGCAATTTTAAAATTAACGTTGTACTAAGCAGTGGTCGGCAAACCAAGAATCTGTAGCTATTTGAGTGCGGGTCTGCCATGAATCGGTTTCGACTAAATACTGGGAGTAAATATCTCGCCGGTGATGCGAGGTAATGGTAATGGTAATTTTAGTTAACGTCGTACTAGAGCAACACAACGGGCTATTGACGACGGTCCGGGATCAGTCCCTTAAGGGAAAGATCCGAGGACAACACCTCGTAATTTTGAACCACGGTCAGATGACGAAGCAACACCTGAGCTGGCACCCCACTCTCCAAACTTCCACGCCAATCCAACGTGAGGACTTTCGGCCACGACAGATTTAAGGTGCACCAGCCGCCTCTACACCATACGCTTAGAAACATCCATGCCCGGACCCGGATTCGAACCAGGAACCTTCCGATCTAGAGGGTGATGCGAGGAAGAAAGCAGTTGAGGAAATTCAGAAGAGTCAAGAAAAAACAAGTTCTGTATTTAATTATTGGGTGTAATCTCCAACAATATTGCAAGCTTTATTGTTAGTCAAGAGATTGCTAAGAGAGGCAAACCATACACTGTGAACACACTAAAATTAGTTTTTGTAAATGCATCCGAATAGCTATACCGGGATTTTAAGAACAAGGCAGAAATTCTTAAAACAAGTTACCACTGGTTGCTAAAACAGTAAAAGACAGAACAGTCAAAATGTCTTGGAATATAACTAATCAGTAAAACGAAGATCTTAAATTGGTTTCAGCTTTATCAATAGCTGTAGACGAATCTTGTGATATAAATGACACAGCGCACGTTTCACTTTATGCCGACTTATTTCCGTCTTCGGGTTCTAAAAAACTTTTAGGATTATTGCAACTGAAAGGTCAATAAATAAGATTATTATATGATGATATTATTATTATTTAATGTACTTATTATTATTATTTAATGTACTGGTTTTATTTAATGTTAGTAGCTAGATTAAACCGATTCCTAAAAACATGTGTGTGTGTGGTTCGTGTAAAGAAATTTCTCTCTAAAGATATCTTAATCGTTGCACTGCTGATCTTTGGCTCTTTTTAGGGGGGGGGGGGGACTAATGAGTTTGCCGACCACTGTACTAGAGGAACACAACAGATTATTGACGATGATCCTGGATGATCCTGACGATGATCCTAAGAGGACTCTCTAATCCGAGGACAACACCACGACATTTTGAACCACGGTCAGATGACGAGACAACACCTGAACTGGCACCCCACTTTTTAAACTTCCACACCCCCAACGTGAGAACTTTCGGCCACGACAGAGTTAAGGTGTACCAGCCGCCACTACTTGCAAATATCCATGGATTCGAACCAGGAACCTTTCGATCTAGAGGCTAACACCTTAACCACCAGGACCTGTTGGTCGATTAGCAATAGGAGGATTACGAGTTCTAAACTCGATCCAACCAAAGACTGTCGTGTACGGTGGAGCTGGTGCACGTTAAATCCGTTTTTGCTTCAAATGTCCTCGTTGTCTTGGTGTGCGAGGTTAGAGTGCCAACCCGCGTGTAGGCCTTGTCATCTGACAGTAATTCAAAATCACGATGTGTGGTCCTCATATCGTTCCCTTCGGGACAAATCCCTGACCGTCGCCTAGTATGGTTGTTCCAGTAGCAACTTTAATTCCACCTCCCTCGTAAATTTAAATTTTTTAATTCTCTCTGGCACTTAAAAGTACAATAAATTATCTCTAATTTAATGAACTCGGAACAACCAAAAGAATTCAAATGTTTTAGCCAATTTCACGGCGGTTTTCTCACCGCATTCATTTTCCTTGTATAAGTATGTGTGTGAATGCTTATATATTCCATATTAAAAACCTTCCATAAAATCATTTTTCTCTGCAAATTCAAAAATATAAATTAGAACTCTATTAATTCTTTTTGAATCTTGATGGGCAGAACCGATATTTTCACGTTTTTAATCGATCACAAGCAGAAAATAGCAGGATTGCTTGCCAAACTCGAGTTGCGTGTACACCTAATACTATTTTAACACAATTTTTTTTTACACTAATTTAATTTAACACGAATTCAAAACAAATATTTCATTCCCTTTTTACGCGAGTCATTTCAACTTAACACGAGCGGGTCGAGTCAATATCCAAGAACTTTTTTGCCTAAATTCTAAGAAGTATTTTTCATTTGTCATAGAGTACCGTTTCTATATTACATACACTAATGAGGAACGCGCTGTAAAGTTTCACCTTGTTCTGAAACTGTTGACAGCCTCTTACAGAGAATTATATAACCGGCCTAATCAAAACACGAACACAACAATTAATAACTGAATTCGTTCGTAAAACCGGTGAAACATCAGCATCAGAGGTGTTTCGTGCTGATTTTGCTCAAGAGATCACAGAAATAAATTAATTAATAGAGGAAGAAGACGAGACACCCCCCCCCCTTCCCCAACATTTCTAGTGATATTCCAGTCATACGCAAACGTATGCGCAGTTTTGTGTGCCAAAAAGTGAAAATGAATAAAATCTTGTTTCTGTAAAACATATATTTTTTGTTTATAAAGAATTTTTTCATTTCAAATGCAAAAATTTACTTTTATACATTTTCATTACATATTATAACAGGTGAAATAAAATATTATCATTGTTGCAATTAAATAATAAGCATAAAACGAATATTTTTTCATGCTCTTTTAAGATTATTTTTACTGATTTTTTTAGGAATCTTCTTTTTTTTTTTTTTTCTATAGATATACACAATATCTTTTGTTACACTAATTTTCTTACACGTTACTGATCTTACACTGATTTTTTTCACGTATTTTTCAGGAACGTATCTATCGTGTAAAAACAGAACTAGGGGTATTCTAATATTCGTTTTGAAAATTATTTTTAAAAAATCATTCGCTCGGTTCGGATACTTTTTTCATAGCCATCCAAGAACCAACTCTTTTTTTAATAATTAAATTAACAAATCCATCAAAATTCGTCAGGTTTCTGAGGTTTTTTCCGAGGACACACACACAAACGCTGTAAATTCGTATTGGTACGAAATTGCAGATTCCATTTCAATTTCGTTATATTTGTGTCAACTTAAAAAAATCCAATATATCTTTCGAGTTGGAATTCGGCATTGAAAACTATTCGAATATTTCACTTGTTTACTTATCCCAGCATCTGACACAGTGCCAGGGTTTATTTAAGTACTCCCTAAACTACCAGTGCATTTCATATTTTGCAATGGTAGTTAATTTTATCCTGTTTCCATGTTTGTTTATGCAAAATTTTGCTTAACGTTTGTGGTGGTTCAGTGGTTTGGCGACTGGAGCTACAGGCAGTGAGTTGGCAAAGATTCGATTCTAGTTTCTATCCCTGGGGGTATTACAAATTTCTATTACACATTAATTTTCGGTTGTTGTTCGTCTTGTGTTGTCTTCGTCTCCTTAAATAAATTAGATTATAATTCTCGGAGTCTTAATTGCACTCCACGAACACCACAATATCAAGTCCGGGTCACCTATTTGTGGATTTGATGTTGTGTTTGCCCAATTACGGCCCACGCGCCACTAACTCCAAACCAACTTTTGGTTGGTTGGATCTTCGTCTCCAATTTGATTGATAAAGCTCTCATGGTTTTATCTGTACTTTATTATATCAAGTTAACCTTGTGGTATTTTAGAAGGCTTTAATTTTTTTTTAACTAACTAATTATTTGAAAAAATAATTTATAACAACCATATTTTCAATGTTCAGTTCACTAAAATCAGGTTCCACGATCAATATTTTCAGACTGAATCCAAACTGCTTTTATATCGAGTGCAATAATTATTCGTATAGTGCCAACTTTCACATTGTACTTGTGTTTAATATTGTTAATTCAGAAAAAACCTTAAAGAAATGATGGAATATTCTTTTACAAACATAACAGAAGGCTATAACCAAAACTTCATACTTCAGTTTCTGTGATTTTTCCATTTGACTTTCGGCAGTTCTGACAGTTAAGAGCCTGGTAGCACTCTCTGGCGTTGGAGTTCGGAATCCACTTAAGGCCCTATAGGTCCTGGTCTAAGAATAATTTTAATCGTACTAGAGCAACACAGAGACGGCAATTGACGACGGTCCGGGTAATTTTTTTTAGTTAACGTCGTACTAGAGCAACACAACGGGCTATTGACGACTGTCCGGGATCAGTCCCTTAAGAGAAAGATCCGAGGACACCACCTCGTAATTTTGAACCACTGTCAGATGACGAAGCAACACCTGTACTGGCATCCCACTCTTCTAACTTCCACACCAACCCAACGTGAGTACTTTCGGCCACGACAGATTTAAGGTGCACCAGCTGCCTCTACACCATACGCTTACAAACATCCATGCACTGACCGGGATTCGACTCAGAAACCTTCCGATCCAGAGGTTTAACCACCAGACCGACTGGTTGGCATCTACCGATCGATGTATGGATGCAGAATTGAAAGTATTCACACTTGTTCAGTTCAAATTTGTTTTCAAGGTGTTTGCCGCAGTTTGATAAAATATAGTTCTTGCGCCATAAAAAACCCTATTTAAGGTTTATAGAAGTTACTAGCCACTGACAGTTCTTTACGTGGGGTCAGGTGTGCCCACTGCCAATGCCTCCTATAAGGAGGTGTTGTCACTTGCCACTGCTCGCTACGCCCGGTGATTGCCACGAATTCCCATTTGGTTTGTTTCGAAAACCAACATCACGGGCAACGCCGCGATGGCCTCGACATTATCAAATGCGGCCAAATTCGAATTGCGAAGAGATCCAATCAGCGTGACGTCACAATTTCTAAGGTAAAGGTAAATATTCAATTGAAAAATTATTTAACGATCTAATGTAAAATTTTCGATGCCCGTGGCAGATCTTTTCGTGGGGTCAGTGTGACCACTGCTCGCTAACCCCGGTGTGATTACTACGCATTCCCATTTAATTGCCAAGAGATCCAATAGGCGTGACGTCACAATCTCTTGCGAGAATTTATAAAAGATATTCAATTGAAAAGTTATTTTTTAAAAGAAAAGCAAATGTATAAAGTATCGATCTAATGTAAAATTTTCCGCAGATTTCAAATCTGTTGAAATTTTCTATCTATCTTTAATGATCACTAACAGAAAAAAAAGCACTGGAGAACGTCTTTCATAACTTTTATTTGTTTTACTTCACTCGAATTGCTCAGGTAATCAAAATTAATGATTCTGATCTCTTTAACCACGAAGGTCAAATTCTTGAAGGCGGCCACATTCGTACTGGGAAAAATATAAAAGTTACATTTTAAAAATTATTTATTTAAAGAAAATCATATTTTTAGGTATCGATGTATTGTAAAATTTTTACTCTATCTTTAACGATCTAGGAGATGGAAAAAAGAACTATATAACTCCAGTTAAAACTGTTTATTAGTTTTGTTCGTCGCTGAAATCGATGTTCGGAAAATGAAACGGTAAAAATAATTTTAGAATCTGTGATCTCATTATATACTGTTGCTTTTCTAAGGAAAACAATAATATTAAATGCCAATAAATTAATTTTAAAATGTTCTAGATTAAATTTTAAAATTCGGGCACGATAGGAAAAACCAGACTAACTGTGTGCCAAATTTCACTACTGTAAGTGCCATAGATTCGTAAGGACACTGCGTACAGGATACTAAGACAGAAACTTCATTTTATAATAGTAGAGATGATACAAGGTAAACATTACCACTAACCTTTAATCCAACCAATCTAGGCAGGCGGGCTGGCCCGGTTCTGAGAATAACTGGCTAGCAAACAGAGGGTTGCGAGTTCGTATCCAACCAAAGACCGTCGTGTACAAAGGGGGCTGGTGCACGTTCAATCTGTATTGGCCAGTAATGTCCTAACATTGAGGGTGTGTGGAAGTTTGGATAGTGACCTTATCATCAGAACGTGGTTCAAAATGACGGCGTTGTATTCGGCTCTCCCTGGTCTGTCGCTAACAGTCCGTTGTGTTGCTCCAGTGCTACATTAATTGAATAGCTACCTGCCAAACAACCTAGGTGTTTGCTACTGGCATTGGTGGGGGAAAAGTCAACGGTGAAGCTAAAGTATTTAACATTCTTTTAAATATCCCGATGTGTTTGAACCAAAAATCATCTACACAAATTGGTTTTCACTCAAAATATACTTCTCATTTGTAAAACTATGGAATTCAATGTTTCAAATGATGCATTGCACTATTCCTTTCTTAAAGCATGTATCTTATTTACAGATCATGAAAAAAACTCAATTGAATGTCGGGAGACATCTGGATGGAACTTCTGCTTCAAGTTCGAGATCTCGCAGAAGGTCCATTGTAACCCCTGACAAATGGATTACGGACTCCTACAGGATGCTAACAAAGCTGAAACTGGTACAGAGAGCAAGATCGAGAGTGTTCGCTCTTCTGGACGATCCAAAGTTTTCCCTGCTACAGGATATGTAAATGTTAAAATTGTCTTTTCTCTTTACTCCAATTAGACGTGTGTAACCCCTGAATATTTTAATAAATTATTGGCACTGAATTAGTGTTTGCATTGCTCATCATTAGTTGTTTTGTGAAGTTGATTTTCAAAGTCCACACCTGTTAAATATTAACACGCATGTGGACTTGGTAATGTAGAGTATGAGCATATAGGCTATTTTGGCCACCATGGGAGAAAATATTGGAACTGGAAAAAAACCCACAATAATAGTGACAACAATTGACAACACTACAGGTGGCTACTGTGCAGGAGGTTTTCTTTCAGTAGCCATCTGTGGTGTTGTCAACCTAGGACAGCACACTATTATCAAGGATTTTTTCCCCGTTCTCCACTGAACTCATCACATGGTACAGCATTTTCTCCTTTGGTGGACAAAATTGCCTACAAGCGCGTACTCTACAATATCACGTTCGTATTTCCCCAGTATACAACAAACTACTAGAACACCAAGAACAGAAACTAAAGCAGTACTCCAATGAACATTCACATCACATTTATTCTCATTTACAAAAATATATTTACAGCAACGTGTATGAAAAAAACAAACAACACAAACAGGAAGCTTGGCATCAGTCACCTTGGGCCTGAGGTTTACCAGAGCAACATCATAGAGCTTCCACACATCCAGAGCCTTACTTTAAGTTAAGTATAAATAAAGAGTCCAGGGTTCCGAAAGATCGCAACCCTTACCGACCTCATCCGCCGGGGGGAGGGGGAGGAATGGAATCAGAACCCCCTGAAACAAAAAGAACAAAATTAGTTGCTTATCCCAGAGTAAAAAAAAATTGTAGTAAGTCATTGAGTCTGCAAAAAAGGCTTTTGGGAATGCAGATGGGTCTTATAACTGTCTGGTGAAAATGAAAGACAAGCAGCTCTCCCAGTGTTTGGCTGAGGTACTAGTGATGAAAAGGTACTGGAGACATGCGCAAATGCTTTTGAACTCCACACAGGATGGCAATAAAATCCTCACAAAAAGTTCCCAGATAACGTCACACATATCGATATGCAGTATCTACACATTTTTAAATATTTAGGGTCAGTGGGGTGAAAGGATAGTTGTCAACAAATATTTTGTATTTTTACTCTTCAGATATTTTAATTGTTATTGTAACGGTTGGAAACCTTAATGGAACTCTTACGATAGTAATTGAAAAAACTGGAGAGAAAAAGTACAAAATATTTTGATTATGAACTTATTACACCTGAACTTACATTATCATACTATACATCAAAATCAAATGCAAATATACATAAATTCTACAAAAAAGTAATTTTGCAAGAAAAATATATTAATTTAATGCCCCCTCTCCCTCCAAAAAAACATCATTAGTTACACAAATTTCAAATTGTATACCACAAGTTGTATCGCCGGCCTCAAGGCAATAAGGCGCTGCGACTGTGAAAAAAACGGCGGCGGTTTTCTTGGTGTTCAAAGATTACGATGCCAGTGTTCGTTGTTAGAATTTCAATTTCGGTGAATACGATTTATTCGATTCTCAAAAGTACTTGTAATCACGCATCTTTAAATAGGACAAACGATAATAGTTGCTGTTTATCAAAACTTCCCTGATTTTTTGTGAAATTTGGAAATTTTCTCTAAGATTTCCAGAATTAAAAAGTTTCATGATTTTTTTCCCGGTTCTGTTTCGACCATACCACAAGTCTATGAAATGGTCATAAGACTTGGCAGCTATCTCAGCAGCAGTCCTACTTCGCCACCCATTCACCTTCCCATGTTAGCCGCCAGGTGAAGCAGCACAGCTTTACACCTTAGGTGGCCCTACAAGGTGTAGAACCCCGATGTACTTCACCTGTGCTACCCATTTCACCCTCTGGCCACAATGAGCCAAGGGATGGTACTTTGTTAGATGAGGTTTAAAAAAGAGCTGAACAGAAAAATGTGAAACTGTTTAGATGGGGATGTTCCCCAGCCAGATTTAAAATTGTATTTTTAAAAAAATTGAGACGCTGATGATTAAAAACAGGACAGATACTTAAAATGGGACAAACAGAAAACATAGTACTGCATGAGTTGCAAATGGGCATGCTCTCAGAGGCGATTAAGCGGCTGCATAGGACCCAGAGGTCTTAAAATGCCTTTTCATTAGGGCTCAAGGACAGTTGTGACAGTGTCTTTAAGTGCAACGAAAAGTGTTTCTAATACAAGATGGTAAGCAAGAGAAGATGCTGTATTACCTAGAAAACTTGGTTTCACCCATATAAAAGAGGCTTTAATGTGTAGTTCAGAAGAAAAAAGTTACCACAATGGAGGCGACTTCACTTCTGTAGAAATGGACAAGTATGAAACTGCCCTAATGTCAGTTATTTCAAACACTATTTTACAAAGAATAAATGCTACTAGTAAATCACTGCAATCAATGGAATGAGAATTATATTAAAAGGGTCTATCGTACTGAAGTCATAAGAAAATTTTATCAATAATTTAAAAGAATTTGAAAAAGAGGCAACTGATTCATCAGGCCTATCATGTAATGTGGAAGATGGACAAACTCGCAGACAACAAGAGAATTTTTTTTGTTTTTTTTTGAAGAAGTCCGACATGAATTTATAATAAGAGAAAATTTCATAGTAAATCTAGTTTATGTCATGTGATAACACCAAAGAAAAAAAAAACATGATAAAAAAGTTGAAAGGTATTTACAAAAATAACATTGATGTTGGTACTTTTAAAGATGAACTTGACCAGTTTTTAATATTTCTAAAAGAAAACGAGGACACCATAAAAACCACACCAGACATCTATCGAGCTGCCAAAAAATGTCTTGTGCACATTTCCGAATGTTGAAATATTATTGAATTTATTTTTAACAATTCCCTTATCTAATGCGTCAGGAGAAAAATCGTTTTCTATTTTAAAGTGTGTAAAAAAATTCATAAGTACTTTGGGAGAAGAAATATTAATTTATACAATCATTCTGAAAACAGAGCAAAAAATTTAAAACCGAATTGGCGAATTTGCAAGAAATAAAGCAAGACGGAAATTCATATAAAAAATAAAAATTTTTATAAATTGATTTAATGTGTTATGGTATGAAATTTGTGACTACTTTTCTTTTTGTGAGTAACTTAATGAGAGTTTTCTTGAAGCTTTGTTTTCTAACTTGAGTTTGAGGGTCCGAACCTTTTACTGCTTAAGGCCCCCACTTGACTTGATCTGCATGCTCTCTTAGTAAAAGATGACAATGGGTGAATTGTGTGTCCAATGCAAAAGTGCGTCAGTTTCACATCAGTCCTCTGCACTGGAGACACTGACATACAGTTTGCTGGTAAATTAAACTTAGCGACATTTAAGTCAAGAAATAAAAATGGGTAATTATTTTAATTAAAGATACAGTGTTAATATTGGAGCCTCACCTTAATTTGAAGAGTTATCTTTTGGGAAAAATTTTCATTACAACGAAATTTCGGATAAAATTTGCTGTGTTCAATCAGGAATTGTAATACATTGTGAATGCTGGGTGAACTTGGTTACAGGTAAATTTATGCTTTTATGGTGAAACTCAAACAATCAAATTATGCTTTGAAAATCACAATTCAACATATAGCAAGTATCAAAGTGAGGATTGAGTCAGTTCCGAATTTTCAAATGCACAATACTGTGCAGTGCACAATTGTCCCAAATTAAATATTTAAACACTACTAGGAATACTAGCCAACTGATGTCAATTATATTGGATAGAGAAACTCAAAGAGTCCTACAAAATTTAGAATATACAAAGTTGAAGAAAAATGCATATTTAAACTTATAATTTCTTTAATTTTGCTGACATTTCAAACACAGATAAAAAAATATCTTGAGAAAATTTGCTCATTAATTTACAAACAAACGGAAATGTTGGATAGCAATATTCAGTTTTTCAAAAAACAAAACCAATCATTTGTCAATGTCTTAAAAAGTTTGATAGGCTTATTTATGAAAAAGAATTAGATGGAACCATGCAGTCGAATGCCTTGTGCATTTTAAAATCAGATCTATCTGGAAATGCCGATTTAAATCGAGAGCTTTTTATTGAAAAAAAAACAGGATTTAAATCAAGAGTTTAACATTTTTTTAAATTAAAATTTAATAACTACATCAGGGATGAAATAACTTGGGACAGGATGCATGTTAATTCATACAAAGTAAAATCTTTTTTGAATGTTTGGAAGCACCCGAAGAACGCCCCTTTTTCGAAACTGAAAATATCTCTACTTTGAGCACACAAGAAATAACATTACTGATTTGGAATGCAGCGATGCAAACTTGGAGAAATTAATAGGAGGCTTAAGTAAAACAATACTTGTTTTATATGTTTCAGAACTCTTTATTTTGTATATATTTATCATTACTGATAGTATCAGTATATTTGTAAATATTTTTGGAGGACAGCCATAAAAATATTACAACACAAGGAGATTCTAGAACTTTACATTCTTTTGATAAATTGACTTACTAAGGCAGTGGTTCTTAACCTGGAGTGTGAGAAAGCATTTCCAATGGTGCGAGAGAGGTTTCTAAATTTTCAATGGAAACTACCACCTGTGAGAAAGTAGCAAATGCTACATCAACTTTTGGGACCCCCACTCCTACCCTCTCTACCATTGCCTCAGATAAGAATATTAACTGGAGGAAGTGATGACACTTCGAAGACGGAACTGAAATGCACCAGGCTAGGAAAACCTATTGACTGAGAAATATTTCACTCTGCAATAATAAAAATGTATCTTGAAAAAAAATTCCATTTTTAGGTTGTATTATTTCTTTTACGAATAAAATGCAAAATTACGTTTTGAATGGGAATTATCGTTAGGGTCAGAATTTTCATCACTTTTGTACAAAAAAACAAAAGCCAGAAATCAATTCAATACAAGTGATGACATACACGTGGCTGTTTGGAAAAGGAGACTCGCTTTGAAAAATAATATTGTGAATAAACAAGAAAGCGAATAAAAATTGAGACATTTTTTTGTATGTATTATAAATATGTGTTTAGTTTTCAATAAATGAATTATCGTGCAATAGATGTAATTTCCTATATAAAGAAAGAGAAACATTTTTCAAGGGGGGGGGGTGAAGAACTTATATTATAGAAATTCTCTTTGTAATCTCCTGGTTCAATTAAGTTTTTTGGGGGTAATTTCTGATTTTTAGGTCATATTGTTTGTTTAATTTGAAAGTTTTTATTACAGTATTTAGTCTTCTGCATGTCTGTTTTGTAATGGGTTTTAAACCAAATAGTTGAAACATTTACTAGTGGTAATAACATTCATGATTTTTTCTTCAAAGCACATCACAAAAGCCGTACCTGAAAAAAAAAAAACGACCTCCCATTCACTACAAAAGAAATCTCTTTTCTGAATCATCAGCACTTGAAAGAGGGAAGGCCTTCTGTTCTGTTGACAGAAGAAAATGAAAGATCGCATTTCGTGTTTGGATCTTTAAATGGATACTTGAAACAAAGCAATGCTTTCCTAACTTGTCCACAGATCTGTAGTAGATCTTAGGAAAAAAATTAAGGGGTACTTTTCTGTTATAGGGATACCAATAAACTTTGGCGCCAATTTGGAGCATTTTTGCTTATTTCTTGGTGTTTGCATTTAGCATAACAGAGAAAAATTCCTCTTTACCATATAGCACACACCACATAAATTCAAGCATAAGTTATGTAATTCATTCAATATGCATAAGTGTAACTGTTGGTAGCAGTTTGGTGTTAATTGCGCCATCTTGCACAACCCCACAAATGCTTGACCATTTGTTTTAAGACCCTTTTCTTCCTGGCACGAACAATGGCTACATAACCATTTTGGCTTTGAGTCACATTTTAATTTCATAGGGGGATTATTTGAACACTCTTTCTTTGTGAAGAATATGTCTTGAAGAAATAGTATTACAGCTCAGTCATCTCTTGGCAAATTCCAAATCATGAAATCCAGCACAGTGACAAAGAATAAGCTAAAATGGCACCAAAAAAACAAAAAGCTAATGAGGACACAAATAATGCCAAAAAATAAGCAAAATTGCACTAAATTGGTGCAAAGTTTATTGGTAAGGCAATAATGGAAAAGTATCAATTGTGGGTCCACCACTGACAGAAGAAAAGTTTTCAAAATGTCTCATGCAAAAATGCATTGGACGCACCACATTTATCCTATGAAGGATATTTAGCTGCTTGTTCACAGTAAATAGATCTTCTATTTGAGTTCATTTTCAACACTGCTTTGAAAAACAAAAAAGTTGAGGGAGTTAAATTTCAGGCAATATATAGAAAGGTGTTTATATATGCATGCATATAATATGTAAATGCGTGCATACAAATTCTTCATTTTCAGGTATTTGCAATAGAAAATACTTTGCAAATCATAAGCATGTCAATTAAATTTTAGGTCCTTTCACACTTTTAGGCATTTTTCAGGTCAATAGGTCAAAAAACCATGTGGCCCTGGTGTTGACTAAAGTCTGCAGCTACGCAAAAAGTGATGGGGAGAACACTTGCGTCTCCACCAATCCAGAGATCAGGAATGCAATACTGTATCAATGAAATCATTAAAAATATATATTTTTTCTTTGAAATTTCAGGCTTATACTGAATGAGCACATTTCTGGGGCAAACACATCATAACACAACTCTTTTCAAGCTTAGTTCGTTTCCTTTCACAAAAGAAAAGCATGAAGTTAGTTGGCATAATTTCATGGAAAATATTCATATTAAGAATAGGGCTGATTCCTTTATTTGAAATAGCAAACTATTCGAGTATCAAACACATCAAGAGACCTGTGGCCTTGCCTCACATACACGGAGCAAAGCCTTGACTGATTTTCACACATTTGATGTCAGGGGTGATACATTGTCCTAGTTAATGAATATTTATATTCCTACAGCACGTCCTAAAAGGAAATCCGATCGAAAAAATAGTGTTTTATGATTTGTACTCAGAAATAACAATTTATTTTATTGGATAACATACATTTTCTGCCACAGGTTTTACCTCATTTCCAATATGAAACTTAATTAGAAATAAAAGCATGCTTAGAGCATTGATTTTTATTAACATTTTTCTAGTAAGAATAGCTCAACTTAAATCTCATTTCAAATCTGGAATGAAACTTGCATTCCCTCAGGAAAGTTAAATAAGAAGCTAATAATGTTGAAATGATTCCAGTTCTTCAGTTACAACTTCAGTTCAATAATAACTTTGAAAATAGGAAATGATTTAAGTAAAGAATCATTTAGTTTGTGCACAGTAAAATATTTCTCTTTAGTGTGTGTGAAAAAAGATAAGATAAAGAAAGACTAAGAGAGATGCTCTCGTAAAATAGCATCAAACAATTCAACAGAAAAAGAAAAGTTTTCTTTACACAAACACAAAGGAGATATATTGGGCTGATGCAAAGGTTTCTCCCTTTTTTAGAGATGGATGACATTGCATCACACAAACAGAAGTGTTATCTACTTCACATATTTACAGTTGTGATGTTTGAAAGAAATTTTAGCAAGTACTTGGGGGTAAAATTATGTCATTACGTTGTGTTTTTCTAAATTTTGAAAATGGCAGGATTATTTTCGACCTATTAAGCTTTTTTATTTCCAAAAAGGCAAGAATGCTTCGCAGAGGAAAGAGACAGGTGCTGTGCTGGGTATAGTCGTCCATGCCGTAAGGGGTTCGGAAAGTTTTGTCATCTGGATCAATTCTGTAGCCAGAAAGCACAGAACTTGTATGAGATGATGGAACTACTGGAAAGGTGATTTTAATTAACGTCGTACTAGAGCAACAGAACGGGCTATTGACAACGGTCTGGGATCAATTGCCTAAAAGAAAGATCCAAAGACAACACCATGTCATTTTTAACCACGGTCAGATGACGAGGCAACACCTGAGCAGGCACCCCCACTCTCCAAACTTCCACACCAACCCAATGTGAGGAATTTCGGACACGACAGATTTAAGGTGCACCAGACGACTGTACACCATATGCTTACAAATATCCATGCACTGACCTGGATTCGAACCAGGAACCTTCCGATCTAGATGCTAAGCAGCTACAGGGGAGATGGAGAAAGGGCATTGAACAAAACGCTTCATACTAGTGATTCAATGTCATTTTGAGTACATAAAATAAATTTTCATTTTTTTGTCAAAAGAACAGGACGAACGTTTGCATAAACCCAATAGCAACCAGCTATTGGTGTATAATGTATTTCTAAAATAAAGTGTGGCTCTGCCAAGAAGGCAGACATCGTTGGAGTCCAAATTTACAGAGGTGGGGAGAGAAAAAGGAGAGGTATAGCTTGTAAAATCATATAAGGCAATCGATACTGTCAATTCTTGTATTGACAACTCGTAACCTCTGTTGTTCTTGATACGGCACAGGTTGGCCGACTCGGAATCCGCACCGAAGACGGCCATTGTTTGAAACGTGCCTCGACAGAGAGAGTACTTGTCCGACACAAGACTCGATTTCTAACTCACTGGACATGTAAGTAATTATTTACATAGCATCATAGCAAGCAGTTGAATTTAGCAGAGCTATACAACACTTACCCAACGCATCTGCAATTGTTCGAATATTTCTTCTTCCTGGAGGTCTTGGAGGCCTGAGAGAAAAGCAAAGGAGAATTACTCAAACAAACATTAAACAGAGAGTACACAGCAATTGTTTGAGACATGCCATAACAAGATACATTCAAAAAATAAAATTAAACTAAGAAAATATCATTGAGTAATAAAATATCATTCAATAATTAAATATCAATCAGCAATGCGAAAACGTATTTAATTAGCGTGGAAGTGGAGCAACACACCGGGCAATTGGTGGCAGGCCAGTTTTCAAACCCGAAGGGAAAAAGCCGAGGGCATTTACTGTGAGGATGACTCTAAAGAGTGCCAGCACAGCGACAAGTAGTCTATTATACTAAAAGATCTGAGGGCAACACTATATTTCAAACCACTATCAATTGACTAGGTCTCATCTGAACTGGCACCCCAAACTTCCCCATGATGGGGACATTGGTGGCCACAACAGATTGGACGTGCACCAGTCCCCTTTGTACACGACGGTCTTGGGTTAGATTCGAACTCCCAACCCCCAATTGCTAATCCTTTACTCTTCCAACCGATGGGAAAAGATAGTTCAGTGTGTGCCAATAAGAAATCAACTACGCATGATTGGTTGGTTTTGAGATTTTTGAAGCAAGGACCATAGTTAGCCAAGCTTCACCAACCACAAGACAGTGTTATGTAATTGTGAAATGAAAAATTGGAGAGAAGAAAGTAGAGAAAGATTTGTTGTGCATCCTGGGGTTGCGAACCCCACATTGACCAGAGGTAGTAAAGTCCATAGGAAAAGAATACATCACTAGGGCACCTCGAGTTTGAGATGCCCAATCACACCTATAGAAGATGTGCCCCAGAGGGGCCAACAATGCATGGAAACAGTGAGTGACTCCATTCATTTAGGTTTGTAGCCCCAATAATTTGTTTGAAAATTAGACGATACAGCTTCAGTCTACGTTTACAGCGGTGGCAACGAACTTGGCGCTTTTTTAGCCGCACTTCTAGTAGTGAGTTACGGTTAGTTAAAGCAACCCATCTGTATTACTGTTAATGCGGTTTTTATGGCAACCTCAGCAAGCACAAATTCAAGCTTTCATTTTGAATATTCTAAAAAGTTCATTCAAATTTCCGTTAAACTGTCGTTTGATTTCATTGGTTCATTTGAAATAATGCTTTCCTTGGCAACTTAAGTGCGCCAAAAAAGCACCACTATAAATGTAGACTGAAGCTGTACCAATTACACTTTACTACAGCATATTTATAATAATTTTGAGGACAACATCATGTCATTTTGAACCACGGTCAGATCACGAGAACGGCACAAGAGCCGACAACACTCTCCAAACTTCCACACCTTGGCAACATGAGACCTCGGCAAATCTGACATGCACCAGCCAACTTTGTGTACATGACAATCTTGTAATGGATTCCAACTTGCAAACTTCCTGTTGCTAGTCCATTGCTCTTCCTACCGGGTTACCATAGCCCTAACGTACAAAAGGGAGATGACCTCCCACTTCCACTACGATGACCTTAATTAAATACTTTATTATTCGTTTAACTCTAATATTTGTTTATTGAAATTATCTGTAATAAACCTAATGAGTCTGATTTTGGAGCACTCACAATTAAAAGCATGTACTCATAGGGATTCTTTTGATAAATTACTGTCAATTTTATTTTGGGTTGCCATCCAGAATTTTTCCAAAAAAATACTGTATAAAAGATGCGTTCATTAGTCGGCACAATGTGTTTGCAGCACCAGATGCTGACCCTTATGCTGTTTATCTAAAACTCAGCTTTCTTACCATCCAGAATTTTTCCAAGAAAAATACTGTATAAAAGATGGGTTCATTAGTCGGCACAATGTGTTTGCAGCACCAGATCCTGACCCTTATGCTGTTTGTTTAAAATTCAGCTTTCTTACCATCCAGAATTTTTCCAAGAAAAATACTGTATTAAAGATGGGTTCATTAGTCGGCACAATGTGTTTGCAGCACCAGATCCTGACCCTTATGCTGTTCGTTTAAAATTCAACATTCTTACCATCCAGAATTTTTCCAAGAAAAATACTGTATAAAAGATGGGTTCATTAGTCGGCACAATGTGTTTGCAGCACCAGATCCTGACCCTTATGCTGTTTATCTAAAACTCAGCTTTCTTACCATCCAGAATTTTTCCAAGAAAAATACTGTATAAAAGATGGGTTCATTAGTCGGCACAATGTGTTTGCAGCACCAGATCCTGACCCTTATGCTGTTTGTTTAAAATTCAGCTTTCTTACCATCCAGAATTTTTCCAAGAAAAATACTGTATTAAAGATGGGCTCATTAGTCGGCACAATGTGTTTGCAGCACCAGATCCTGACCCTTATGCTGTTTATTTGAAACTCAGCTTTCTTACTACAAACAGTACATCCAATGTTAGGCCTACGAAAAAGGCAATTCAAATCAGTACAACTTACGGCCATATTCACAAGTCTCGAGTTAACTCAAGGATCAGTTGATCCGCGGGTAAGAGTTAACTCGAGGATTATCAAGAACGGTATTCTCAAATGACGAGTTAAGTGATCCGGGGACTAAAATGAGACGCTCGCTGTGATTGACTACTACAGTCTCCTCACGATCACGTGATATTGGTTAGGACGCCCGAATCTGCATTCATACTGATCAAGCACGCACTTCGCCCTAGAATTGATTCCAAACTGTAATTAAATAGAACGCATGCAGCATTTTTATTTGGGTCTGGGAAAAGAAATGCAAAGGTGTTTAATTTTAAGTTAAATTTTTATGGAAACCTAAATTTTACAAGAAAAAATTGTACACAATGTCTTGACAAATTAATGTAATTTGATTATCTTTGTACTTGTCAGTATGGGCGTGTGTTGGTGGTATAAAAAGTAACTATCAATTTTCTTTCATTTGTAATAAATCAACAGAATAATTTTTATTCTACGACGAATTTGCATCTCCCATGGTCAAATTCTACCTTTCACCCTTACCAGACTGAGGTGCCGCCATCTATCTTTTCACCAAACGTTTTCGCAGCTGCCTTTATTTTCACTTTCCTTTTGAATTTCAATAAAATTATGTTTTAAATTTTTCCAATATTATGATGAGGAGGAGAGGAGCTGCTATAAAGCAGGTGCTCCATAATGACAGATCCAGTCCAGTCGTCACAAGAATACTGTATTTGAGCATAGAATAAAATGTGTCATCCATTTTGTTTTTCACTAAAAGATAGTACAGCGCATGTGTTAAATGTAACTCACTGATTTTGGAGGATCAAAATGTAACACCAAAACGGCAGTTCAAACCACGGATCAGGCATTGTGAATACGTTTTTTTCGATAATTCGGGGATTAAGTTTGTTACCATTTAAATATTTCATGCTAGAAAATACTGTCGAAAAAAAATTGAAGCCCTCTCTCAACAGTCCGTAACTAAAACTCATCCATCATGAATTGGACTAACTCATTGAATAAAAACAATTAAATGAAAAGTTGACAAAATTTACTTTTAAAAGGACAGGAAACCAAAACATAAAAGGTAACAATGATTAGTTTTTTGTGTTTTAGTCAAAATAGACAGGAGATTCTGTAACAGCTGAAACTCGGAAAAGAATTCTTTAAACATATTTTTTAATAATTGATTGTCTGACAATCTGTGTTTATATTTTTGGATACTTTACTGTTATTCCATATAACATACAAGTGGAATTGGGATACGGCAACAGTAGATCGAGAGAAATGCTTGAATGGAAATGACTTTGTAGAAAGTCAACCACATACGAGTAGAGCTTAGAATAATACAGAACGAGTTTAGATGACTATACCTATAAACCTTTGTATTTGAAAATTGCATCTTTAGTTAAAAGTCAATCTTTTAAATTATTTGTGTCCACACACACGGTAATTTTTTGGATTTCCAAATAATGTACACATGATTACACCGACAGTTTTTCAGTACAATAGAATACTGGTCGCGGTGCTGGCACTCTTTAGAACTCGTAAAAGCAGTACTATCATTATTATTGAAACTAATGTCAATTGTTTTATTGAGTTGATGCAAATGTTTGTCCCGTTTTTAGTGCTAAAAGGCATTGCTTCCCAAAACCGAAGTGTTATTTACTTCATGTATCACGTTTATTATTGGAAAGAAGGAATTTCAGCCAGTCGACAAAATTATGATGACTAGAAACCTCGCCTTTACGAGTACATATCTCATCTGTCAATAGTATTACTAAACTGAAAATAAATAAAAAATACAAGGTACCTAACCCACACCAAAGCTTGCAATAAATTGCTTCTTTCTGACTCTTGCATAGGTTTTTATATGAAATATTAGTTTGATGCATACGTTCTTCCCAGTTTGGATGCTTGATGGCATCGCGTCTCAAACCGAAGTGTTATCTACTTTACACATATCAGGTTTGGATGTTGTTGAAAGAAGGAATTTTAGCAAGTTCACAAGGAGAAAATTGCGTTTGTTTAATTTTTTTAAGCATTCAAAATGGCAACAAATAAGGAGTATTTCGTCATATGATGCTTTTTATTTCTGAAAAGGCAAGGATGCTTTTGCAGACACAAATGGCAAGTGTTGTGTAGGGTGACGGTGAAATTGACGACTCCATGTGACGCAAGTGGTTTGGAAAGTTTCTTCACCTGGATCAGTTCTTGAGTCAGAAACCAAAGAAATTGTATGCACGCTTGATGATGCAGCTACCGGAGAGATGGAGAACAGTCATCGAACAAAACGGAACATACTATATGGATTCAATGTCTTTTTTTGTAAATAAAATAATTTTTCCAAAAATACTTGTCAAATATAGAGACAAATTTTCTTATCAGGCCAATACAAATAGGAATTGATAGTGCAATTTAAAACAAAATTATTTCCTTCCTCATTTCTACAAGTAGGTTTGTATTGGAATTTTATCTTGTTTTCGTCAATAAGAATGTCCTACACTTTATTTTGTATCTTTCTTTTTCATATACATATTTTCAATAAAAGCCTTTTCATGACTCCTTTTTAATACTTTGCCTCAATAGCATTTGTCATTCTATAGAATGACTAGGTAAGTCCTACTACAAAGCCCAGGGAAAGAATAGATAATATTAAAATAATTTGGATACTTCATACTTTGCTACAAAACGCCAGGCATTCTATACAATGCCAGCTTATATATTGCCAGTAACATAAGATATTTATTAAATAAATTGTGTAGGGTAGACATTCGATGATTTGCTTATGTGTGTTGGGAAACATTTGTCGCCAAAGCCATTATAAAAGGGAAGGGACCATAAATTGAACCAAGGGCAATGGTTTGAGCCCTCAATGATAAAGGGGAAAAGGTTCATATACAAAGTGACTACTTACCCTCCTCTGCCAGAACTGGAGCTGGACCCTGTTCTTAAACTATCTGCCGCTCCAGTGAAAGGCTGCAAGGAGAAATTATAATACAGTTATGCATTTTGAAAAATGAAAATTTATTAATAGGTTAAATTTAGTAATGTTTCAAAAACGTAATATGCAGGTATTCCAGAATACTGACAAAGGGTACTTTAATAACTTTTTCTTAGCACATGTAAAAATTTATTAGTCATTATCTCTTCAATCAGAAAGCATATATGTTCGATTTATATCTTACAAGGAGTGTTATTTATGTATACAAATACGAAATTGAAACTTGTTTTTTCCCACATAGACTTGGAAACATACAACATTATATGTGCGTCTCATTAAACAAATAAAAATTGATACTTATAAATAAAGTATTTATGAGGTTGTTTAGAGTTATTTTATTCTGCAAAAAATAAAGTGCAAGTACAATCAAAGAGCTATATTGTGTGCTCAATAAACACTTTTGACAAATTCTGAACTTTTTAGTTTACTTTTCTTTAGTCACTTTTAAATACATTAGTAAATATTTCACTCTGGATTTTTATTTAGCTATACTCAGGTAAACAATTTTCCTGTTATTAAATGTTTCTAGAGAGCCCCTTTAAAAATTAATATTTAGATTTTTTGACACAAGATCACAAAACATGCTGCTTTACATAAATAATGGTTTGATTCGTAAACCAAATGGGAATTTGTAGCCTATTGGATAACAGTCATAACAGAGTTGCCCGTGATGTTGGTTTGCTTCGCAAACCAAATGGGAATTCGTAGCCAATTGGATAAAATCTATCACAGGCAACATTCATCGTCAAATGCAGCCAAATTCGAATTGGGAAGAGATCTAATCAGTGTGATGTCACAATGTCTTGCAAAAATATAAATATTAACAGAAAAATTATTTATTAAAAGAAAAGAAAATGTATAAGGTATCTTAACTGTTGTCAAATTTTATGCAGATTTCACATCCGTTGAAATTGTTAATTTATCTGTAACGATCCCAATTTTACAAAAAAGAACTGAATAATGCCAGTCAAAATTTTTGTTGCTTTCCTTCGCTGAAATTGTATAAGAGCAGGAAATGGAATCTGTTGATTTATTGAACTCAAAGGTTGATGTGACGTCACAATCTCTTGCGAAAATAAAAAAGATATTCAACTAAAAAATTATTTATTTAAAGAAAATTATATTTTTAAGTAACGATCTAATGTGAAACTTTCGTCAGATTTCAAAACCGTTGAAATTTTTACTCTATCTTTAACGATAACTTTATTTGTTTTTTTAGTCTGCTGACAAATTATTCCTCCACAAAATCAAACGAAAAAAATAAATTTAGAATCTCTGATCTTTTATGCTGCTGCCCAGTTCCAAAGAAAACAATAATAATTAAATATATTAAAATTTATTTTAAAATGTTCTAAATTAAATTTTTAAATTCGGGATTCACAGAAAAATTTGCAAAATATTCTAACTACTTGTGTGCCAAATCTCATTACAGTAAGTGCCATAGATTCGTCACAACAATCCCCTCACACAAAAACACTTCCTTTTATAATAGTAGAGATAAAATATTTATTTTTCATTCTTAAATTATAAAAAATATAATGAATATATACTGGATAAGAATATGAAATAAACATAAAACCTCACTTTGTAATTTCAAAACCATACTTACATCTATCAGACTTCTGAAGCTATAAAGAGAGGAAAAAAAGTTAGAATTTAGAAAGTTAAAAAAAATAATTTATAAAATAAAAAATTTTGTCTTTGCTAAAATAAAAAAATAAACCAATTCACATCTCATAAATTACTTTTTAAAAATCCCTTTGAACTTTGTAAGCATAAAATACCTGAGTATTTTGAACACGAGCTTATGTATGAGGTATGGTTTTAGAATTTTAAATGTTAAACATCTTGTAAATTTTAACACAACCAGCCTGTTGAATGATTACCTAATTCTACTATACCTGACAATTTTAAAGGTTCTAAAAAAATTAATTTTAATTTCACTAAAATTTATTTTTAATTTAATTTCTTAACAAAAATAGCTTTTAGATGCAAAGATTTTTATTGTTTCATGTTTATTTTTCAATTTAAAATGAAACTATCCAGAACATTTCTTGTCTCTCAAACAGCAGCACATTTTCCCATAAACAAATTTTCTACATTGACTGATTTGTATTAATTAAAAGTTTGGATTGTATTCATCATGCTATTTAATATTCAGTGACAGTCTCCAATTCTATCTGGAGACACTGTATCTTTTATCTCTATCCCTTTGTTAACACTTGCTTAATGATAAAGATTAGGTCATACACAACCATTCTTCAATCTCAATAAAAGTCAAGATATTTTTCCGTTAAACCATACCAATATTCTGCAACAATTCGGCTTATTTCTTTTTGTGATTTTTTTCTATATTAGCCTTTTGTTTTTAAGTGCCATTTGAGCCTATTCCTTTTTAGTTGAATGGATTTCCAGATTTGAGATTTGCCGAGTGTCAACACTATTTTTTCAAGAAACAATTATTCTTTGCAAAGAACTATTGTGTTCGAGTAACAACCTAATGAAAATAAAATGTGACTCGATACCAAAATGGTTAAGTAGTGTTTGTTCAAAAATCATGCAGAACATGTTCTTCTCCAAATAGCACCAAGAAATAAGGAAAAATGAGCCAATTTAGCACTTAAATCAAATTGGAATGGCTCTAACGGAAAAGTACAAAATTCAACATAAATTCGGACTAAAGCACCTTAATAGTTACAGTAATTTAAAACAAGATTAATGATATGGCATTCTGACAGGTTTGGTAGTTCTAGCGTTAAATCATAAACTACAGATTCTGCATTACATGTCTGTATGTATGAACTGTGCCAAAATTCATAATAAAAGCTGTTTCCCAAACTGTGGTCGGCAGGATTTATAGAAACACTCACAGAACAGAAATACCAGTGTACATTAGAAAAACGAGCAAAAGATTGACATTTAGTTCAAATAGTTCAGAAACTTTCCAGTGCAGACAACCTTGAAAATAAAAAACTTCAGCTGACCCCTCTAGAGATTATAAAATTAAATGGGGCATATGCGACTTGCAGGAAATTTCCGAATAGATCCTTATTTTTCACCTTTGTATTGGGAGTGAAATGTATAGATAGGGAAATGTTAAATACATTCTAAAGTTAAAGCCTCACATTAAGGATTAAATATGACAGTTTGACATTATAAAACAAAGCAGTATTAATTGAGTAGTGTATTTATTAATCTAAATTAATTAAAATCAAAAGGCTCTTAAATTGAAAACTATAATATTAATGACATCAAAATATATACTTTAATTTTAATGTGAACAGTGAAACTGCTTTCCAGCAATTAGCTCTGCAGCGTTTGGTTTCATGTCAGGCAATTCCAACATTGATAAATATTGGAACTTTGAAACTGTTTAAGATTTTAATACTCGGATTTCAAAACGCAAAAGAATTGGAGAAAACCGACAGAACATTTGATTTCTCCTATGAAGTTCTTTTTAGTAAGTGAAATCTGTTGCATGTTCGTCGTGGAGCCCCCTAAAACCTTGTCACGAACCCATGGGAGTCTGCAGATCACACTTTGAGAACTACTGGTTTAGATTCCTGCTTAGCATACATTGCCAGTAACATATACATCCCTGTTGTGTTAAACGGAATCCCATCCTCATCACCAAAATCATGTATCGCTTACAAGTCTTAGAGAGACACATTGAGTCGGCAAGAACACAGTAGACTGTTAGTTACATCAGATCTAGGTCACATGATTTTACAATTCAAAAACCATTGCCAAATTTGGTTACATAAGGCCAAAGAAAAAAATGGTCGATTTCCTGTAACCCGACTAACATTTGAATTACAATTTAAAAAAAATTCAGATCCTAAAGTTTTTTTTAACCTTTTAAAATTTAATTTAATTAGAAAAAACATGTTTGTTAAAACGATTAATTGATTATGATGTCACAGCGATCATAATCAATTAATAATTGCTAAGAGCTTTTCGGACTGGTTTCCTTAAGGCTTGAACACACTACAGCAGTAATTTAGACGAGTAGTGAGTGAATAAGCAGTTAAGCCTGAAGAAAAATTATAAATACCCAAATATATACCCAGGATATTGACCCATAAAAATAAATATACCCAGGTATTTTACATCACTGATCATGCCTCTGATCAATTTTAAATCTAACATTGATACTCAGATATTTCCTTTTGCATACTTGCTAAAAATATTTAGCTAAAAAAATTTTTTTTCCTACCTACCCCAATATTCTTACTTATGTTACAGGAAACAAATTTTTTTTTATTTGGCCTAAGTACCAATACACAACATATCACTTAGACATTTGTCAAATAGAAAATATTTTGTAAATTGAAAGATATGAATCAAATTTTTATACTGTATAAACTTTTTAGATCAACAAGATCCATGCACAGGTCAGATGCTGTATACCCATTAAGCTATTACAGTTACTGGTCATGTTGAACTTCCCAATAGAAAATATATTCAAAGATTTCCAATTGAAATGAACTTACAAAAAGACCACAACATTCACAAAACCCCATATCATATCCGAGACTTTGGAGATACCCCATGAGGATGAGCCTCCAGCAAGAGTACCCCCTAAAAAATAAAGATGTACAGTTAGAAATATGTTTTTTTGAGTACAAGGAAACCAAAATGATGGTCAATTATATAAAGGCTTTGTTCGTTGCATAAATGTTTGCCAAAGTTCAACAAGATATGTTAACAAAATTCTGGGAAGTGTTATACATTTTTTATTTCATTCATTTTCACCTCATATTTGCAATTTCTATTCATGCATGCACTTGTTTGCACGAAACTAGTATATTAGGCTATCTGAAGGCATACACATTTTGGGATTATCTTTTATCTTCTGGTTTACAGCTTGTCTGCATCATTTAAGTTCTGGAAATGTGCACCAAGTGGAGATTTTTTAAATTCTGGAAACAAACAATAAACCATACCCTTCTCGTAATATCCTTTCCATAGAAAGATAATGAACACTTTGAGAATTTACAGCATGGTTGCAAAATAAATGTTTTAAAAACAACAAGTAGCTAAATTAACCAACTTCATTGCGACAGCCCAACAGAACTCGTCTATACCTGAAAGCATCAGTCAAGAGCCTTGCACTTTTCAGCTGCATCAGTTATTGCAACTTTGGAAACATTCCTCATACCTATATACATTCCTCATAAATGCTCAAGCAAGAATGGTATAAAATTTTAGTTTTTCCTTTCATTTTTTACAACAAAGTCACAAGATTGCAAATATTCTCACACTTCAATTTTTGAGCATCTTTTCTCTAGTCTATTTTATGTATTGTTTGTACATGTTTTTTTTTTACTAACTCCTGTGTATTTTGCTTTCTGCCTGCCATTGGAAATAGAGATCCAATTTCAGTTTGATGATCGAGGTTGTTCTACAGAACTGGGTACCAACTATGATTCAGTTTATAAGTTAGGATTAGATAAGGGGTTTCATCTCAAGAAAAGAAAATCAGTGCCATTTGAAAACATTACACGGTTAACAATCATGTTTCTCAAGTACAGGTAAGTATTTTAATTAAAGCCTCACTGGAGCCACACAACGGGCTACTGTCGACAGTCCGTGATCAATCTGTAGGGATAGTTTTGAGGACAATGCCACGTAGTTTTGAACCATTGTCATGAAGAATACTTAAGAACAGATGATAATTCCATCCACGCGATAACAATTGCACATAAATTAAAACTAGAATGCTTTGATGCAGTGTACTGGTACAAAGCAGGGTAAAAAGAAATCATGATTAAAAAAATAAAAGAACATTTTTAGAAATTTAAATCATATTTCTTTTTTTTTAATCGGATTTTTATGAATTTAATTATTTCCTTGGACTTACTATTTTAAACTTGTTAGATACGAGACACCCAAATCACATTGAGTTTCTTTAGTCTTGATTCATGTTAAACATTAATATATGTGACAAAAAAAAATTTGAAACATAGCAGGCAATTTTGAAATATTAAAACGTGGTATAGGAATTAGCAAAGTTAATCACATGATAGAGTAAATAGTACAGCATAACAAATGCCAAGCATAAGCAATGTTTTCCCATCTGGTTCTCCAGAGTTTTAGATTAGATTGATTTTCACCAACTAGTATCATGAAATTGTTTTACCTAGAACACACAAGGAAAGTTTTTTCTGAAATTGAAATACAAAGGGAGGAAAGCACCTGACAGGAATCAAACCTGCGCACTCTGAGGATACCCAAGCGATCTTTTTCTACTTTCATTCCACTGTTTTGTTTCCAATGCCTCCTTCTTCTATTTCGCATTTTTTATCAGACGTTGTCTTGTGTTAGGAGCAGCTTTCCCAAATGTTGTCATTGCTCCAATACCAACTATTCCTAATTGAAAATAAGGGAAAATGATGCAATATTTAAAAGAAATACACTTTTGGACTTACTTTCACTAATACGAGGCATTTTTGAAATTCTTGGACCATAAATGGGTTAATTTTTAAATTTTGTCAGAGAATTTCGTAACACAACACAACCTTAGTTGCTAAAACCAAAACAAACACGTCAGTTTAATTATACGGTTAAAGTTTAAGTTCCTTTGCTCGTGATGGAAATCTGAAGATAGAGGAACATTTTGTATTAAAACGTTTCTGCTACCAAATGGGAATCAATATCCAGGGTGTAGTGAAGCTTATTTTTTTACGAGAAATAAATAAGAAAAATTGTAAAATACCTCTATTTTCTGTCCCTCAACCCAATCCCAAAAATACCACCGAGGTCAGAGCGTTCCGGAACTGCTTTATTTACGATACCACTGATCAATATCAAATACCGATTGTAAAATGCTAATAAACGTGTTTATTAAAAAGATGTTAGAGCATTTTGAAACCGATATAGGAATTTGTGGCGTTTTGTAAAGTTTGGCAACTCTAAATGAAGGCAACTTCTGCGCTGAGATTCCATCTATTCGTTTTCTTTCGATTTTTGGTAATATTTTTAAAAACTAATGTCGTACTAGAGCAACACAACGCGCTCGTTTTCTTTCGAAAGTTCCTGATATTTGATTTAGAAAAACATTTTGCTGAAAAACTTGATTTGTTAAAAAGAAAATACATTTTTTTCGTACTTAGGACTTGTGCTCGTTCCCAAGTTACTTTGGAGCGAGCACATTAAACGCGTATTACGTCATGCTGCTATTACCAAAGGTAGAATTTATTCGCTCATAGCCCGAAGGAGCAGGCTCTCCCTTCAAAATAAGCTTCTCTTCTACATCATTCGGCCTACGCTAACCTACGACTCACAAATTTCGGCCGGTATCAATAAATTAAATCGGAAAAAACTGCAAAGTTTACAGAACCGCACATTGCGGACTATCACAGGAACTAAGTCATACATTCGGATCTCAAAATTAAGTCTATTGCTGAATTGTTGCAGCAAATTTTGGCCAAGTTCTTCGAAAAAAACCTCAATTATCAAACGAAGCACTTAGAGCAATACCACCATATGACCCTTCGGTCAAAAGCTCTATAAAGAAACCTCGTACTTTCCGGCAACAACATCTGCAGACCTTCCCGCGGAGACAGAAACGTCAATACGGTGTGCTTCGTTTGGACCCTGACATCTTTGACTTCAGAATTCCTAACTAACTCCACCCCCATGCAAATATTAATTGCAATATCCCATCCTGGATCACGATCCTGTTGTCACTCGTAGTGGTTGAGCTTTTATGAGAATCGACTGGATCCCTAATTGAATCACTAAAACACAACAATTTTAAATCCTCTTTTTTTTTTAAATTTTCTTAACATTTGCTTTGTATCAACGAAAATATCGAAATTATCATCGCGGATAGGAGGGTGACCGTTCGAGCTCATGGTTCCGCGCATGAAGGTGGCGCCATCTTACCTTCGAATAGCTGATCTTCTCTTTTGTGTTTCCCATCCAATTTATTTTCTTTTTCTTTTAAATTTTCTCAATAAAATTATGCAGTTTACTTTCATGTACCCATACCTTATGACGGGGATATAAGCTGCTTGCACAAGGCGCTCCGTAAGTGATTTGTCCAGTCCAGGGAAAAACCCATTTTTACCAGGCGGGGAAATAACTATCAACACATCCTAATGTTACAGGCAGTGAATGTGTTAAGCGGCTTTAAACATAATTTTTGGACAGTTAGTTAGCAAGAAAGAATATAGACGGCAAAACGAGCGTAAGTTGGCGTAAGGCACCGAAGAAGGTTGCATATTTCCTCTTCTGTTCAACGAGTTTTTCCATCCGAATAATCAGAATTCAGACCCAAGGCATACAATATCAAGTAATAGACACGCACAATGGAAGTTTTTACTGATATAGAAGATAGATATATACTCAAGGAGTAATGCACCTGACAGTAATCCAACTTGCGCCGCTTAATACACTACCCTGCAGTAATGGACCGGACGCCTGCGGATGTGTATAAAATCCGACTACTTCTTTATGGGTGTTTTTTTGTGGTATGGTCTGGGACCTTAGTATTTTGTTCCTGGTCAATTGAACACCGACGCCTGCATGAACATTTTGGACAGACATGTTCTTCCTACGCTCTGTCAGTTTTATGGAATGGACGAATGTTACTTTCAGGATGACAACGCTCCATGTCCTGTTGCAGCCTCTGTCAAGCAGTGGTATCGAGATACAGATATAAAACATCTTCCCTTGCCTGCTCAAAGTGCCGACCTAAACACCATATAATATTTGTGGGACGAGTTAGATCGACGTTTACGGACCAGGGAACCACGTCCGAAATTTACAACTGAGCTGGAACATTGTTGCGACAAGAATGGACACCAATACCCATAGCTGTGTATCAAAAGCAACTGATTAAAATTGAATTCAAACTTTAACAATACATTATAGAAAAGGTACAAGTGTCCTCAATGAAAAACAAACAACTGACAATGTTATTTATGTTATTTATATACAAGGTGCGTTCCATAAATAATACGACCAAATTCATAAAAAAATCATATATTGAACATATTTGTACAATTAGTTAAAAATCGTCAAAAAAGCACCCTCCTGCGTCGATACTTTTCCGGAGGCGGTGTTTCGCGTCCTGGAAGGCCTTCTCCGGGATGTCCTTTAGAGCCGATGTAACATTAGCCTGGATGTCTTCAATCTTGTCCAAATGTTTCCCTTTCAGATATCTTTTTAGCGATGAAACAAAAATATTCTAGGGGAGTTAGGTCAGGACTGTAGGGAGGCTGGGGAACCAATGGGGTGTGGATTCTGGCGGAAATCGTTGACATTAAAAGCGCTGTGGCTTGGTGTGTTGTCGTGATGAAGTTTCCATGCGTCCTTGATGTCACTTCGGCAGCGCATGCGACCTTCCTTTTCAGCCTTTTGAGCACTTCCAAGTAAAAAGCTGCGTTCACAGTGGTCCCGGTTGGTACGAATTCGTGGTGGACAATGCCTCTGATGTCAAAGAAGACAATGAGCATGGTTTTGAAATTTGTGCCATCGGAGAACTTGTGATTTGGACAAGCTATCACTTCCAAAGACCTGCTGAATTTATAGATGCGTTTTGGTGGCGGACTTTCCAAGTTTAACGCAAAATTTGATAATGTAACATTGCTCCATAGAACGATCCATCGCGCCGTATTAAATTAACACAAAATGGAGTTTCTCGGGAACGCACGTCCTGACTCTCCGGCAGCTCAGAGGCGACTGAGAATGGGTGCGTTATGCACCTAACAACCCCCTCCACATAGCCCAACAGGTTATAGGGTTCTGAGGTGTAGAGTCGCGTCTTGAAAGAATTGGTCTCATTACTTATAGAACGCACCCTGTATGTACGGTTCAAAAATTGAAATTAAAAATCAAAGCAACTGATTAAAATAGAATTCAAACTATAATAATACTTTATAGAAGAAGTACAAGTGTCCTCCTGGAAAAACAAACACGAATAAATTATTTTACATTTTTCTGGTTTCATCATAGAGAATGTAACATTTTAGGGATTTTTATATTTTAATTTGACGTGTGAAAAAGTTATTTTCAACATCGTCGCCAGTTTTATGAACTTTTTAAACGGATTTTCTTTGCCCCTTTGCGGGCCACTATGACACACGGGCCCCGTTTCCATGGTAACAGTAGCACCGCCTATGTGGGGGCCCTGGTATTGATCCAGTGCGACATTAATTAAAAAATACTATACCTCTTCTGTATCAGTAGTACTTTCGGGCCGCCATGTTGGATGGGTGGGTAGATATTTAATCAACATCACACTAGAGCAGGGCTCGAAATACCCGGGTGCACAGCTGCACTGTGCATCTGGAAATAAAATTGTGCACCCAATTTTGTCCCTCTAGGTGCACGCAGTGCACCTATCGTTAAAAAAAAAGCGGGGGAAACGTATTTTATGTTATTTTGATGTCTGAACAAAATATTAGTATCGACCTCTCTCGCTCTAAAGAAAAGTAATTAAAATTCCTAAATACGCACTATGCGAAAACTTTCATCCAGAAAATGCTATGTTGCAATGAAGGGAAAATACAAAAAGAAGGATGGACACTAAACCTTGTGGTTAAAGATCTGCCAGTAATGTAGACATTTCTGATTGCCCACCAATGTCTGATGATGACTGAATATTTTTAAGTAATAACTTCGCAGATAAAAAAAATGTTTAAATATTTTTATTTACTATCTACTTGTAACATATCCAAACATACCTAACTAATAAAGAATTTTACATTACATAAATGCTCTTATATTACGTTTTTTTAAATGTGCACCTAAAAATATAATTTGTGCACCTAATTTAAAAACGTAGGTGCGCAAGGTGCACCTGTATTAAAATTCTATTTCGAGGCCTGGTATATACCGTTCTAATTGATGACTTATCTCCACCTTTCCGGTCGCTGCATCATCCCGTGCTCATACAAGTTCCGAAGATTCAGGCTAAAGAACGGATCCAGGTATACTTTCAGAACCCTTCTACGGCATGTGGAATCGTCCATGGCATCCTCACGCTACACACATCTTCCCTTGCGTCTGCGAAGCATTCTTGCCTTTTAAGAGGAAATAAAAAAAAAGCACACGATGTCAAAAATGCTTCCTATTTTCTACCATTTTGAATGCTTAAAACAATTCAAAAAACACTACCCAATAAATAACGCGATGTTTTCACCAAGTACTCTCTGAAACTCCTCCTTCCAACACCATCCAAATTTTACAAGTGTGAAGTTGATATCACTCGCAATGCAATGCCTCACTAGCTTGTCAACATCACGATGCAATGCCATCGAACGCCCGAAACTGGACGAACTCTTGCATCAAACCATTTGTTAGATGAAGGGCCCCATTTAGATGCTGGACACGGTTAACGTTACGAGTACCTGAACTTGGTCAGATGTCCGTCGGGTCCCAGCCCTCCTCGAAATAGTCTTGCCAAGAATACAGACCCGCAGAAACTACATGGTTCAACGCGTTTTACATAGCCATACTGATAACGTAAGTAACCTTTAACATGAAGACATTCGGGCGAGGCCAGCGCAAAAAGACTCTCTTGTCGTTGGCATCGATTCAGGACTATAATCAAATGAAAAGACTACCCGAAAACACTATGTCATATTGAACCACAGTCAGATGACGAGGCAACACCTGTGCGGGCACCCCACTCTCCAAACTTCCACACCACACCAACGTGAGGACATTTGCAGCCACTACGGATTTTACGTGCATTAGTCCCCTTTGTACACGACGGTCTTTGGCTGGATTCGAACTCGCAACCCTCCGGTTACTAATCCGATGTTCTTCCAACCAGGCGACCGCGGCCCATGTGTTTTTTTTAACAGACCTTTCAATAACTCAAAAAATGGAGACACCTGCTGGGCTTAGAGCAGGGGTCGCCAAATATCTTTGACCGTCAACCCTTTCAAGAGTTTCTTGACTTTTTACTGACCTCTCAATTTTACTATAAAGTAATTATTATAAGACTAGCTCGGATCTTTCCCTTATGGGACTGATCCCGGACCGTCGTCTCACGTTGGGTTGGCGTGGAAGTTTGGAGAGTGGGGTGCCAGCTCAGGTGTTGCTTCGTCATCTGTCCGTGGTACAAAATTACGAGGTGTTGTCCTGGAATCTTTCCCTTAAGGGACTGATTCCGGACCGTCGTCAATAGCCCGTTACGTTGCTCTAGTACGACGTTAACTAAAATTACCATTACCATTTCCATAAGAATAGCTCGGATCTTTCCCTTATGGGACTGATCCCGGACCGTCGTCTCACGTTGGGTTGGCGTGGAAGTTTGGAGAGTGGGGTGCCAGCTCAGGTGTTGCTTCGTCATCTGACCGTGGTTCAAAATTACGAGGTGTCGTCCTCGGATCTTTCCCTTAAGGGACTGATCCCGGACCGTCGTCAATGGCCCGTTGTGTTGCTCTAGTACGACGTTAACTAAAATTACCATTACCATTATAAGACTAGCAAAAAAGACGCTTATGTGTGAGCTTTTAGGTTGTTTATTTTATAGATAGTGTTTATTGTGTGTGTGTGTGTGTGTGTGTGTGTGTGTGTGTGTGTGTGTTATTGTTTAAATTGGCTTTACGTCAAAGATATGGATTTTTGTTTTTAACGTCCTTCTTAACATTGCATATTGGACAGGAGAGATGAATAATAAATAAATTTAATTTTGATAACGAAATAACAATAATAGTCTTTCTTATATATATATATGTAAGAAAAAGATTTTATAAAAACTTAGTATGCAATATTGATTAATATTGTCGAATGGAAGGGTGTGCATCGTGACTTTTGATTGGATTAGCAATATTGGGTCAACATGAGTCAGTTTCATCCTTAGGTCGCCACGAATTTCTATAGTACCCGTACAATGATGTCTTTTATTTTTCAATCGACCCCTGAGCCCCAAAAAACAAACCTTTAATAATACTACATATATTGTCCACTGGGTGTCGATATAGACCACTGGTTTAGAACTTGATATTCACTTGTAACATGCTGAAACAGTTTAGCGGCCCCAAGTAGACGGCAATCCGAAATTTTTTCATTTTGTTTGGGAAGTAGGGATTTAATTAACGTCATACTGGAGCGACTGTTGGCGACATTCCGGGATCAATCCCCGCAAGAGAAAGATCCAAGGACAACACCATGTCACTTTGAACCACGTTCAGATGAAGTAGGTCACACCTGAGCTGGCACCCCACTTTCCAAACTGCCATATCATGTCAACGTGAGAACATTTGAGGTTATGTCAGATTCAGCGTGCTTTGTACATCGGCCTGGTTGTTAAAGTGTCAACTTTTAGATAGGAAGGTTTCTGATTAGAATACGGGTCAGTGCATGGATATTTGTAAGCATATGGTGTAGAGGCGGCTGGTGCACCTTAAATTTGTCGTGACCAAAAGGCCTCACGTTGGGTTGGTGTGGACGTTTGAAGAGTAGGGTGCCAGATCAGGTGTTGCCTTGTCATCTGACCATGGTTCAAAATGACGTGGTGTTGTCCTCGAATATTTTCCTTAGGGAATTTATCCCGGACAGTCGTCAATAGCCCGTTGTGTTGCTCTAGTACAGTGTTCGGCAAACTCATTAGTCCCCCAAAAGAGCCAAAGATCAGCAGTACAACGATTAAGATTTCTTTTGAGTGCCAAATTTCTTTTCAAGAACCATGTTTTCAGGAGTCTCGGTTTAAACTAGATACTAACACTAAATAAAACCAGATATCATAATAATAATCTTATTTTTATATATACGGACAAAAGAAAATTTAAATAAAAATATGACAAAATATGTATTTAATGTGAACAATGACCTTGCATTTCGTTGTAAAGTTTGGATAAGTCAGATTCGTATGTTGTTGTTTTTAATTTCAAACAGGATTTCAGGTTCTCTTCAATAAGAGGATTTCTCAATTTACTTTTGATCAGGGGTGCAGAATATGTCCGAACGTGCGAACGAGATTCGTTGGAAATCCTGCAGATGTGGGGAAATTTTTGCCCAAGTTTATGTTTAAAAAAACTTTTATAAATTCAATTGTCATCAGAGACGAACAAATATATTGGCTAGCAACTATATTTACGAGCCTCACCACCTATTTTTTTCTTTGCAGTGAAGCAAATTTTCAAATGGTTTCATCTTCATATTTTACTACTCGGCGAAAGAAGCTTACACGTGGGCTGGCACAGCGTTGCCCGTGACATGCTCTGTGCCCCGTGACAGTTCTTTTCGTGGGATTAGGTGTGACCACTGCTCGCAAACCCCCGGTGATTGCTACGAATTTCCATTTGGTATTGTAATAAATACAGTCGTAAATTATTTATCTGCTCAAAAATTGTTTAAAAATTTGCAGTGAAGCTGTCTGTGAATCAGTTGGATCTGTAATTGACTACCATCTACACAATCGCAACATCTAGTTCACACTTTTCAATGAAGTCTTCATTTCATGGAATGGACATCCTATTCATAAGGCTTCACAACTATTGAAAGAATCCTTGGACAGGCATTTCCATGGTGGGAGATACCATTTCAAGCGGTTTTGTTCAGCATCTCGTCTCAGGGTGTATATGACGTCAAAGGTGATTGACAACCTTCACAAAGAGACAGGAAGGTTGCCATTTCTTGGTGAACTAATGTAATCCAACAATGTAAAATTATTTTTTTATTGGAATAAATATTAGTTTCTTTTTTTAAATTTGTAAGTAATAGTCTTAAGAAGAGTTCTTAATCATCAACATTGTACTATAATAGTCTCTTAAACTGAAATGAAAATACGGGGACGTTTTCGGGGAAATTTCGAACAAAACAAATTGTGTTCTGGGGAAATATTGGGTCCTGAAACATTTTCTGCTCCCCTGCTTTTGATAAGGTTCATACTTGGTAAAAGATTGTTCGCATGAGCCGCGGTAGCTCAGTCAGTAGAGCGTCGGGCTCGCATCAGAAGGGTTGTGGGTTCTGTCCTCGGCGGATCCTACAATTCTGATGATTGCGACTCACGTTGGGTTGGCGTGGAAGTTTGGAGAGTGGGGTGCCAGCTCAGGTGTTGCTTCGTCATCTGACCGTGGTTCAAAATTACGAAGTGTTGTCCTCGGATCTTTCCCTCAAGGGACTGATCCCGGACCGTCGTCAATAGCCCGTTGTGTTGCTCTAGTACGACGTTAACTAAAATTACCATTACCATTACCATTACCTGATGATTGCGAGATCGGCGCTTCGACCTGGCTAAAGACCGTCGTGTTCACTAATGGTGACTGGGGCACGTTAAATAGGTCGTGGTCACAATGTCCCCCATGTTCCCATACCAAATCAATACCTCTGGGGATACCTGATCAGGGGGTTATCGGCCTCTGATTGGGATCTAAATTACGATATGTGTGAGTGCATGTATTAAAGGGACCTTCCTGTAAAACGGATGTGTCATGTATGTCGAGCAAAGTCGGACTTCTTCCCAATGGGGCTCAATAACATGGAAGGCGCACGCCTCTTGCCGTCTTCGACGGGCCTGGCACTCCTCTGGTCTGCCATTGTAGGCATAAGAAACAACAACAGATTGTTCGCATGAATATGTTGTGCCAAAGAGTGAAATAACAGCAAATGCTAGTTTTTTTAAACTGATAGTACGAGTTAGGAATACTATTCTAGGTGTTGAAAATTATCATGTCTTCCTTCTCCGGGTATTTCAAAGCAGACCACTTTTTCTGTGAACTAAGATCACATCTATTTTTCTCCAATTTTTCATATCAGCATTAGAGCGTTCTATTTTGGAGCTCCATAATTCTTTGCTTTTTAACCTCAGTAATTGCATTTCAAAACCGCAAATGTCAATGTTAAAGAAAAAAATTTCAATTCTGTTGGGTCAGCAATAAGAGGTTTTTAACAAAGGTTAACGTCGCTATTTCTGAAACCTCCGTTGGAAAGTTTTCCTCATGTTTGAAATTGTTGTTTGAAATAGTAAGTGTCAATTACCGAGTTATTTTCTGGGCGATGTTTCAGCAGGTTTAGAAAATGAGTTAATATTTCTCTTTCAAAATCTTAGTACTTGTTTAGCTTACTCGTGTTAGTAATTTCGCTTTTTTCGACTTTGACACTTCATGCGCCAGTTTGGAGAGTGGGGTGCCAGCTCATGTGTTGCTTCGTCACCTGACCGTGGTTCAAAATGACGAGGTGTTGTCCTCGGATCTTTCCCTTAAGGAATTGATCCCGGACCGTCGTCAATAGCCCGTTGTGTTGCTGTAGTACGCCGTTAACTTAAATTACCATAAATTAACTACCACATTTTGTTTGGAGCAAGAGTTCCCAAGGGTAAGGAAACTTCAGAATACCAACCTGAGAAACAAAGAAACGATCTATAGCTGAACCTTCCATTGGTCGTTAGAGGAACAGTTCCATGTAATAGTTTCCAAACTGAACCTTTAATTTCCTGGAAACAGCAAGGAACTGCCTCAAAACAACTAAACAGTTCCACAGAGATCATCAATCATTTTGATCAGAAGGATCACTGCTCCCAAATAATTGTTTCGCGAAACGTTCCAGATCAGCGAATAAGGATACCAAGGTTAATGGGTATGCTCCCTATACTCTATTCTATAAACCTTGTTCGTAGACAACCTTCAAGTTACGTTTTATATCAACCAGAAGACGCATGAGTATTACGGTATATTTATGAAGGAACAACAAATATTTTCTACAGCGGAACGTTAAACAATCCGATACAACTGTTTAGTCATCTGACCGTGGTTCAAAATTATGTGGTATTTTCCTAGGATCTTTCCCTTCGGGGTGTTTTGCCGACCAACCGGTATAGTGGTTAAGGTGTTAGCCTCTAGATCGGAAGGTTCCTGGTTCGAATCCGGGTCCGGGCATGGATGTTTGTAAGCGTATGGTGTAGAGGCGGCTGGTGCACCTTAAATCTGTCGTGGCCGAAAGTCCTCACGTTGGGTTGGCGTGGAAGTTTGGAGAGTGGGGTGCCAGCTCAGGTGTTGCTTCGTCATCTGACCGTGGTTCACAATTACGAGGTGTTGTCCTCGAATCTTTCCCTTAAGGGACTGATCCCGGACCGTCGTCAATAGCCCGTTGTGTAGCTCTAGTACGACGTTAACTTAAATTACCATTACCTAACTGGTTTGCGAGTATCGCTTTGCGTCTCGCATTTGAATTCAGCTTACGATATTATTGCAAGGAAATACAAAGTTGGGTTTTGGCGCAAAAAGGGATTGTTATTTTGAATTAAGCTGCACAATGGGCTATTGACGCAAGATAGGTAATGGTAATTTTAGTTAACGTCGTACTAGAGCAACACAACGGGCTATTGACGACGGTCCGGGATCAGTCCCTTGAGGGAAAGATCCGAGGACAAAACGTAATTTTGAACCACGTTCAGACGACGAGTTAACACCTGAGCTCGCACACCACTCTCCAAACTCCACGCCAACGAGAGGACGTTGAGGTCCCGACACATTGAAGGTGCACCAGCCCCACTTTTTGTACACGACGGTCTGGTGTCGGATTCGAACTGGAAATCCTCAGGGTAATGGCAGTGGTAATTTTTAGTTAACGTCGTGCTAGAGCAACACAAAGGGGTATTGAAAACGGTCCGGGATTAGTCCCTTATGGGAAAGATCCGAGGACAACACCTCGTAATTTTGAGCCTCGGACAGATGACGAAGCAACACCTGAGCTAGCACCCCACTCTCCAAACTTCCACACCAACCCAACGTGAGGACTTTCGGCCACGACAGATTTAAGGTGCACCAGCCGCCTCTACACCATACATTTACAAACATCCATGCCTGGGCCCGGATTCGAACCAGGAACCTTCCGATCTAGAGGCTAACACTTTAACCACTATACCGGTTGGTCGGCGCAAAATTCATGTTCGAGTGTGAAGGGATTGTGTAAGTGGACACTTCTGTCTCAGACACGAACGACCCAAAACCTTATACAGGACTTGAACCCCTCATCAGATATTTTAAAGGATAAAAAGAGAACACTGCGCATTTAGACCGGTAGATGGGTATTTTAATGAACGTCGCACTGTAGAAACATACCGCGTTACTGTGGATGTTCCGGTATTCATCCGAAGAGAAAGATCTGATTACAACAAACACTACGACATTTTGATCTACGGTCAGACGAGAAGGAAAAAACCCGAGATGGCACCCAACTTTTCAAACTTCCACATCACGTCAACACGAGGACATAAGAGACCACTAGAGATTTAACGTGCACACCGTACATGATAATTTTTTGGTAATTTCTTTTATAAACGTCGTACTAGAGCAACACAAAGTTGAATGCAGTTGCAAATATACAACTCTTCCATCCCTATCAGCATCAAAAGTAGAAAAAAAGTTGATGGATCCGAAAAGGGTTTTAATGGGATTCAAGTTTGCTACTTATCCCGTGGAACATCTTCAACCAAAGACCGTCGAGTGCAAAGGGGGATGGTGCACGTTCAATTGGTCGTGGCTTAACATGTCCTCACTTTGGTGTGGTGTGGAAGTTTGGAGAGAGGGGTGCTAGCTCAGGTATTATCTCGTCATCCGATCGTGATTCAAAGTTATGTGGTATTATTATCGAATCTTTCCATTAGGATAGGCCGACCAACCGGTATTGTGGTTAATGTGTTAGCCTCTAGATCGGAAGGTTCCTGGTTCGAATCCGGGTCCGGGTATTGATGTTTGTAAGCGTATGGTGTAGAGGCGGCTGGTGCACCTTAAATCTGTCGTTGCCTAAAGTCCTCCCGTTGGGTTGGTGTGCAAGTTTGGAGAGTGGGGTGCCAGCTCAGATGTTGCTTCGTCATCTGACCGAGGTTCAAATTGACTAGATGTTGTCCTCGGATCTTTCCCTTAAGGGACTAATCCCGGACCGTAGTCAATAGCCCTTTGTGTTGCTCTAGCACGACGTTAACTAAAAATTACCACTACCATTACCCTTGGGATGGATCGCCAATAGCCCTCTGTGTTGCTCCAGTGCGACGTTAATTAAAATACCTTCCTACCCGTGGAAGATCATGAAGTTTCGATTATGATGTAACGCTCTGCGGGTTTTGTGACTGGATTCTTCAACAATTGCAAAAAAAAATTAGCACCAGTTTTTCTCTCATCTTTGCTTTTCCTTTCTTTCGCTTCGACTCCCGTCACGTAAAACGGTCCCATAACGATTCTCGATACCCCCGTGACTTCACCAGTGACTGAAAAAAAAAACCCGTTGCAGGTGTTCACACAGCGAGGCAAGACTAACATACTAATACTTCGGGGGTTGGACACATGCAAAAAAGTGTTTTTGTTCTTCCAAATTAAACACTTATGTAACTTGCAATCTGAATACATTCGATGTACGAAATTTGTGTAATTGTTGTTATTATTTTTCAACGCCCACAAAGAAGATGAGACGACATCAAAGGTCGAACCCCAAGGTCTGTTTTCAAGAATTTCACGGTTAAAGTTACGCGTGCCCTCCAATTTTCTGATCCCTTTCTCTCTTTCCAGCAGATGAAAGGAACATAATGTGACTGTGTCCGAGAGAGTTTTAAGATCTGGTTAAGTGGTTTCTTAGGGTTTTTTTTGATTATATAAGGCCCCAACAACCTTCCTAGTCCTGAAGCAGGAAAGGTAATTGGTAATTTTTAACTTACTTTGTACTAGAGCAATACAGCGGGCTTTTGAAGACAGTCCAGGATCAATCCTCTAAGGGAAAGATCCGAGGACAACACCACGTAATTTTGAACCATGGACCGATGACGAGTCAACACCTGACCTGACACCTCACTCTCCAAACTACCACACCAGCCCAACGTGAAGACCTTCGGCCACGGCAGATTTAAGGTGCACCAGCCGCCTTTACACCATACGCTTACAAACATCCAAGAAACACACAATGTAAAACAGCAACTGTTGCACCCTAATTACTACCTATTTGTTCAGCCCATTAACCGGTCTGGTGGTTAAGGTGTTAGCCTCTAGATCGAAGGTTCCTGGTTCGAATCCGGGTCAGGGCATGGATGTTTGTAAGTTCATGGTGTAGAGGTGGCTGGTGCACCTTAAATCTGTCGTGGCCGAAGATCCTCAAGTTGGGCGTTGGTGTGGAAATTTGGAGAGTGGGGTGCCATGTCAGGTATTGTTTCATCATATGACCGGGGTTAAAACTACGTTGTGTCGTCCTTGGATATTTTCCTTAGGGAAATTGATTCCGAACCGTCGTCAATAGCCCGTTGTGTTGCTCTAGTACGACGTTAATTAAAAATTACCCCAACCTTACCCTCAGGGTTGATGCAAATGTTCGTTCAGTGTTTGGCACTCAATGGTATTGCTTCGCAAACCCGAAGTGTTATTTAATTCACACGTTTTTAAAAGAACGAATTTCAGCGAGCCCTTGGAAAATAAATTGTGTTATTCAGTACTTTTTTTTATACTGTGTTAAACATTTTTAAAAATGGCAGAAAATAAGGAGTATTTCAGACCTATGGTGCTTTTTGTCGGAACAACAATTGCATGTTATTCCTGGTCAATTGAACGCCGACGCCTACATGAACATTTTGGACAATCAGGTTCTTCCTACACTCTGGCAATTCTATGGAATGAACGAATGTTACTTCCAGGACGACAACGCTTCATGTCATGTTGCAGCCTCTGTCAAGCAGTGGTATCGAGATATGAATGTAAAACGTCTTCCCTGGCCTGTTCAGAGTCCGAACCTAAAACCCATAGAATATTTGTGAGACGATTTAGAGCGACGCTTGCGGACCATGGAAATCTACAGCAAAGCTGGCGACGTTCTTGCAGAGCAGCAATGGACATCAATACCCATAGTTGTGTATCAAAACCTTGTTGAAAGTATGCCCAGAAGGGTTGCTAGTGTAATTGCAGCTCGTGGGGGACCATTCCCCTATTAAGGCATGTATTCGTTTTCTTATACCGTCACATCTTGCTGTCCGATTCATTATTGTAGGATAGTGTATGTGTTGTGTAGGGTGAGGGTGCCGTTGACGCTAGCACGTGCCTTACGGGTTAAGTTTCGTTACCTGGATCCGATCTTTTGTCAGGAACCTCACAGCTTCTAGGAGCACGGGATGATGTGGCTACCGGAGAGATGGAGATAGGTCATCGAAAAGAACGGTACATACTATATCGATTTAATGTCATTTTTAGTCAATAAATTATTTTTCTTCAATTTTCGCCACAAACCCAATAAAAGAAATTTATAAATTCGATTACCATGCCATCTCTTTCCCAGACATGAATGTCCACCTGCTTAGACGAGGACTCTCAGGTAGCCCGGCTTGGAGAATAACATATAGCCAACTGAGAGCTGCGAGTTCGGAACCAGGGAAAGACTGTCGTGTACGAAGACTGGTGCACGTTCAATCTGTCATGGCCTTGAATGTCCTCACGTTGGCGTGGTTGGGAAATTTGGAGTGTGGGATGCCAGCTTAGGTGTGACCTCGTCATCAAATTTACGCGGTGTTGTCCTCGGATATTTCCCTAGGGGGATGGATCCCGGACCGTCTTCCATAGCCCGTTATGTCATTCCAGTGCAACGTTCATTAAAATACCTACCTACCATGAGACCTTTCGCATATATCATCCGTTTGTTGTTCCGTCTAAGGACACATCATACGGTCACGATCTCTGTTGATTCCTGACACGTAATTCCCGAGGATTCGGAAGGTGTGTGCAAGGGCAAAGGCTCGTGCATTATGTTCGACGAAAAAGCAAGCCTTTTACGATGGCCTGCGGAGTGATCAGACAAACAACAAGCCATGACGCACTCTTGTGCCATGTTCTCTGAAGTTACCATCTTCTTGTCCAACATCTTCTTGTCCTCGGAACCAGGAAAGATATTTGAGCAGCCGAAGGTTGTTCGACAGCCAAAAGTAACATCGTGCCTTCAAGGTAACTGCTAAAATGTAAAAACTTTTCGAGGTCATCTTGTTTGGTGGCGATAAGCACAAGCGAGCGGGCCCCGTTGCTCGTATCGCCCTGGACATTAATTCAAGGGAAGGCGGTCCGGCGGGGATGAATGATTGTGCGCTTAGATAAGCAGCCTTCTGCGTTCCTAGGCTATGGTGGGACGTGACGGAAGACACCAATGACTCTTTTGCATATCAGGAGCGGACCAACGAGCGAAATTGATTTTTATTCTTGCACTCGAGAAAGAGACAGAAAAATGAAACAGGCTAAAATCAAAGCACTCGACCTCTAGATCGGTATCCTGACGAAAGCCTACACTTACGCAACACGATGGCAAAAAGAATTCAAGAACAAATTTCTAAAAATTCAGTACCAAAATGCTCCTTTCATTTTACCCCAAGCATTGTATTCAGCAGCAAATAAAATTTCTTTCCGAGGATTTCTGTTGTGGGGGTGTGGAAGTTCGGAGAGTGGGGTGCCAGCTCATGTGTTGCCTCGTCATCTAACCATGGTTCATGACGTGGTGTTGTACAGGGATCTTACCCTTCAGTTATGATTTCGGATCGTCGTCCAACCGATCTGGTGGTTAAGGTGTTAGACTCTAGATCGGAATTTCCCTGGTTCGAATCCGAGTCAGGGCATGGATGTTTGTAAGTGTATGGTGTAGAGGCGGCTGGTGCACCTTAAACTTTACGCAGCGGCGCTCGTCTCCAGGAACGGCTTTTCTCCTGATTCTCCGATCCCCCATACCTAATTACCTAACTTGAGCGATAGGGCCGTGAATGGCATTTACGACTGACGCTTTCCTTTCATAGTATCGTTTGGCGTGAGAAGAGATATCACCCGACGACTTTCCCCAAAGCGTTCATACCTCACCGTCGGCAAGGTAGGGAGCCAACGAACAAAAGAAGGGATCCTCTAGAACAGGGATTCCCAACCGGTGGTACCAACGTTTCAGGTGGTACGCAAGGATGATACCAGCGACCCAAATATTCTACGAAGGACTTAAGAGTGAAGTTAAGCTCATTGCTCCTGATATTGATATTTTAATGAAAGACAAACAACAAGTTTCGCACTAAAAATTTGATTTTTGATTATGTTAAACTTTGTTTGCTTAGTTTGTACTAATTATTTAAAATTATTTATTTTTAGACCTGTGAGTAAAAAATAAAACTGTAATTTTCAATAATCGTTTTATTTTTTCCTTTATTAAAACATCATTAATACGAAATACAAGTGTATTAATCATAAAATATGAAGCTTTCTTAGTATTTTAATTAAAATAAACTACGCCATTGGGCAGTTTTTTGACATTAGATATACGTTTCTACAAAAAATATAGAATTGGTGGTGCGTCAAAAATTTCTAAAAATTTCAAGTGGTAAGCAGTTAATAAAAGGTTGGAAACCCCTGCTCTAGAAGGTCAGTCGCTGACAGCTCATAAATGGTGATCGATGCCAGTGGTCACTTAAAAGGGGGATAACCACCACCGCTACCATGTAGCTGGTGTGAGCGATATTTTAGTGGTAACAAAGTCAATCTGCCGTATCGAAAAGGTTAAATTCACAAGTTACAATCGACACTGAAAACGATTCTAGAGCCTACCCAAAATAAAAAAAAACTAATGTAATATTGCTTATTAAAAATTATTAATAATTCCATTTTCTTTTCATAAGTTACAATCGACACTGAAAACGATCTAGAGCCTTCCCAAAATAAAAATAAAAAGTTGGGTTGGTGTGGAAGTTTGGAGAATGGGGTGCCAGCTCAGATGTTGCTTCGTCATCTGACCGTGGTTCAAAATTATGAGGTGTTGTCCTCGGATCTTTCCCTTAAGGACTGATCCCGGACCAACGTCGTCGATAGCCCGTTGTGTTGCTCTAGAACGACATTAACTAAAATTACCACTATCCAAAATAAAAAACTAATATGATATTTATTATTAAAAATTCCATTTTCTTTTCATAAGTTACAATCAACACTGACGAGAATTCTAGAGCTTTCCCAAAATAAAAAACCAGACGATCTCGTATTTCAACTAGCCGACCAAACGGTCTAGTGGTTAAGGTGTTGGACTCTGAATCAGAAGGTTCCTGGTTCGAATCCGGTGTCAGGGCATGGATGTAATTTTGCTGTCCTTAGTTGGGGGAAATGATGGTCACCCATTGGGTGCTCCTTTACAAATGACCATCGCTTCCGGCCTTGCCGTGGCACATGATTAGTAATCGAGTGCCCGCCGTAATGTAAAAAATACGTATTTCAAACCCCTGCACAATGACCGTTGACCGTATCCAAAACAACGGATTAACGTTTCGAAACCGAAATAATTTTAAGAAATTAATTCCTATCACAGTCGAGACTCCTCTGTCTCGTTAACCTGAAAAGAAAGAAGCGGACAAACAAAACCCTGATCCACATTTCCCTCCGAACACTTTCGTCGCGGCCCGGGCTGCTGGGGCGAGATGCGAAAATGGCGAAAGTTGCGTTTCGAGACGGGAATATCAATGCCTGTGACGAAACACCAATAAAAAAATTCTTCACGTCCAATCGTGAATACGTGACGCGTCAAACAGAAAATTGAATTGCGAAATTAGTGTTCTAAATTGTTTGCTTTTATTATTCCTTCCATTTAAGAACTTTAAACTATTTGTTGTGTCAAACAGGACCTCGAATAAAAAAGCGTATGGCGTTTTTATCATCTTTTCGTGTCACGAAAGATTGGTGATTGGTAATTTTTTTTAAATTAACGTCGTACCAGAGGCTACAATGCGCTATCGTGTCACAAAAGATTTGTTAATTTTGATTTTATTATTTTCTCCTATACTCTGTACAGATCTTTCCCTTTGGGGATTATTCCCGGACGGTCGTCAATTGCCCGTTCTGCTGCTCTGGTACGACTTTAATTAAAATGACCTATTACCAATACTGTGTAGTCTGTTCGTTAAGGGTTAGCCTTTAGATCGGAAATTTCCTGGTTCGAATTCTGGTTAGTGCATGGATGTTTGTAAGCGTTAGTTGTAGAGGCGACTGGTGCACCTTATAGCTGTCGTGACCGACAGTCCTCATGTTGAGTTGGTGTGGAAGTTTGGGAGAGTGGGGTGCCAGCATAGGTGTTGCCTCGCCATCTGAGTGTGGTTCAAAATTACGTGGTTTTGTCCTCGGATCTTTCCCTTGTGGGATTGATCCCGGACCGTCGTCAATAAACCGTTGTGTTGTACGACGACACTGAAAACGATCTAGAGCCTTCCCAAAATAAAAATAAAAAGTTGGGTTGGTGTGGAAGTTTGGAGAATGGGGTGCCAGCTCAGATGTTGCTTCGTCATCTGACCGTGGTTCAAAATTATGAGGTGTTGTCCTCGGATCTTTCCCTTAAGGACTGATCCCGGACCGTCGTCAACGGCCCTTTGTGTTGCTCTAGTACGACGTTACTTAAAAATTTACCAAATTTCCAATGCTGGTTAAGGGGCCGAGGTAACCTGTATGTAAGAGTAACGGATAATAGTAACGCGTTCGATCCGTCGTGATCTAAAACATCCTCACATTAGCGTGTGTGGAAGTTTGGGGTGTGGGGTGCCAGCTCAGGTGTTACTTTGTCATCTGACCGTCGTTCAAAATGACCCGTTCTGTTGCTCCAGTAGTCAAGTTAATTAAAATACCTACCTACCAATACTGGTAAACTGTTTTCTGACGTTACAGTTGGTTTTTGTTTCCAGGCATTTATGATGAAACGGCCATATTTGGCCACGCTGCGCCAGACACAAGACATGAAATATCAAGTAATAGAAAGACACAATGAAAGTTTGACTGGCATAGGAGAGAGAAATACACCCAGGGAGAAATGCATCCGACAGGAATCGAACTTGCGCTGAACTAGCGCAGTGAGCATACCCACTGAGCCTCGATGGCCCCTTTGACGTTACCGTATTCAAGCCTTAAGGCCTCTATTTAGATTATCCCTACTCGGTCATATTTTTCTAATGTTCTAAAGGCTTAGTGTTGTTGATTCCAAACCACTATGAGCTTCTTACACATGATAAAGACAAAATACTTGGCAAACTGTTCAACACTTCGGTGTGAATGGTGACGATACCATTGTATAAAACCTCAATACTGCCGAACTAGTTACGAATGTAGTATCTTTGATCTGTCAACGGTCGTTCAAATGGTGTGCGCATAAAAACATCTGATGGCACAAGAACAAAAATTCTACAAATCGGAGAGGAAATGTAGCCGTCGACCGACCTCGTTGGGAAGTATGGTATTTGAATTAACGTCACACTGAACACAACCGGCTATAGGCGACTGATCTCGAAAGGAAGGACAAGACCTCGTCATTTTGAACCCCGGTCGGATGACGAGGTCGCACTGAGCGAGGCAACCCCATTCACCAAACTTCCACATCACGCCAATATGAGGACGTTTGATATCACTTCAGATTAAACGAGCACCAGCCCCGTGTACACAACGGTCTTTGTTTGGAATCAAACTCGCAACCCTTCGATTGCTAATCCGCTACTCTTCCAACCGGGCTACCGCTGCCACTCGTTGGGAGAAAAACTGAACTGTAGAAATAAATCGTGAAATTTTGAACAATTTGATTGTTCAAAATTTCACGATGCTTATAATGGATTAAGCTAATATTTAAGCCATATTTCTTTAAGGAACTAACGCCTTTTCTACCCTCATCTTGTGAAAAAGGCTTACAATTGTTTTTGTTACTATGGGACTCCCCCCTCCCCCTGTTCGCTACCGCTCACCAACTCCCGGCGATTTCTACGCAATCCCATTTGGTTTGCTTCGCAAACCAATACTGCTTTCACAAGCGTCTTCGTGAGGGTTAGGTGTGAATTTGTTTTAGCTTCGCAAACCAACACACGAAATAAAGGCTTGCTTGCTGCACAAATTTTAATTCTAATTAGTCTGTTCCACCACCACCCAGCATGCACTGCCATGTCGCCTCATTCTTTCCCTAAAGGCAAAAAAAAAAAAAAAGAGAAATTGTCTGATTCTTTCCTCTTAAAAAATGAAATTATATAAGGAAATCAGTCCCATCCCCACCCGACATGACACCGGAATGTCTTTTTATTTCTTTCCTGAAAGAGAAAAAAAGAAATTATTTAAGGTATCAGTCCCACCACCACCCAACATGACACGGGTATGTCGCCTTATTTCTTCTTTGCATGAGAAAAAAGAAATTTACAGGAAATGACGCTTGGATGACCGCACAAGAACTGATCTTGAAGTTATAAGTTGTGAAACACATAAATTCAATACAATATTTCCTTATGCACTATATTTTGTATCTTTTTTCCATCTTTTACAAAGATCTTTATGTTTTCAGCAGACACACATAGTTGAGCATGTGTAAATATGGGACGTTCAATGTAAATACCTACGCGTTCAAAAGCCTGACCTTGTGACTTGCTGATTGTTAACGCAAACGCAAGGCGAAACGGATATTGTATTCGGTACAAAACAGGACTATTGAAAATGTCCACTTGAAGTGTTGAGTTGAATCCTAGGTATGTCCACGATATTTAATTTTCTATCCCCAGTGATGATTTTCACAGTCAAAGCTCTGATGCCTATCCGTTACACCAAGAATTACACCGTTCCATTGCAGATGCCATCAGCCATGCAGTGATTCCTAATGAGCATCACGATGCAGCCAATCTTCATTTTCAACTTGTATGGTGGCATTACAGTAGGAGTAAATGAATGCAGATTCTAGCGTACCTAAGAGTGACTTTTCTTCTTCTCTTGGGTCACTCTTGTCGATTCCAACCAAAGTTGCCTTGTCGATGCAGTAGCTGGCTACTTCCTTACCGGGTATCCTGGACAAAATCTTCTTATTTATTCGGTTCATTTCGTCGCTTTGAAGAGACCGTATTATTCTGGTTAGAAGGTTAATGGTCAAATCTGTTTCATGTTCAAAAAACCAATCGACCCAATCCGCACAAGGAAAATCTGAAGATTATTCCACGCTGAGTTCATCGAGGTCTCCAATCCCGAACAGCAACGGCCAGTCTGCTAAGTTTCCAGCTCCAACAGTAGCTCTCATGTTTATCTTCAGGTGATGAATCTCGAAGAGTGTCCACAGATGAGATGACTTGATGCACTCGTCCACAATTTGATGTCGACTAGCTTTTTTTCACAAAGGGAAGCACCTGTCTGAAATCTCCTCCCAGGGAAAATGTCTTTCCGCCGAACGGGATGTCATTATCCATCACGTCACGAAGAGTCCGATCGATTATCTCAATGGCTTTTCTTGGTAACATGCTTGCCTCATCCCAAATAACAACATCAGTTTCCTGAAGCGACGCTTGTCATGTTTGTGAAGCCGATTTCGCCCTCTTTGAGCTCAATAGGCAGATTGAAAAAACGATCAGACGTGGTTCCACATGGCAGAAGAATTGAAGCTATTCCGGTCCAAGCAACACAAACAATTTTCTTTTCCATGACGAGGAGTCCGTGATACAATCTTGTGTACAAGAATGTCTTTCCGGTACCACCCGGCCCATCAATAAAGAAACACTGGAGGCAGTCTTCAGATTTCCCAGAAATGCAATCAACTATTCTCTGGTACACTATGAGTTTTTCCGCATTGAACTTTTCTTTAATATGACTACATTTTTCTAAATGATGTCCGATGTCCACGTGTACCTCTGGCACACTTGAAAAAAGCGGTTTAGGAAGTCCGAAATCCTTGTACGCCCTATTTTCTGAGTTGAGCTGAAATAACCCAAAGTACCTAGTTTTCCTTGCTGCCACAATTAATAATCTCGTCTCGAAATTTATCCCTCAGTTGTAATGCATCTGACGGTTCATCCTCAACCAGGTAGTAAGTGAAGAATCTCCTAAAAGGACCTGGCGTCATTGTGGACACGGCTTCTTCCAGTGCAGCATTAGCTTCTTCACTGCCTTCTGTTATACCCATGGCAATCACAGCTTCCCTGAATGTTTGAAACACAACTCCCTCAAGAGTTCGCAGATCTTGATAGCAGGTGACACCAGTAATTCTGTTGATAATCAGCTTTAATAAAAAATGTTACTGCATCACTTGGTGGAATATTGGTCATGCGTCCCACGACTTTTGCAGCTCTTTTGCGAGGCGTCCGCTTTTTGCTTTTGGCATTCCAAGTGTAGCTATAAGGGACGTTCCCGTATAGAATGCTACATTACGCTGAATCTTATTTGTTTAGGTCAAACCATCCACTTAACAGTCTTGCAGTCTTTATTGAAAACTCTTTCTTCATGTCTTTCTTCGAATGTAACATACTGCAGTCCGTCCAGGTACACTGGGAGCCTGACTACAGGGTGGCTTCTGTTGTTGCAATTTAATTGCGTATAACCTCCACGCTGCTTCCATCGGGATAACATATCTCCTATCGATGTACTTCTTTACCTCATTGTTTTCATGCTGCTTCATTTCCATCTTCGCACGATCATGGCCTTTGTGGATGTATTTCAAAGCCATCACCGAGGAACAGTACTCAATATTGTTGTGGCTGTCATATTGTTTTAGGAGAAAATGAATTGTGAGACACCACCTTTCCGTTATCCACATGCTAGACTTTTCCGTCTTGCTTCGCATGATAGGCCTAAAGCTTGTCCCTGTTGTCCCGGCGCTTGTACTTTAGAACTCCATCGGCGGTCATGTCTGTCTCATTGCAAAACTCCTTCGGAAACTTCTTTGAACACACTTTCTTTTCCTTGTTCCAACACAGTAATCAATCATAGTATGGTCCATACAACATGTGGTGCAGTTGATAGTAGCGAAGGGATGAATCCGTGTCTGACAGCTCTGCGGTTATGAATCGATCCACATTTTTAGGCTCCAGGAGTTTGCAATAAGTTCTCGGCGATGCTAGTATACGGGCATGTGGAAGTCCACGTTTCTGGAACTTAATGGTGTACACATAATTCACAATGGGACTCAACTGTTCCACTAAGTGTCTTTAATGAGTTTGTTTACTTTAGTTATGAACACGTCCATCACTATTGTAGGAATGTTATTTGCAGTGGTACTTTTCACAAAGTACGTTTTTAAAGTGTCGTCCATCTGGGATTGCACGCCATCGTAACGATAACATCTGGTCTCCCTGCCTTCCGACAAATCTTCATTGAATCTTGATACAGTTGTTGCATGCACCGAGGATACCCGATGTAGGTTGCTGGTAGAATAACTGCCGCGCCGAGAGGCGGACCTTGTCTGCTGTATTCAAACCGTTGTTCTCAACATGGTCAACTATCCCCTGGTAACATTAGGTGCGCAGAGATCGTTGATTATGCTGAATGAAATCCAGTCGTTGGCGCTCAACCAACACGTAACAGTTTATTACGTACTGCCTTCCAGCATTCAGCAAGAGATTGAAACCTCTGCTGGGACGAAGAGGCAATTGATGCCCTTAATACTGAAGAGGAGTCATCCTTCTTCCTTTTCCCGTCGACATGTTGTATGTCCATTCAAGATCGCCATGCGGAAACAAAAATGGGAAAGTTATGGGATCAGGATGCTGCGAGATGTTTGAGCCAAAATTGTTGCAGAGGCCATCATTCTGTTTGGGGTACACAAGCAGATCCACGCGGCTGGAACACACCCGTCTTTGGACACATCTAGACACAATGATAAGAGCCACTTCTGAAGACGTTGCCTTGTTGTATCTTCGCTTGTCGTCGAATGCAAATTTGCAAAGTTCAATACTTATTCTTCTCCAGAAATGTTCATGCCACGTAACATCTTGTACATCTGGCCATAAGGATTGGTGTAACGAAGCAACTGCTCCAGAAGAATGCTCAATTTGTGGTTTTCCAAATTTATTCGCATTTTCGTGACCTCTTGCACATTTTCAAAAATATAAATCTGCCCATTCCTCGGAAAATTACTTCCAACATTCGCCAAAGAGGCTGAAGCATGGTCATAAACGGCCCCTTGGATCTTGATCATAGGCGGACCAAACCTGTTAATATCTTCAAAGTGTGCTCCAAAAGTGGCAAAGGACGAATTGTAGGCCTTGATTGTTTCCTAAAGTACCGCACCTCTTTGCTTTCTGATGTTCCTTCAGCTCAGATGGATATTCGTTTAGTGATGGAAGCGTGACTTTACCTTTCTGGTGACAAGAATGCATTATTATTCCTTTCTGATCGGCGAAACGTACCGCACCGTAATTAACACATTTGACATCTAACTTTACCATTTTGTATTTATCGACATTGATATATTCACCAGTTAATATATCACCTCCCAATTCGAAAATTTTGCTTTCCTGAGTTTCTTCTGTTTGGTTAGATACAAATAATTGCATGCAATTACAGTTCCAACTCCTTCTATTTCTCGTTCTCTACTAAGCTGCTCGTTATGAAGACGGTTGGAGATTCGAGCCTTTTCTCTCTTTGTGGTTAAACGAGCAATCGAATCTTCTGAAGGCCTTTCCGCGGCATGTAGCTTACTTCTGTTAGCTGCTCGCTTTATTTCAATCCTTTCTTCAGACATGTTTCCTGTATGGTCAGTTACACGTTTTTTTTTTTTTTTTTGCATCAGTACATGCAAGCGGTTAGATAATTTTGTGCTATCCATTAGATCGATACTTGCATTATATGTAGTTGGAGACAAATCATTAACGCCGCTAGACATAATTTAAACTAAGCTCCTTATCGGGCATTCGAGGGTAACACGTCGATTCTTGCTGGATGGAGAAAGTTTTCCATTGTATCACCACTGCAACGGTGATTTTACAATTTCACATTTCTTAACTTCATGTCCTGGCTTATGGCATTCTTACATTCGTTTTTCTAAAACTTCCTCGCCATTTTTGTCTGTTTTGCTGGGAGTCTCACCACTCTGCATCCTTTCCTATTTTACGATGTTCTGAATTTTTAAAAGGTACAAAGTAGTCATTTTTTTGTTTCCAATGTATATAGTTGTCATCAGCCATATTGTTGTTATGCATAATTTCTCATCATTTTTTTAGGTTTTTAACGTTTATCTACCATTGTTTGTATCTCGTAGGGCTGTATTTATATTTTTCAACTTGAATGTTTTTAACTTAGCCCTTTTATAATATTTGAAAACTTAACTTTTAGACTAGTTATTTTACTATTTTGGCTGTCTGTTTCACATGTTTTGATTGGGTATATTTATTATTGCTTTTGGCGCAGCTTGTCCGCTAACACGGACCCTGTGCCATAATACAAAAACCTAACCATTACGCCGGATCATTCTGCCTTAAAAGCAAATTTTTTTTAGCTTCGTCTTAGAAAATGCATTTTGGTTTTGTGCTCTTTTGGGATCAGCCATTACCACCTTGAGAAGAAAGCCGTCTGGCTAGTTTATGACGTCACCAGTAGTAGGTAAAAGCCTTCCGATCGCAAATTCAGGAAACTCTTGAAAACGAGATTGCCTGCTAAAAAAGCAGTGTGTATCGGGTATAAAATTGTAGGGTTCTAAACAAAAACAGCACTTATCCAAAAATATTTAAAATGAACTAACAGTGCAATCTCGTGGTTCTTACAGTACTCTAAAAATTAACATGTCCTTGTTGTGAGGCGAGAAAGTTTTGCTGGTTCTATTAAAACAATACTTGTCCGAAAAGCTTTTTCATCTTCCTGAAAAAATGAAATTTTGGACATGTGCAGTTTTTGTTGACAACCCTACAATTACTGTAAATTGTCTTTGACAATCCTATGTTTATTAGGCTCTACTAAAGCTTGTTTCGCCGAACCGAAAAGTGGTCGTATTAAAAACATTTATAACTATAAGTAAATTACATTTTAAAATGGCATTAATAATTTACGATTGGAAAAAGAACTTTAGACAGTATAATTAATGGCAGTATAATAATTGACATAACCACACACACATACAAAGGAGAATGAAACAGATGATCACAGATGCTATGGTGATTCGAATAGAATTTCGTAACCTAACAAATTTTTCTTTGATTTTAATTACTTAAAGAGTATTAAAAATCAAATATCTGCATACCTTTTTCTCCCTTTCTTAGCAACTGCGAGTGTAAAAGTAAATCACGATGAACGATAACCCACTGCTGAAACGTGCGTGGATGGCTTCAACATTCAATTCAAACAAGACAAGAATCGTATACCTGATAGGGATGTGACATTGACAGCAAAACATCGATGTTTTGAAACATTGATGTTCAAAATTAAAACATCGAAGTTGATAATACAACGCCCAAAAACCATCGATGTGTTTAAATATCAGTGTACTTAATTTTTAACTGTCAAAACAAAGTTTTATTTTCAAATTGAATACTATAAAAGAAAATAATATTTACAGCAATTTGACGTAGGTACTACTAACTATAAGTATAATTAGGTAGGTTCATAACAATAACTATTGTTAGTTATTATTAATTTTTTATCAACTTATGGGGGGAAACACAACAAACTTATATTTATTTACTGTAAATAAAAAATATTGGGGCCTATAATTATGATATGCCGCAATTTTTGTTAGTTACAGTTTGTAAAAAAATAATTTTATTAACTTTCTCCACCTTAAGCCGACTTCTTGTTTTAATAACTATCCCACTACTTAGGGAAAAAACTCTTTTTGATGAGACAGATGTCGCCATCACTGATAAATATTTTTCTTGACTTTTTTTATTCAAAAATAAACCATCGACAATGTTAAAACATCGATATTAAACAAACATAGGCTCCAATAAATTAAATCGATGTTAAATATATCAATGTTTTCATAAAACATCGACTTCGATGTCGCATCTCTAGTTTTCAGACCATTCACACTTGGCCACTTTGGTCTTAATGTATGCTCAATTTACTGATTATAAAAATTATGCTACTTGGTTATTTTTTTAATTTTTATAATGATACTTTTTTCATTTAAAAATAAAACATCTACAAGTATAAAAATCGATGTTCAAAAAACATCAACTCCAAAACATCGATGTTAGAAAAACGTCGGCTCCAATACATCGATGTTTTTTATAAAACATCGACATGGATGTCGCATTTCTAATACCTACTTGATCGTGACGTCATGTAAGGTTTGCGCACCAGTCAGGCGGCTTTAGATACGGGGGTTGTGGATCAGCATTATCAGGATCATGTTCGACATGAAGATGAATCATAAAAAATTATTTTTCTAACGACTTAAATACTTTTTAGAGATTATAAAATATTTTGCTGGTTTATAAAAGCGGTAATTCTGTTTCTGTTGATGGATTTTTGTGCATTTCGGTTATAGGGTAGGTTAGGCTATTTTTAGATGGTGCAAAATCTCTAAATAATTTGGCTTCTTTTAGCTGTTCTTTATAGAATACCTTCAAAAGTTTGCGAAAATAACAGGCGTGTAATCATCTGAAATTGAATTTCTTAAACAAAAGTTCATAGGATAACGTTGCACTTTTCACACAATAATTCCAATTGATAAACTCCGATACTTCAAGGAATTTTTTCAGAAACCTGCTTATCCTGACATATATGTATTCAAGATAAACGATTAGCTGAAACTTAATAACAGCACAATACAGAAAGGGTCTTCGAATAGAAAAAGGTAAATTAAAAAAAAATAGCAAGAAACAAGACAACCCGATGCGATTACATTGGATCGTGACTCAAATCAAACTGAACGCTTTAATTCGTCTAATTTACATGAAACGGAAAATAATTCCGAAAATTTTCTTAAAGAACCAATGAAATCAAATGACAATTAAAAGAAAATGAAAAGAATATTCTAGAATGTTTGAAAAGAAGATTTTAACTTTCCGCTTGCCAAGGTTGCTATAAAAACAGGTATAACTTTCAAAGGCAGGTTGCCTTCACATGTAAAAACTCGCTACAAAAAGAGCGCCAAAAGCGTTACCACCAATCGAGGCGTATAGTAAAGCTGTGTAAAGTTTTGTTCTGAACATCAAAGTATTATGTGAGAATTCTTCTACATCTCCAAACCGAAAATTCATCGGGGACAAATTACAAAAAAAGAACAATACATGGAGACGTGAAAAGGATGGATTTTTGTCGATTGAAATTCTTGTTAACATCTTGGTGCACAGTTAAAGAGGTGAACAGGGTGATTAAAATAAAAACATGGAATCTCTCAATGGATCTACATCTTTCATTTCCTTCATTCCTACAGTCAAACCTGGCTGATCTGATCCCTGAGTCAACATGTCCATACTATTGTAATGGCTATAAATGCACTATTTCAGTAGATTTTGAACCTCAACGTGTTCCTATGATCGATGTACGATTGCGGTGACTTAACAGAAGCACCCAATGAACTCAAAGATTACCCATCTGTATTCCTTAATCCATGCGACATTTTGTAACTTACTCATGAATACAGTAGCTACATCTGGCTACATTTTCCACTCGCGTGGTCATCTTGGGTTCAGCAGCTTCTCATTCTTGATCTCGATAAGTCTAGAGCACATGACAACTGTCCCCTGTGGATCACTTACAGAGTGCTTCTATGTAGATGAAATCTTACATCCAGGCGTCACTTCTTGGTTGCCCACTAACTGCAGTCCTAAAGGAGCATACCTTTGAATTTGAAAAAAAAAAATTTGAAAAGTTCTAATCGAATTTTGGAACATCGTACATGAATCGTTACAAATCGGATTTGAGATCTATTTTTTTCCCAGTTGGAGAATAGTCTTGTAGTCAAATGGATGTTTTATGCTGATATAATAGGCTGATGCAAAAATACGTCCCAATTTGTTTGTTTTTTGACAAAAATCGGACAAAAAATTATTGTATTGACTGAAACTTACATCAAATCAATATTGTATGCACCTTTGTGTTCGATGACTTTTCTTCATCTCTCCGGTAGCTGCATTTTCCCGCGCTCATACAAGTTATCTGAGGTTCCTGGCTCAAGAACGAATCCAGGTGACGAAACTTTCCGAACCACTTACAGCACGTGGAATTGTCGACGGCAAGGATCTCACCCTACATGATACATATATTCTTGAATCATTATTGCCTTTTCGGAAATAAAAAAAGCATAGTAGGTTGAAAAATCTAATTATTTCTACAATTTTAAATTCTTAACAAAATTTTAAAAAAAAATTCACTAACGCAATTTTTCCTCTAAGTACTCACTGAAATTCCTTCTTTCAAGCAACAGCAAAACACGGGTGAAGTCGATAACACTTTAGTTTTTCGATGCAATGCCATCAAGCACCCAAAACAGGACGAACTTTTGCATCAAATCAATATTTTAATCATTTCGAATATGCGATGAACAGATTCACAAATAGCCCTTAACTTCAAATTCAATTACTGTACACAGGTTGTTGCATATACTCGGAATCAAGAAAGTATTTACAGGGCTTCACGTGTTATCTAGAATCAACTAAAATTTCTACAAAGCAGAACATTGGAATAGATGTTTTGTTCGTATTGCATTTTTCTAAATATGAGATTACTAGGGAACTAACGTTTTTGACGAATTTAAAATTTACGTCAAAGAGTATTTCTTCGTTTACAAAAAATAAAAAAATAAAAAAATGGAACATAAAGAATAATCAAAAAAGGAAGCGTAAATCCTAGAAAAATTAATGTCAATTTAATTTAAATTGTTATTAAAAACGGATGCATGTTTACTTAAAAATGTTTTTGTTATCCTTATGCGTCTGCTTTCCGATTTCTAACCGAAAGCTAAACTAATTTTAGAACAAATAAAAAAAATTGACATAAGACTCTAAAATTCAAAGTAAGCCGACAATGAATCATACAAATCTAGATACTAAAATTTGGATCTGTTCATTCTATTCTAAAAGAGTCGATTCCAAGAAAATTGATCTTTTCCAAAAATATTTCTGTTGCTAAAAAAATCAGGCTTCATCTAGATTCCCAATTTGCCCCACAGAGAAAAACAGAAATCTACTCTAATTATTTCTAATTAACTCTAATTACTTACATCATTATTCAAATTTTGTATTTGGCAGAAAAATAATCAATGTCCAAATTTCCTGTCAATACGGTTGGAAGAAAAACGGATTAGCAGCCGGAGGGTTGCGAATTCGAATCCAAGCAAAGACCGTAGTGTACAAAGGAGGCTGGTGCATGTTCAATCTGTCGGGGGATCCAATGTCTTCGCGCTGGCTTGGTGTGGAAGTTTGGAGAGTGGGGTGCCGGATAAGGTATGACCTCGTCATCTGATCGTGGATCAAACATACGTGAAGTTGTCCTACGATCTTTCCCTTCGGAGGTTTATTCCGGACCGACCATTGCCAATAGCCTGTCTTGTTGCTCCAGTATGACGTTAATTAAATGCCTACCTTCCTCCTACCTATACAGTATGTGTAGAGTATATTTTTTGTACGCTGTATTAAAAAAAGAAATAATAACTATACTAAATCAGCTCCTACCAAGCACTTGCAAAATGGACACTAGACCCTTTTCTACCAAGGTACAGTAAACGAAGAAAATGCATTTCTTCTACTCAAACTGCCTGTAAATGATTGTTTTGCTTACTAACCTCAACACTAATAACTGCCCCGAAATGCATCTTTCGTTACGTTAATAAAGGAACGCCGTTTACATTTTAATCCTATGATATACACCGAAAATATTAAGTTGAAGGAATTTCAACACTCGAAATTGCGTGAAGATCGTAAAGTGTAAACACGTCTTATAAAGAGAATATGACTAGCTTGAGAAACAAAATAACAGTTAGTGCAATATTAGTAAACAATTTAACAGAGGTTAACAAAAACAGAGGTTAATAGCGTTCGGGATTGCTTGCTTTTTAAAATAAATTTCTGCAACTCTGCGAGCATTGATAGTCGGCTAAAAAAATTTCTTGTCCTCATTTAGTGGTTACCTAATATATTATCTAGTGTTAAACTGAAAGGAAGATTTATGCCATGAACTCGTAACGGACTAATTTCTCGTTGCTCGAACCGGTTGCCACTAGCTGAAGGAATTTCACTCTCAGCTGGTTAGTTAAAGCGAAGCAGAAATAGTTATTTTCTCTTAAGTTATTCCAAGGTTTAAGTGAGTTTGTTAGGTTGCTTGCGGGACAGTTGATCGAAGGTCACGACTTATTTCAAAAGCGATTTCATGAATAAATATATCAATAAATTAACGTAACTAATGTGTAGATATTTCAAATAGAGAGAGAGAGAGAATAACGAATTCAATGTAGAAGACATCAATAAAATAAAATCATGAAATACATTATATCTGAACAACAAATGCTGAATTCCATGACAGAAATTCCACTCGTAAAAATATAACATTATCAAAGTGTTAATATTTGTTTTGAATTTTTGACCAAAAAATAAATACTTGGGTAATAATCTATATATACTGCTGTTTGTAACAAATGCAACACCATGAAGGAGTCATCAAAATTAAATGAAATTTAATACACAAACGACTTGTATTAGTACAAATAAATAAATATATTTTCAAAGCAAAAAAAAAAAAAAATATTAAGTGACCGAAATCAGTATTTGGTGTAGCCACCACGCGCTGCAATAAGTGCTGCTGTACGACGTGGCATGGAGTGAAACAGATGTTAAATGTCTGCTTGTGGAAGATAATTCCATATTGTTTGTATGCGCACCCAAAGTTCGTCTTTTGAAGCTGTAGGACGCAGATCACAAGCGAGACGCCGACCCACCAAATCGCACACTTGCTCAAAAGGCGACATAGCCGGCGAATAAGCAGGCCAAGGAAGAAGTTGTATGTGTTGGGTTGAAAAGAAGTCTCGAACATTCCTTGCAACATGTGGGCGTGCATTATCATGTTGAAAGATAGCTCCAGGGATGCCTTGAAGGAAGGGAACGACTTCGGGCTCTAGCACTTAACAGACGTACCAGTAGCTATTCAGATTACACTCAATTCGTAGCAGCTAGGATCGTCCATGATACGCAATCGCACCCCAGACCATAACTCCGGGTGGTCTGCCACTATGACGTTCGAAAACGCACTCAGGAAGGCAGTGTTCACCGGCATAGCGTCTAACACAAATGCGGTCATCATGGTTCCACAAATTAAAGAGGGATTGGTCAGAAAAACAACTTGTTGCCAATCAGCCCGCCAGGCTCTGAGTTCATGAGCCCATTGCAGACGCAGCCGTCGATGGTTTGGAGTGAGGGGGATCCTGTATAAAAGAATCCTTGCAAGCAGTCCACGAAGCCGACATTAGTACACCTATGGCAGAAAACCAAAGTGCTGCCAACTGCCTGGAGGAAGCTGTTTGGTCATTCACCGCCATGTGGACCAGGTGTCTGTCAGCGCGCGCTGACGTCACCTTCCGTCGTCCACTCCCAGTTTTTCAAGTTGTCCGGTGCTCGTCGGTCCACTGCTTCCAAACTCGCATCACTGTGGGACTGTTCCGCTGCACACGAACTGCTATTGCGCGATAGGAAAATCCTCCTTCACGAAGGCTGATGATTCTCCCCGTTCAAGCTCCGTAAGTTGTTGAAATTTGACCCTATTTCGTCGTGGAGGCATACTTAGGTCTCACTAAACGTTCACCACTAAAAAATAACTATGCACTATTTTCAACGTCCCGCTACAGCCCTCTATTTATACGCTTTTAACATCAGTTCAGAGGGCGCTGCTCACACCACGCATGCGTGGTGGCTCTGAAACTTCACTACTTTACATAACATCCTATAGTTCACATTAGCTGCAAATTTGATTTCATTCGGATGATACCTTCATGGTGTTGCATTTTTTACAAATAGCAATGTATATAAAAAAGGATGTGTGTGTATTCTCGCAACAAATCTACACACCGTTTGATCCATCCACGCCAAATTTGGCACACTTTTTCTTCAGAACACTGCGGAAAACATAGCCTGTTACTTTCCTGTCTTCAGACCAATTTGTAGCACTTGCAACCATGACAATTGGGCACACAGGGAGTCCTAAAACTGGCCCGCGAAGCCCCAATTTTAAAATCTAACGTTTGTTTTCCTGCAATAAATGGACATAGACAAGGAAACACGTTTTACAGAGTTTGTGCACATGAGTTAATACATGGAAATGTCGCTGTCAGGTTTTAGCTGTCGCGGTAGGAAACACTTTTGCAGGGTATGGATATTTGAGTTAACACAGGGAAATATATCGGTCATATAGGAGCACACATAACCCGAGCAACATCGGGTTATTCAGCTTGTTATTAATAAATGGTTGTACTGTTAAAATTTCTTTTTGCCCAGTTAACTCTTAGCCGAAGATATTTCCTGACTTTTCATGGTTTGTTTCCAAGTTTCATGATACCTAAAAAGAATTTTTTTAATTATGACTTTAAAATACAGTTTTTTTTTACCGCAGGTAATTTGTGTATTCTTAAAATCATTTCTGGGAGAAAAAATCAGATCGTGCAAATAATTAATTACATAATTAAGATATAATAGCTAATTAGTAAGTTTTTTGTTAGGTGGTGTCGCAAATTCTAATTTGTACAGAAAGACGATTCCTGTTGGAAATTATTCCCAATAGTATAGTTCATGCTTTAAGTCTCCCATCAAGTTGCTAGAATGAATAGTTTTTTTTTTACAATTTTTTAATCAAGGAAATGTTAAAAAAAATCCCATTTTTTCAGGAACTTCAACATTTAAAAATTAAGTTTTTTACGAAATATTCTGATTGAGGTTCAAAACATCCACTGTATTATATAGATCACTAGACACTTCGTGGCTAGCCCGGCGTTGCCCGTGCCCGTGGTGTAAGGTATTAATCTGGTGTAATATTTTCCGCATATTTCCAATCCGTTGAAGATATATTCAATAAAAAATTATTTATTTAAAGAAAATCATATTTTTAGGTAACAATCTAAACTGAAATTTTCCGCTGATTTCAAATCCATTGAAAATTATACTCTATCTTTAAATGTCTACGAGATAGAAAAAAGAACTGTGACTCCAGTTAAGATTTATCGTCTGGCTGGATATTCATTCCTCGCGCAAAATCAAAGCGGAAACGAAAAAAAATAATTTTCTACGCGTTCTGTCGGATGAAAAAAACTTTGCATGGTTCCTAACCCTCTCTGCAAGGTCAAGTGGGTAGAAAAAGTCCTCCGCATTTGAAGAACCAGGCAGAGAATAAAACTATTAAATTCATTTTAAAATCTTCTAGATTAAATTTTTAAATTTCACCGTGACCCAAAAATTCAAATAAATTCGGACTATTTGTGTGACAAATCTCATTGCTGTAAGTGCCATAGAATCGTCAGGATTTTGCGGCCGCGAAAAAACAAACAAACACTTCCTTTTATAATATTAGAGATAATGATGCAAAAATAATTATAATAGGTGAATTCATAGTTGAGTTACCATGTTTAAAAAAAGTAACAACCCAGTTCTTCAGAAATCGAGTTTAAAGTTTAGGAAACATGTCTGTTCATTGTGACAGTACCTACGAAAATCCTTGAAACTAAAAACCTATTTCGAATATTTCCAAGGTCTTCGCATCGTTTGAAAGCTAAGATAAGGATAATATTTTGTATTAATAAAAGAAATATTGATATTATAGTCGATTTTCGTGATTTCTTGTGTATACGTACAAGCTGTGACATTTCTAGAGAATGTCCCATTGAAAATTATCATCAAGCTATTTTGTTGTAGTTCGACTTCCATGCAGCTTGTTTGGAAGTAGTTCTCAAAAGGTGAGAATAAGACACAGTTCATAACTAAGTTTAGACAGCAAATAAATTTAATTCTTAAATTTTTTTTTCTGCATGGGTTTTTAGTTTTGTTTAAAGACCAGAATTAGTAGTTTTTACTACATTAGTTTGGTGTAAATATCCTTAAAATTAAATTCTTTAGTTACAAATGTCTGATTTTGGACATCTATAATGTTCACTGATACAGTACATCACAAAGAAAATAAATTATTATGTGTTTTCCAGAATTGCAGAAAAATATTAATGAACAGCTATACTCTTCAGTTTTAGTTTTTATAGTTTAGTTTTAGTTCAGATGGGGTTTGTTTACTACTTTAATCAGTAAATTGCATCATTAGTTTAAAATTTTGAGGAATAACAAAAAAAAACAATACTAAGACCCGGTGCACATATTCGGTTTTTCAAAGCTGTGGCACCGAAGCCCAACTATGCACACATAACCGTGAAATGACGCAAGTACTCATTTCGCCATATTTGCGATAAATATTCTATCGAAGAAAACGTGTTCATTTCGCTTACTTTGTGTACAAAAACGTATATTTTGAAACAAAATAGACGTTAATGGATACAACCATTTATTAATTATTATTTATAAACCATTTGTTTATGAAAACAGGTTACTTCAGAACGAAGACTTATGTGTGGCACCGTGGGGAACAGCGGTACAAGTTGCACGTGTGGAGAGTACGAATTGAAATTCGTTGTTCTTGTCAGAAGCAGACGATTCGCGTAATATCGCTCTCTTTCTCTCTCGGCGCAAGTTTGTGATGCGCATGCGCGAAGCATTGCGAACGGAGCGCGTATCAATATTCTTACTTCGTAACTTTCCCCTTTCGGTTGTTGTTCGTCTTGTGTCTCTCTTCGTCTTGTGGAATAAATTATTATGTTCTAATTCATGTTGTATTAATTGCACACCAACGAACACCACAAAATGGTGACTACCGGACCGTTTGAACAAGAAATGGATATCTTCAAAAGCATCCAGTGGATACGACTCTAATCTACTCGGAAACATGATTTTGGAATTCGCCTACTCCTTTGTTTCGGACTGCGCGTCTCTTCGAACTCACGCTTACGTTCATCAACAACTCGCCGTGTTCGCAACTGGGACTATCCGATTTTGATCTACTTTTAAATTCCATCATGACGGAGACATGTGCGATCAAAATACCTTCGTACAATTTCGGAGATCCCGCTTTGTGGTTCCTAATGTGCGAGAGTACCTTTGAGTTGGGCACACCGAAACCGATCACCGAAAGCAGAACAATGTACAATTATATTGTTTCGCATTTACCAGCAGAAGTGCCCCCAATAATCAGAGACGTAATAACAAATCCAAGCAAAGACGATCCATACCTCCACTTGAAAACGGAGCTTATTAAGCGCAGTGGGGAATCGTCACAACAAGAAATAAGGAAACTGCTTGTCGGAGAGCAGCTTGGCGATCGCAAACCGACGGAGCTGTTGCGTGCCATGCGACGTCGCGCCGAGGCTCATAATGTTCCTGACGAACTGATGTTGGAGTTGCTTCTTCAACAACTACCAACTTCAGTTCAAAGCATTCTTGCTGCCGTCACTGATGTTACATTGGACAAAGCTGCTGAAATTGCAGACCGTGTCATTGAAGTCGCACCCTTCCAAGTAAGTTCTTGCTCTGTTACTTCAGTCACTTCCATTAAAAGTAAACTTCTTAGTGAAATAGGAAAATTGCATGAGCGAATAGATGCAATTTCGAGAGGTCGAAGCCTTAGTCGAAATCAAAATTCCAGTAAACGGGAACGTAACACATCTAAAACTAAATCGTTTGAGATGTGTTAGTACCATCATAAATTTGGCTCAAAAGCAAAAAAATGTGTTTCCCAATGTAATTTTATAAAAAACGTGAACGGCCAGGCGTAGAAGCAACCTGCGCCTTGCCGAAGCATTCGCGTCGCCTTTTCGTGCGTGACAGACGCACCAACGTCAATTTTTTGATCGATACCGGATCCGACGTTTCGATTATTCCTGCATCTAAATTGCAAAAACGAAACAATCCTCAAATGACTCTTTATGCGGCCAATACTTCTCCTATTCACGTTCATACCACTCAAACCCTATCTTTAGATCTTGGTCTCCGGCGTGTTTATAGATGGACATTTTTAGTTGGTAATGTTTCCAACCCTATCATCGGTGCTGATTTACTATATAACTTTAATTTAGTACCTGATATTTTTAAAAGAAAACTCATAGATTCTCAAACCAACATTAGTTCTCCTTGTAAATTATGCACCAGCGTTTGTCATTCCATTAAAACTGTATCTGGAGATAGTATTTATCACAAACTTTTAAAGAAATATCCAGAAATTACTAAACCACCACGTCCTGATCAAGAAATAAAGCACTCTGTAGTTCATTATATCGAAACTACTGGTCCTCCTGTAATTGCCAAACCACGTCGTTTAGCACCTGATCGTTTGCGTATAGCTAAAGAGGAATTTCAAAGCATGATTGATCTATGTCACATGCGTCCTTCTAAAAGCAACTACGCGAGCCCCTTACATATGGTTCCCAAGAAAGACAGCATTGAGTGGAGACCAGTAGGGGACTATAGAGCACTTAACGCCAACACTATTAAGGATAATTATGGAGTACCTAACATATTAGACTTTACTTCTGAACTCCATGGAACCAAAATGTTTTCGCACATAGATCTCATTAAAGCGTATCATCAAATCCCTATAAATCCAGAGGATGTTCATAAAACTTCCATTATTACACCCTTCGGTTTATACGAAAGCTTAAGTATGCAATTTGGGCTATGTAACGCCGCGTCTACTTTTCAACGATTTATCAATGAAGTAACGCGAAACCTCCCGTTCGCTTATGCTTTTGTTGATGACATATTAGTGGCTTCTCGATCATCAGAAGAGCATATCGAACATCTACAGATTTTATTTGAACGAATACAACATTATGGCCTTACTTTAAAACCATCAAAATGCGTTTTTGGAGTCTCCTCCATTGATTTCTTAGGTTTTAAAGTTTCCGAATCGGGTATTGAGCCTCTGCCAGAACGTGTAGAATGCATCAAAAATTTTCCTAAGCCAACTACTATCATACAATTAAGGCGTTTCCTTGGATTATTTAATTTCTACAGACGTTTTGTGCCCAAAGCAGCTCATATATTAGCCCCTTTAAATAAATTCTTAGAAGGCGTCAAAAATAAAAAGAAATCTAAACGAATTACAGTAACCAAACCTAATGAGTTACTTCAATGGACTGATGTGGCAGAGCAATCATTTACGGATGCTAAAAATGCCTTAGCAAGTGCAACTCTTCTGCAACATCCGATACCTGGAGCGAAGCTGAGTGTCTAGGTCGATGCAAGCGATATAGCTGTTGGTGGTACTCTTATGCAACTGAATAAAGATGCTTGGGAGCCTATTTCATTTCTATCTGCCAAGCTTTCCAAAAGCCAACGGAACTGGTCCACGTATGACAGAGAACTATTAGCAATATACACATCCGTCAAACGCTTCAGACATATGCTCGAAGGTCGTGATTTCATCATTTTCACCGATCAAAAGCCTTTGATTTACGCCATCAAGCAGAAGCCAGACAAGTGTTCGCCAAGACAACTCCGTCATTTGTACTATTTCTCTCAATTTTCAACAGATGTCCGCCATACAAAAGGCACTAACAACGTCGTCGCTGATGCATTATCTCGCATAGAAATTGTCACTATCTCTTCTCCATTAACTTTTCAAGAATTTGCTTCAGCCCAAGCGAATGATTCAGAGTTAAAGGCGATTCTAACCAAAAACGACACTTCACTAATTTTGGAAAAGACTTATTTTCCAATCGCTAATTTGGAACTGTTGTGCGACATGTACACCGGACAACCTCGACCATTTGTCCCACAATCATATCGAAAAATCATATTTAACCAACTTCATGGACTTTCCCATCCAGGAATCTTCGCTACAAATAAGTTGATAACTTCTCGATATGTTTGTCCAGCAATGAACAAATGGATTAAAGAGCAGGTACAATGTTGTATTCCTTGCCAACGTTCTAAAGTCCATCGCCACACCAAGACTCCACTTGGTACATTCACTCTACCAGATGCTCGACTTTCCCATATACATCTGGATTTTATTGGACCACTGCCATCATCTGACGGCCAACGTTATTGCCTCACGATAACGGATCGTTTCACTCGCTGGCCTGAAGTAATCCCGACTACTGACATGACTGCCGAAACAGTTTGTCGAGCACTATTAAGTGGTTGGATTTCCAGATTCGGCTGTCCTACAACAATAACAACAGATCAGGGCAGAAGTTTCGAATCAAATCTCTTTAGACAGCTAACTAAAGTGCTTGGAACCAACCACATCCATTCCGCAGCGTATAGACCCCAATCTAACGGGTTAATAGAACGTTTTCATCGTCACCTCAAAAGTGCTCTTAAATGCCATGAGCATACAAAATGGACCGAGGTACTACCAATTGTTTTGCTAGGATTGCGATCTGCAATAAAGAACGATATTAACGCTATGTGGGCAGAACTTGTGTATGGAACAACACTTCGTTTACCACCTGACATTTTCTTAAGTGAACAAGTTTCTGCAACAGCCTTTCCATCATACGTAGATCAACTTCGAACTTTAAATCCAATTGCAACATCAAAACATTGCAAGGATTCAATCTATATTCATCCCTCATTGGAAACATGTTCTCATGTGTTTTTACGTGTGGACTGTCACAAACCTCCATTGTCTCAGCCTTATACTGGACCACATCCTGTTCTCGATCGTTCGGAAAAGAACTGTCGGATTATTGTGAACGGCAAAACAATTTCTGTCACGTTAGACAGAGTAAAACCTGATCATATTCTGCGTGACGATAGCAACATTAACTTAACTTTGCCTTCTAAATCTACAGAGTCCAGGGAATCTGTTCAACCTCTCACAACAAGAAGTGGAAGAACTGTACATTTCCCCAAAAGGCTTATTGAATATATTTAATGTTATATTTGTACATATTAACGATTATCATTGTATATTTGTGTTTACTCATTCATTTTCAATTTTTTAACACATTCTATTGTTACGAAAATGTGCGTATTTTTCTTAAATTTGTGTTTTTATATTTTCAATGTATATAATCCTCTATTATGATTGTAATATCGTTCCTCGGTATCCCTCTTTCACTGGGGGAATACTCTGTGGAGAGTACGAATTGAAATTCGTTGTTCTTGTCAGAAGCAGACGATTCGCGTAATATCGCTCTCTTTCTCTCTCGGCGCAAGTTTGTAATGCGCATGCGCGAAGCATTGCGAACGGAGCGCGTATCAATATTCTTACTTCTTAACTTTCCCCTTTCGGTTGTTGTTCGTCTTGTGTCTCTCTTCGTCTTGTGGAATAAATTATTGTGTTCTAATTCATGTTGTATTAATTGCACACCAACGAACACCACACACGCAAGTTGGACGTGCGTCACCGCAGCGGCGCCGGATGCATGTGTGCACTACTTCATTGGATATAATGTATCTCAGGCTGCACTTGCGTTGCGGAAGCGGCGCCGCACGTTGAAAAACCTGATGTGTGCACCGGGCCTAAAGCCATCCAGCATGTTTAGCGATGTTTAAAAGTAACGATCGTAACAGCTCTATACCTGAAGCTAAAGATATATTGGCAAGTACTTTAAACTGCATTTATTTGTCTTTAAAATAACTTTTTAAACAATTTTAAGCATTTATGTGTTTTTGTGCGTTTTCTTAGCCGTAAATACTCATCTTGTTTTTAAAAATGCGAAATCACGTAACGATCGAATTGCCGATTTAACTTATATTACGAAGTTGCCGATGTCCCAAAACATAAAAAAATTAATTGCAACCTCCTTTCATCAGATTACTAGTTTCTTTTTCGAAAAATAAAGTGAATTTAGCAGATACAATATTAATACCTTTACTAGGCACATGTCCAACCAGTGTACGATCAATGTCAAATGGCGACGGCGTCGATCATTACTCAATTTTGGACGTGATGTAACAACAACCTCAATAAGATTAAAAAGAGTTTAGATATTTTTTTTAATAATATTTTCTTTCTTTTTTATTTTCTTCTTTATGGCTGTAATGATCCTTTGAATAAATTTTTTAAGATGAAACTTAGATTTTTAGAGCGTTTTTTTCCTGATTAATTGTATAGAAATTATAACTTTTCCAGGAGGTTTTAAGGCTAAATTTTTTTTTATATTTTATGATCATGTCTTCCTTTTCGTAAGTGTAAATACATATTATTTTAAAAAATCACAAAATCAACCAAACCCAAAATTTTTGGAATCTATATAAATAAGAATGGAGTGTTTGTTTGTATATTGAATATTTTCGACCCATTTCAAGTTTTCTATCTGTTTGGCTCCTTCTGATGCTAAATCCGCCTCTTGCGTGTTTGGTGTCTGTATGTATGTATGTACTCTATACACATCCACACAGTTTAATATATTTTCATGGAAATTTGCATACAGTGAGTACTTATCTTCCTTTAGTGAGTGAAATTGGCTGTGAAAGTCTGCCTGTCTGTCCTTTTTTTCTATGTTCGATTTTGTGTTTGTGTTGGCATCACATGAATTTTAATGCAGATATTTTATTTCAATGTGCTTTATTTTATACATTTGTATTAGTTTAGTGAATGCAATATTAAAAATATATTTTATATTATATTTAGATGAGTTTCATGCTAAAACACCCAAGTAAGTATACTTAAATCAACCATAATTTAGTAGTTTGGGAAAAATTGCGATGTATATGGAGCATTACGATTACTTTGATTGCTTTACCAGTACTGCTAAAAAAGCAATTATTCTTTAAAAATGATTTTTTATGGAATTTCAGCTCTGATACTTAATTTATTTTCGAGTCTTATTTTTGTTCTTTGCGCAATGTAAACGATTTCCGAATAATTCGGACAGACGATATTTTTCAACGAACGGGAATGTAACGAAAACGCGTGTTGGTTGATCAGTAATATTTTATGTTTATTTTACTCTGAAATAATTTCGCTTTTCAAAATTTTGTACACTTTTTAGTTGTAAGTTGTGGCAACTGCGAGATCAAGAGATAAAAAGGAATCGCAAATTAATATCTTTCGAACAACTTTTTCCCGACATCTTTTATTTTGTTTTATTTCGATGTTTTCTTTGGTTTTCTGTTTTAAATATTTATTACTTTTATACATTATGTTTCTTTTTCATCACACGCAACACCACCACAAAGTATTCGACTTAAAGTGCCAGGTAAGTCATAATAAGCAAATTTTAAGTGTAATCATGCCATTATTGAAATAATAATGCCGTTATTGAAAGAATAATAATGTTTAAAAAATCCAAACTAGAACTTTTCAAACATTAAAAAATTATTTGTCATAATGACGGGAGAAGATTGCGAAATTTCACAATTTCGCATGCCGGATGCAAGAGTACCACAAGTAAAAAATATTGTTTTGTTGATTATGAGTGCGAGAGCACTCGCCGTAAATCGTCGTTTTTATTAGTTAAATTGAACATAAAAGAACTTAAGAAAGGGAATTACGAATCTCCCTCAAAATTGTTTTTTGTAGTAGTAACCTTAGTGTCACCTTTCGTTATTTTGTAGCTTTGTCATACAACAAGGGTACATATCCATTCATGAAATGTATTACATGAATGGATATGCATGTGTAGGATTTGTGTCCATAGTAAGTTGTAGAAATTGTAAAGATGGCGAAACGTGTTAAAATAGTATTTTATTCTACAAAAAACGCAAGCAATATATTTTGATCATCTCTTCAATCTAGAGTAAACCAATTCAAACCGAGTAAGGTCGGGTATTTTACTAGTTAGTAATAAAACTTTACAGAATTAAACAAATCCATCATTTGAAAATCTTGAAAAAAAATTCTAATTTTAAAGTATTCGAATCTACTCTAATTTTAAAGCATTGACAATTTATAACTAATGACTGATGTCATATTTTTATACCTATTAGTAGACATTAAACATATTTATTTTAAAAAAGTTGTGTGCAATTCAGTTAAGTATCCTGTTATATATCTGTTGTAAACTGTTTTGATCAGATGCATTTCGCAATATAATAACAATTTATTAAATTCTCATTCTCTTTACATAAATGATTCAAGAATCAATAACACAATGTCCAAAAGTCATTAGACTAGGTAAATGCCAAAGTTGTGTAACCTACAGGCCAGCAATGTCTGAAATCTGTAACCTACAAGAAAGCAATGTCAAAAATCTGTAACCTACAGATCTTGTAGTTAAATGTTTTAATTCGCAACTTTGCAGAACAGTTCCTGTCTTTGAATGATTGCAGATTGTATTCTAAGCCTATAAACAATACAATAAAAAAAGTATTGATGCTAAATTTTAAAAATTATTCATAGTTAACATTTAGTGTTCCCACATTTTGAGAATGTCCCTTAGGGATATTTTTATTTGAAAAGTAATTTCGAATAAAAATTGCTCAGGATTCCATGCTACTGAACCACCTCCTATTAAACAGTTTTAGGATTGGTGAAAGAATCATCCACCAGGCAGGTAGGTATTTTAATTACCCTCGCACTGGAGTAACACAACGGGGGCTATTGGTGACGATCCGGGATCAATCTCCCAAGTAAAGAAGCTGTTCTGAATAAGAATGCAAGGAAGGTCAGATATGTTGTAGACTTCAGAGGAGTGAGACGTGTTTTTGCTCCGGGCAGTGCGGCGTATATATCTGAAACTTTATATTATATTGTAAATAAATATCAATGTCCAATTTAGGTGTGCATAGCCCCCCTGTTCTTCACCACTACTACACACACTGTCTATCAAAAATTAGATATCGCTCGGTCCCTCTGACAATAACCATCTATATATATATTTCTCTTACGTGGCACGCAAAAAAGACGTTATTTGTTACCGCGTTTTGGCAACATTGTGCGATTGTTTGTTTACTAGGAGCCTCGCGCCTCATTTGAATCTATAGCGTTATCTGATGAAATTTTATTGAAAAAAATGAATTTTAGACGAGCTGTTGCGGTTTGTAATAGAAATCTAAGAAAGCGGAGGATCTTTTCAGGGCTATTTAAAAAACGGTCCTTTTCAAGGCTAACAATTATAGTACAACAAGACGCATGCACTACAGCTTTCGACAACAAACTCAGTCAAAAAGTGTATGGGTGGCTCGAGTACTGGGGAAATGTACACACAAACAACATGCTGGGTATTCAATTTCCAAAGCAGCGTTCACATTGCGAGTAAAAATTTGCTCAAAGTTTTCATTTAAATTCTGATTCCAGAGGTACTGTATATATCTTTTATCTAATACAACAAATTTAGATTTGAAAAATATTTTTTTTTGGAATATATTTTGTAATCAATCCCTTCTGCTAGGACACGTGTCTTCATTGATGCGAGCGAAGCGAGCATAGGTTCGCGCAGCGAACCAATGAGAATTGAGAAGCAATCCTCCGGGGGTTGGCGAGCGTTAGCGAGCAGGGGGCGGGCCCCCTAGTTGTGGATAATCCACTAAGCATTTAAATTGGTACCTTTCTACAATTCGGAGTGAATTTTACCTTTTTATGAAAGACAATTTTTTGGTTCATAAGGTGAGACGACGGTAGTGCAGTTGGAAGAGTAATGGATTATCAAACAACGGGTTGCCAGTTCGAAACGCGTCGTGTACTCGGGAGCTGGTGCATGTTAAATCTGTCGTGGCCTACAATGTCCTCACGTTGGCGTGTGTGGAAGTTTTTGGTCAGTTGGGTTTCAACTCGGGTGTTCACCTAGTCATCTAACCGGGGTTAAAAATGAAGAGGCGTATCCCTCGGATCTTTCCCTTCGGTATGGATTCCGGACCGTCGCCAAAGACACGTCGTGTTGCTCCAGTCATCATAAACCATCATTCATGAAGTTTCCCGGTACACACATTTCTGAAAACTAAAATTACACATGTATGTACTGTTTCTGAACAAATGTCCTTTATTACTAGCACCATCTGTTCTGAAACACTATAGTCATCTGACCGTGGTTCAAAAAATTACGTGTTGTTGACGAGGATTAAAAATGACGGTGCTTATCCCTCGGATCTTTCCCTTGGGGAATCCTGGACTGTCGCCGATAGCCCGTTGTGTTAAAAAAATTACGACGTTCGTTAAAATACCTACCTATTTTTAAAAAACTAAATAATAATGCCATTGGTATTTTTAATTAATTTCACACTCGAACAACACAATGGGTCATTGGAACAATCTCTCAGGGTAAAGATCCGAGGACAACACCACGACAAATTGAACCACAGTCAGATGACGGAAGCAACACCCGAGCTGGCACCCCACTCTCCAAAACTTCCACGCCACGCTAACGCGAGTACATTGAAGGCCACGACAGATTGAACGTGAACAAGTCCCTTGTTGTACACGATTGTCTTTGGTTGGATTCGAACTCGCAACCCTCCGGTTTACCAATCTGTCCCTCTTCCTACAGGGCAGTCACCGCCCACACAGAAACGAAAGAAACTTTCGCGAAATTCAATTTCCATGAGAACCGCGCGCGATTATTCAAATGAGCTTTCAATAATTCGGAGTGACGCGCACGGAGAGGGAAACGAGGGAAAGAGCAGACATGGCCAAGGCCCCTCGCCCTTGCGTCTTTTCTGCAAATCGAGCGAAATTCGAAGCAAACGAACGCTTCGGAAGGCGGCCGTTACCTTCGACTCGAAAACAAAACTGTTTACCTACATTTCCGCTCGGCAAGAAGGTCGACCAATGAGAGCGCGTGACGTCAGGGGAGCGGGCATAAAACATGCTAGTGTCGAGCGGCGGACATCTGATCGAGCATGTCGAGCACCGATCTCATCTACCCCTACGAGCACGGCCATCCGGACGTCCGGACCGGGGACAACTCCCTCTTCTCGACGGTAGACCCCGCGCCACCTGTGGAGATATTCGCTCTGCACAAGGCGTACCATGACGACCACTTCCACGTCAAGGTGGACCTCACCATAGGAGGTACGTAAACTTTTTGAAAACAAACGGATATTTATTTTGAAATCTGCCGCACAATCTAGTCTCACTCGAAATTCCCCAATCATCAGTTTTTATAGCGAAATCATGCGAATGCATAGAATTGGCAACGGAACTAGAAATACTATGTTGATAGAAAAGTTCGTCCTACTCTTTTGGACAAAAATGCAAGAAAAATTACTTTTATATACGGTTGATGCAAAAGTTCGTCCCGTTTCTTTGACAAAAATTGAAACATTTTATTTTCTATAAAATGCATTTAATCAGTAAAGTTCGATAATCGTTCTGCATCTCTCCGGTTTATGCATCCTCCCGCACTCATGCAAATTCCGAAGTTTCTGGCTAAGAAAGATCCAGGCGACGAAACTTTCCGAACCCCTTACGGCACGTGGAATTGTCAACAACACCCCCATCCTAAGCAACACTTGTATTTTGCGTCTGCGTAGCATTTCTGCCTTTTCGGAATTAAATAAAAACATAATGTGGTGAAATGGCCGCTTATATTCTGCCATTTCGAATGCTTAACACAATTTTAAAAAACGCAACCCAATACCGCAATTATTTCTCCGTGTACTCGCTGAAAAATTCCTTCTTTCAAACATCATCGAAACGCGTGAAGTAGCTAAACCCTTCGGATTTTCGATGCAATGCCATCGAGAGCCCGAAACGGGACAAACTTTTGCAGCAACCAATATAAATCTACCAGATGCTATTATTGTTTGCAAATTCAATTAATCAATATAGAAACAATATATGCTAATGTAGAAATTAGGAATGTCAAACTACATATGCGCTATCTTTACTAGTAGAACCTTAATGAATACACAGATTACAATTCTAAAACAGATCATGATGTCTTGAAAGATAAATAAATTTGTTATATGAAATTTAATAGGTACCAATTGATAATTTATAGGTATATACCCCAGGAGCATAATTATATTCAGTGTTCTGCAACACAACTCTAAGCAATTGCATTTGTTCTATAGGCATTTTGTCCGTATTGAAAACTACAGTCAAATAAAAAACAGACGTAAAACACAATTATTGGCTAAATATGTATTACATATTAATAATCAAACATCAAGATTAATTTACTCTTACTTTATTTAAAACCAAAGCATACTTTCAGAATTTGCAATTCTGTCGATAACTTTTGAAATTAAATATTTTGTCATTGACATAGAAGATGTGTTATTCATAAAGTGTTTATTGTAATTTGGGCGATGTAGGGAGGTTGTTCCGTAGCTAGAAAAGAAAAAAAGGTGTGGCAAGGAACTGATTTAAAAAAAAAATCGGCCAAAATTGTGATAAAATTAAGGAAACAGTGTTCTGCAAAGACTGTTCTTCGTCGCAGTTTTAAGCACTTTCTGCTCCCGGGATATAGAAGAGGCAATTGATAGGAATGATTTTAACAAATACCAGGCACTTGACTTTACGCCATTGGCTTTACAGTAATACATCTGCACTCGTATTACTAAAGCTATGAAGTTCAGTCTGCGTGTCTACGTGTTGAACCTTTTATGGAACAATAGTTTGTCTCATTGCATTAATCCATACTATTGGAAGGTATTTGCAATACGTGAACTAGATGTCCTGTTTGGTAACCACTTCTCTGTTGTCTTGCTTATAAATAATTGGGTTGACGCCTTTAAAACTTGTTTAATTTGCTGATCTGAAAATTTAGTTGGATTTCATCCTATCATTATTGTGAATTATTAAAGTTGGAAACGGTGAAATTATGATTTATGTACATAACTTAAGCTTTCCTTGAATACATATAAAAACTCTGTACTTACTTTTACTAGAAAATTGAGACCTTCCATGTGGGCTTCTAATATTAATGGTAATTTCTCAAGTTATATAGCACGACTGATCCACATGAATTAGGTAAAAATTCAAATTTACTTTTAATGTGCATATAGTACTCGAAGTAACTTAAACAGCTTACAGTAAATTGGGTCTTTTGAAATGAAGGCGGTCAAAAATTTGAAGACACCGCAGTGCTGAAATATCTTTTAAATATTTTAGTAAGACTCATTTTAAAATTGTCCATCGTATCTCAATGTCACTATTGAAAAAATTTAAAATAAATTTCTAATGATGATTTCTATTAAATATCTTGGATTGGCGCGAAATATCTTATTCTTTAAAAATATTGCTTCATTTGAAATCTAGCTACATGTCCTCTTCGTGTTAAAAGTATTTCATAATTTGTTCCATAACAAAATAAATTATACCAGTCTACTCAAAGAAGTAAACACCCTCTTATTATACACGTAATGAAATTATTTTTCAGGAAAATTTTTTTCAGCAAAAATTATTTGAAAAATCTATTAATATACATTAATATTCAGGAAGATCAATACTTCACCACCAACTGTTGGTATTTTCTCGACAATTTTACACATTTTAGAAATTGTAGAGCTTTAATGCTTAGAAATTGAAATTTTGAGATTTTGTTCTTTCATTTTGTCAGTATTGTTCTATGTAATTTTTGTTTAGCGCTTTTATGGCGTGTGTGCAGAGAGAGTTCTTGTAGTATAATTGTACTGTTGTTTTTCCCTCGTCACTAATTTTGCGGAAAAGTAATTTGGGAATTATGTAAGAATAATTTCTAGAAAACATACAATCATACAACTTACCGGTTTCTGACTGGAAATCTTCACATTGGTATAAGTTTCTCTTGAAAACAAGAAAATCATCGAGATAAGTCTGAAATTTTAAGAAGAAAATTAATATTTTAAGACTAAAGAATAATGATTGTATCTGATATAGATAAGTGGTATTTGAGATGCGTTCAAACAGTATAAATGCATTAACTTTAATAAAGAGCTGCATAGAAAAAAAATAGAACCACCTCTCATTATTCCCACGTCATTCTTGATAGAGCAACTAAAAAGATCCCATTCAATTCGGTATAACGTCCATTATTTATATACGTACAATTTTCTTAAAAGGTCGTCTTCATATGAAACTGCGAGCAGACTCTAGATTCCTTCCCAATTTTGACGCCACATTTTAAATATAAATTTTACATCGAATATTCAGTTTCACTAGTTTGGAAGGTAGGTATTTAAATTAACGTCGTACTGTAGCAACACAGCGGACTATTGGTGACAGTCCGGGATCAAACCCAAAGAGAAAGATCCTAGGACAACATCACGTCATTTTGAACCCCGGTCGGGTGAGAAGATCGCACCTGAGCCGGCATTACACTCCCCGAACTCCCACGCCAACGTGAGCACATTTGAGGCCATGACAGTTTTAACGTTCACCAGCCTCTTTTGTTCGCGACGGTTTTCGGTTGGATACAAACTCGAAACCCTCCAGTTTCTAGTCCGTTACTCTTCCAACCGAGCTACCGCGACCAGTTGCACCCCATTTCCTAATTAGGAAAGTCAGTGATGTAGATGTAAAATCTCGTCTTACCGGATTTTTTCTTTGTTTAAAACGAAAATCCTTCACAAAAATATGTATTAAATTTACTGGAGCATAAGACTTCTTTTATTTATAAGTTCAAAAAATATTTTCTTCAACTCCTGGCGTTTTTAAATGAGGCAAGGTACTTTTAATTAACGTCGCACTAGAGCAACAGAACGGGCTATTGATGACAGTCCGGGATCATTACCCCAAGTTAAGGATCCGAGGATAACACCACGTAATTTTGAACCACGGTCAGATGACGGACGAGGCAACCCTGAGATGATACCACACTCTCCAAATTTACACACCAACCCAACGTGAGGACTTTCGGCAGCGACATATTTAAGGTGCACTGTTGGCCTCTACACCATACGTTTACATTTATCCATACACTGACCCGGATTCGAACCAGAAACCTTCCGATCTAGAGGCTAACACCTTAACCACCAGACCGGTTGGTTGGCGTGTTTTTAAATGAACATATTTAACAAAATGTGAAAACGTTCGACCGTTTAATTAGGCAATTTTGATAGAATCGTTTGAAAACGGTATGGAAAATATTTTATTTGAGGTCGCACTTGAGGTACACACCGGACAATTGGCAGCTGTCCTGCATCCAACCCGAAGAGAAAGATCCGAGGACAACACCACTTCATTTCGAACCACGGTCAGATGACAAAGTACCACCTGAGCCGGCACCCCACTCTCCAAACTTGCATACCATGCCAACGTGAGATAAACGGTTGAAGTGTATCCTAGCAATTTGGAATTTTCTAACGGATCGACGCAAGAATTGAACGCTGACTGTGCAGAAATGATCTTAGTTATTCGCCATTTCGTCATGCTTCGATCGAAAGGGATTTGTTTTGCGATTCGCGGTATTAAACCGTATGGAAACCAAAAGTGACAATGAAGCAATTAACTGTTGCCGTTTCCAAAGCTAATATTCGTCGCAGTGTAGAAAATAAAACGTAGTTTTCGGTAACCGCAACAGTTATAGATAATCCGATCGGAGAAAATGCCATCACGTGTCAAACTATCTCCACGCGTCAGTTGTTTTCAAATGTGCGCTCGTAAGCTTGAAAGTTTTTTTTTTTTTTTGACGGGGGGGGGGATTAATCTGAAATGTAATAATTCTATTTCTCTTTTGTTAGTACTCATACTTTTTTTAGGAACTCTGCTTGTAAAATGGACACCGATTTGATTCTTTCAATAATAAAATGCGGTGGCAGTGATTTAATGATGGCATCATAGGAATACATTACGTTTTGCAAGAGTAATTGGTAATTTTTAATTAACGTCGTACTAGAGCAACACAACGGGCTATTTACGACGGTACGGAATCAATTCTCTAAGAGAAAGGTCCGAGGACAACACCACGTTTGATCCCTTGTCATATGACGAGGAAACGCCTGAGCTGGCTCCCCTCTCTCCAAACTTCCCCACCAACCCAACGTGAGGACTTTCGGCCACGACAGATTTAAGGTGCACCAGACGCCTCTACATTAAACTTACAAACATCCATGCACTGACCCGGATTCGAAACAGGAACCTTTCGATCTAGAGGCTAAAACCTTAACCACCAGGACCTGTTGGTCGATTAGCAACCGGAGGATTACGAGTTCGAAACTCGATCCATCCAAAGACCGTCGTGTACGTGGGAGCTGGTGTACGATAAATCTCCTTAACTAAAACTCCTACTCTAAAACTCCTTAACCACCAGACCGGTTGTTCAGTACCCACTAAAAAGGAAATTGAAGACAGGTACAGAGCATATACAGGTTCAATGAGTACTGTTCATTTGCTTGTAGTGCTCGGACAGCGCAGATGAAAGGGCACGAAGTAATGGTTCCGAGCATTCCAAAGCGTAAACAAACACGACCTTCGTGACCGATTTCCGCTTTCCCAACCGGCAACAACAGTGCAGGAATATCTGATTTCGAGTCCACGTGTGATGCAAATACGGCGAGAAAGTTGAAGAGGCTGACACCTAGACCCCTACTGGAACCCCATTAGAATCTCAAATCACGCGTTGGCACAGAAGCCGAACTTTCGCCCTTATCTGTTCAAGTTGAGGGTTTGCAGCGCGCGAAAGAAAGTTCAAGTCTCTCGCACTCGGGGCTCTGGGTCACCAGTGTCTAAATCCGAACGTGATAAATTCGTCCGATTCCTTTTTCCGTCTCGGCAGCACGAGTGGGATCGTTTGACTCGCTGACCCATCTAGTCTGCGTGGTAAGGTCTGGATTGTCTAATAAGCTCGCGTCAACTTTGGGGGAGATGTGTGTCAAATTTTGAATATGTGCTCTTGGGAAATATTTTCTTGCGTTTATACTGGACTTGCGAAAATGAAAAAGATTTTTGTATTCGTGATCCAAAGATTTTTGCGCCGACCAACCGGTATGGTGGTTAAGGTGTTAACCTCTGGATCGGAAGGTTCGTGGTTCGAATCCGGGTCCGGGCATGGATGTTTTTAAGCGCATGGTGTTGATAAAACCAAAGAAAGAGAGCCTTCACAATTTAAACCCAACGACTTTTCCGCAGCGCGTCCACTTAAAAACACTTTTACCTGTCCTATGGATGGGGGGGGGGGGGGTAAGGGGGACACTGCGGTGTCCAAGTCCAAGCGTATGGTGTAGAGGTGGCTGGTGCACCTTAAATCTGTCGTGGCCTCAAATGTCTCACGTTGGTGTGGAGTGGAAGTTTGGAGAGTGGGGTGCAGGCTCAGGTGTTTCCACGACAGCTGACGTTGGTTCAAAATTAAGTAGTGTTGTAGAATTTCCCGTTGGGATTGATCCCGGACCGTCTTCAATAGCCCGCTGTAATGCTAAGTAAGACATTAATGAATGAAATTTATTAATAATACGACATAATGTACGACAGTTAATTAATATGCGACATTAATTAAAATACCTACCAACCTATCAAAGATTTTTGAGTCTGTGGTATACCGGTTTGTAATGTAATGGTAGTTTTTAATTAATGTTGTACTAGAGCAACACAACAGGCTATTGACGACGGTCCGGGATTAATGCCCTGAGTGAAAGATCCGAGGACAATCCTACGTAATTTTGAACCACTGTCAGGGTAGCCCGGTTGGAAGCGTAACGGAAATCTGTCGGGGCCTCCAATATCCTCACATTGGCACGTGTGGAAGTTTGGAGAGTGTGGTGCCAGCTGAGGTATGACCTTGTCATCTGACCGTTGTTCAAAATGAAGCGGTGTCTTCTTATCTTTCACTTAAGTGACTGATGCCGGACCGTCGTCAATAGCCCCTTCTGTTGCTCTAGTACGACGTTAACTAAAATTACAATTACCATTACCATTACCATCTTATCTTTCTCTTCGTGTTTGATCCCGGACCGTCGCCAATCGCCCGTTGTGTTTCTCGAGTGTTACGTTCATTAAAATGCCTACCTACCAAAACAAAATTCTGCATATCAATGCAGTAGGGTTGATTTAGGTAATCTGATACTCTCCCAACCGAGCTACCAAGGCCCTAGAGATAAGATGGATGAGAATAATATGTACTAGGGAGGTAAATAGAGTATGGTGTGAATTGAGATAAAAAATAGACGTAGATTTTGAAAATCGAATGCTAAACAAGTTTTTTGGATTCAGTCAGTAGGGAAAACAGGGACCTGCCTTTAATTCATTCACGCCGACTTGTTTGCGGTTGTATTTCGATACCGCTGAAGTGAGTGACCGCTTCAAAGACTCGAGCGTAAACAAGCGGCTTAACCGTAAACGAGTGTTAAACAGTTCCAAGACTACTCGAATCTCCTTCCGCAATACTCACGTGAACTCGAGTTGTCGTTGCGTTATGCAACAAGTGTGATGTAAGCACTTTCCTGTAGAAAGAGCCTTGCTACCGTTCCTCTTGACAGCGTACTTCGAGAGTTGGATTGAAGGATGAGTTGAGTTGTTTACGGATCGTAATCCACACAAGTTGATTTTACAAGGAATCATCCGTCTTCTATAGCGGGCCCGTCGTGGCTCGGTGGGTATGTCCATTGCGCTAGCAACTTTCGAGTTGCAGTATGAGCAAGTTTGATCCCTGTTAGGTGCAATCCTTTATAAGGGTATTTCTTTCTTCTGTGTCAACTTTAATTGTGTGTGTAATGGTGTTGAATGTCTTGTGTATGCCAAAGCATGGCTAAATAGGGTTCTTTGCACCATAAAACCCCAATCAACGAACGAATAGATGCAAAAAATGATTTTGAGGGAATCGATTTTCAATAATAACCATTGTCAAAATTTTGGATTTCGCGATTAGTCGCATTTTTTCATACAAATGTTTGGTCCTATATCTGTGTGAACATCAACTTCTAAATAAGTTAATGAACGATTAGGTAGGTAGGTATTTTAACTAACATCGCACAAGAGCACCTTAACAGGCTATTGGCGACGGTCCGGGATCAAATCCGAGGACAATACCACGCTATTTTAAATGTACGACACCCACATCAATAGTCTTCAGATTATCAAACTAAATGATAATAGGTAGTAATTTTAAGTTAACGTCGTACTAGAGCAACACAACGGGCTATTGACGACGGTCCGGAATCAGTCCCTTAATGGAAAGATTCGAGGACAACACCTCGTAATTTTGAACCATGGTCAGATGACGAAGCAACACCTGAGCTGGTACCCCACTTCCCGAACTTCCACACAAACCCAACATGAGAACTTTAGGCCGCGACAGATTTAAGGTGAACCAGTCGCTTCTATCACTCTCTCCACTTCCACACCATGCCAACGTGAGGATATTTCAGGCCCACAGATTGAATGTGCATCAGCCCCCCCCCCCCACACACACTTTACACGTCGGTCTTTGGTTGGATTCGAACTCACAACACTCCATTTGCCAATCCGTTACTCTTCCAACTAGGTTACCGCGGCCATTGATGCTTTTTTTTTTTGTTAACGTCGTACTAGAGCAACACAACGGGCTATTGACGACGGTCCGGTATCAGTCCCTTAAGGGAAAGATCCGAGGACAACACCTCGTAATTTTGAACCACGGTCAGATGACGAAGCAACACCTGAGCTGGCACCCCACTCTCCAAACTTCCACGCGCGGCCATTGATGCGGTCGAAGCTTCAAGATAAAATCATGATCGCTTGCTTCATATATCGTTGTCAAGTTGAAAACACTATTAGTTTAGTCCTTGTGTACTTTTCATCGAAATGTTCTGTTAGTGTTGCAATTCAATCATAATGGATATTTTGATGACGGAAGAAAACCTTTTGATTTTTATTACGGTTTTTGTTGGTAGGTAGGTATTTAATTAGCGTCGCACTGGAGCAATACTAAGGATTATTTGTGACGATCGGGGATCAACCCCCGAAGGGAAAGAACCGCGGACAACACGCCAATTTGAACCGAGGTGATATGTCGAGACGATTTTGGTAATAATCCTGCAACGAAAACCTACTATATTCACAATCTTTCGAGGTAGCTATCAAGAAAGACATACTGACATTTCTATCAAGTTACAGGGTGTTTCTTGACAAACTAGATTCTACAGCTGCGGAGCGGGGGGAGGAGAGAATCAAAGCACCTGTTTTTATTCGCTCGTAGTCTAACAAATTCCATATCGGCATTCCTAGTTGAAAATGGTATTGAATCGCGGTAGTGCTTACATTCATTTCTTTTTAATGGCTGAATGCTCACCACCGTTCTAACTTCCGCAGCGTACCGAGATGAAGAGGGTCGACCCTGGGTCCTTCCCGTCGTCAGGAAAGTGGAGGAGGAGATCACATCTGGCAACAATCTCAGCCACGAGTACCTGGGACAGCTGGGACTGGAAGAGCTGAGTTCTGCTGCAACCAAGCTGCTTCTGGGGAGCGACAGTCCAGCTCTCAAACAGAACAGGGTACGTAAAAATTATCTCTGCTCTTCCAAATTCTTTCTCGAAACGATTCTTAATTGTGTTAAAAGGAGGTAATGGTAATGGTAATTTAGTTAACGTCGTACTAGAGCAACACAACGGGCTATTGACGACGGTTCGGGATCAGTCACTTACGGGAAAGATCCGAGGACAACACCTCGTAATTTTGAACCACGGTCAGATGACGAAGCAACACCTGAGCTGGCACCCCACTCTCCAAACTTCCACGCCAAGCCAACGTGAAGACGTCTGAGAGACCGCGACAGATTGAACATGCACCAGCCCCTATACACGGTCTTTGGTTGGATTTCAACTCGCAATTCTACGGTTACTCTTCCAACCGGGCTACCGCGGCCCTTGATTTTTAGGACACGTCATTGGGGTGAAACAAGTAACTTGTGCCTTGACGGACTTGGTGACCAACGTTGCCCCCTTTCGAAGTCCATCGATTCCTGCAATTCATTAGTCTCTGAGAGGCGCGCGCGATTATATACCTTCTGTAGTTTTTCCTGCATGACCTCTAACCAGTTGTCGTCCGTCACTACTAAACCACATTCGTTGTGTTAATAATCTTGGCTCACAGATAAGGAGAGTTTTTAATGCTTGAAAACAGGATGTAGAGGGGAAAACAAAATAAAACTACTTCCATATCGTTACAAGGTAAATTATAGCCATCCATCGTGAAAAATTTCACGCTATCACTTCGGAATGCTATGGGGACCATTTCGACCCCTTCCCTTCTTTCCCGGTTTGGAAGGAATTCTGCTATGTTGCGATCTTCGATGGCCTTCGCTTCATCTTGTGTATGGGCGGAAGTTAGGGATTTTCCGTTGGATTGGCGAGAGTCGAGGCGAAAGGGGGTTCTTGTCCCAACGAGTGAGGGGAGCTTTTCCTCCTTTCTGTTTTTGCCCGAACGAAAGGAGAAGAGGAGACAGCGAACGGAGTGGGAGGACCAAACTGGGCTATACCTGAGAGACACGAGTGACGGAAACATCAACTCCGGACGCTAGCCAACGTAAATGCCGCGATCCATCCTCTGGTGAGAAAACAGCAGGTTCCGGGAGAGTCCGTCCCTTCCTCATGTGACTGGAAGCCCCGGTCTCTTGCCATAATCCAGCGAGTCCCTAGGTAGAGCTGGTTTTACCAAATAAAAAAAAACACTGGACACCCATAAAGAAGAGTTTTTTCATGAATTACCAGTTACTTTCATTTATGAAGCCTTATAACAACACTACAATTCTATCCAACACTAATTTCCCGTTTCCTTCCCTCAGGCGTTCGGCGTCCAAACGGTCGGTGGAACGGGAGCCCTGAGAGTCGGAGCTGACTTCTTGGTGAAATGCGCCAAGCTCAAGATCTTCTTCATGGCCGACCCGTGCTGGCGTAAGTACTCTCTCGTTAGTAATTGACCATCGCCTCGGGCAATGGTAATGAGAATTTTAATTAACGTCGTACTAGAGCAACACAACGGATTGACGACGGTCCTCGATCAATCCCCTAAGGGAATGAATCGAGGACAGAACATCGTAATTTTGAACCACAGTCAGATGACGAGGCAACACCTGAGCTGGCACTCCATTCTCCTAACGCCTACAATTTGAAGGCTGTTAGCGTAATGGACATACACTCATTGCCATAAAAATTTACGCACCAAGAAAAAGTCGTCAAAATGAAACGAAATTTTACACATGTAAGGACTACTTTGATATAAGTAAGTGATTACAAAATCAAAGAAAAATTATCATTTATTGCAGAGAAAAAAGTACAAATGAACGGAAGTTTTAGTACTCTGTTGGACCCCCTCTAGCGCTAATGCACGATGCGATACGAGCGGGCATTGAGGCATACAAATTCCGTATGATGTCCTGAGACATCTCGCTCCACAGTTGATATAAACGCGCCTGTAGTTCGACCAAAAGCGTAGGGTGTCCAATTTGCCGTCCCAAATGATTACAGATATGCTTGATTGGTGACAAATCTGGAGATCGAGCAGGCCAGGGAAGGGTGGTAATGTGACGGAGGCAGTCTTGTGACATCCTTGCTATGTGTGGCCGAGTATTGTCTGGTTGAAAAATGGCTCCTGGGAGCCCTGCCATGAGTAGCATCACATGTGGCTGAAGGATGTCATGGACGTACCGCTGGGCTGTCATTGTGCCATTGATATATTAGGGGTGACTGTGTATCGTAAGGAATGGCACCCCATGCCATCACACCAGCTGTGGGAGCGGTGTATCGCTGTAAAGCGAAGGCAGGATTGAGGCGTTCACCACGGGGCCTCCACACACGAACACGATGGTCATCACTGCTCAAATTGAATCTAGATTCGTCGCTGAAGACGACCTGGTTCCATTCAGTTGCAGTCCAATCCCGTCGTGCGCGACACCACTCCAAACGGAGGCGTCGGTGGGTGGGTGTCATTTGCAGCACACGTAATGGACGCCGCGATTCCAGATGTCCTACAGCCAGGCGCCTTACGATGGTTCGGGAAGATACAGGGGCCCGTAGTGAAGGTGTTGCCTGTGTCTGGATAGCGGCCAATGAGGCAGTTGGCTCTACTCATGCGCTTCGTATGATGTGACGGTCTTTTCGACGACTGGTCTGTCGAAGGCGTCGTGAGCCTGGTCGTCGTGTAAATGGCGTCTCTTCTGTCCACTGGTCCCAACACCTCCTCACAGTAAAGTCAGAACGACCTACTCGACGAGCTACTCGCCGAGCTGACCACCCAGCTTCCATCATCCCGATGATTCTTCCTCTCTAGAACTCTGACAGCTTCTCGTATTGTCTACCTCAGCGTTTCCTTTGCAAAAAATTAAGTACACTCAAACAAGCTCTGCTTACCTGTTTTATACTCCAAGGAGAACGAAATTCAACGCCCTCCAGTGGCATTACGCAATGCGCAATCACGCTGCATTTCTAATCATTTGCATATCTGGCCTACATGTACCTTCATGCCAAGTTTCGTTACGATCAAACAATTATTTCTTGGTGCGCAAATTTTTATGGTAATGAGTGTACTCAAGAGCCGCGACGGAATTGAGAATTTTGTTTGGGGATGAGTAAATAGGGAATCGGTCAAACGAAATACAACCGATAAAGTAATAATAATGGTAATTTTTAATTAACGTCGTACTAGAGCACCACAACAGGCTATTGACGACAGTCCGGGATCAATCCTCTAAGGGAAAGACCCGAGGACAACGCCACGAAATTTTGAACCACTGTACAAGCAATAAGGAAATGTCATATTCCAGATTTCATGTATCCTTAGCCGTTCATGTTTGTCAAATAAAGATCTCGTTTATTCTTCTTTCATTTGATGTGGTTATGTTACCACTACGCGCTCAAGGCACCCATCATCAAAATTGAAATTTCTACAAAAACACGTTCAAAGTTCCGATGCTTCGGGAAAAATCAACAGTTGTTTTCTGATGGAAATCGGGTGCTTTTGGCGTGGTAGATAACAATGTGTTTGTTGGATTACGTAACGGAGGTTTTTTTTTACAGCCAGTCACCATCTGGTGTTCCCCTATGCCGGATTCGCCCAGTGCCGGATCTACAGGTACTGGCACTCCATGAAGAAGTGTCTGGACATTGAAGGACTTCTAGAGGATTTGAGAGTGAGTGACAACCAATGTTAAAATACTAATGGGGTTTTAATGCGGTGACAAACAAGGCCACGAGAAATCGGGAAGTTCCTGATGCTTCTAACAGGACTGAACTTCTTTCAATAAAAAACCCATCTTAAGTATAATTAACAAGCAGATTTGCATTATGCTGTAATTTAAAGTATTTCACGTTTAAAAACAATAAGATGCTGAAATATTGAGCGAAATCTATCGTATCGTCACATGATTGATAATTTTCAATTAACATCGTACTAGAGCAACCCTACGGGTTTTGACGACGGTCCGGAATCAATACGAATACAATACCACGTAATTTTGAACCATGGTCAGATAACTAGGCTACAGCTGAGCTGGCACCCCACTCTCCAAACTTGCACACAAACCCAAATTGAGGACTTTCGGCCAAGACAGACTTAAGATGCACCAGCCGCCTCTACACCATACGCTTACAAACATACATACACTGACCCGGATTCAAACCAGGAACCTTCCGATCTAAAGGGTTACACATTAACCACCAGACCGGTTACACACTACAGTAGGAGTTACTCTACTTCAGGAGGGGATATTGTGTTGATTTAAAAGTTCATCTCGGTTTTGGCGCTCCATGGCATTGCATCGCAAAACCGAAGTGTTATATACCCACACGTGTAAAGTTTGGATGGTTTTAGAAAGAAAGAATTTCAGCGAGTTCACCGGAAAGAGAATGTGCTAATGGATTCTGTTTTTAAATTGTATTAAGCCTTCAAAATGGCAGAAAATGAAGAGCATTTTCGACCTAAGATGCTTCTTTTATTTCCGAAAAGGCAATAATGCTTCGCAGACACAAATTATGTGTTGTGTAGGGTTAAGATGCCACTGACGATTCCACGTGCCGTGAGTGTTTCGGAAAGATTTCGTTACCTGTATCCGTTCTTTAGCCAGAAACCTCGGAACTTGTATAAGCGCGGGATGATGCAGCTACCGGAGATGAAGAAATGCCATCGAACAAAACAGTACATACTATATTGATTAAATGTCAGTTTTAGTCAATAAAATAGTTTTTCCTTTAATCTTTAAAAAAAAACAATCGGGATGAACTCTTGCATCAACCCAATACTTAGGGACATTTCAGTAGAACTATAACTAAAGATCTTTGTTGAGAACTCACTTGAAAATATGTTATTCGTTGCAGGACGCCCCTCCAGGTTCCGTGGTCATCCTACACGTGTGTGCTCACAACCCCACGGGTATCGACCCCTCAAAGGACCAGTGGGCGAGGATCGCCGACGTTATGCAGGTGAGTACACTCTATAACAATCCATGCTTCTTAAAGAGTCCCGATGACTCAAACACCTTTACGCAAATGGTCTTGTTCAAGGTCATGTGCCTTCTCGCCGGAACCTCACTGTGACAAGTCGAATGCTCATTTTCAAGCTTCCGCAATCATTTGTGAACATTTGCTGAAAGATAATTTTACAGGCATCCATTTATATAGATACTTCTTGGATTTGGTGAATCAGATAAAATTGTATGACATCCGAAAGATTGAAAATAAGAGAATGATCGGTCGCAATACATTCTTAGGCTAAACAGTAGTCACATTCTTTAAACCACCAGAGTATGGCTAATTTGTGTTTGGCAAATAGGGTGTGGCCGTATCCTTGTCGATATCACACTGTCGCGCCAATAAAGAGCAGCAAAAAATAAATTCGTTGAAAAAGAAGGAATCGATAAAACCTGAAGCAAAATCAGGTGTTTTTTTACACGTAAGTCTGATTGACGTTGTCTGTAGTATACCATCCATCATCATTCATCATTTGATCAATCCGGTCAGTAGTAGACCTTGGCGAATTTGCCACTTTTGCTTCCACTCTGTAAAATTGCGAATCTACACCGTTGTATCGACAAAAGAGGTGATACGGTGCCAAATCAGTGAACCAAACCAATTTCTCACAGAACAGTCACGTGACTACTAGTCGACATGTTGGTCCCACTTTTCGAAGCTCCTTTCACTAGCAAGGTTCGGTTTGTATTAAGCTTCTTCTGTGGTGCATCCTTTGCGAACAGGGAATCAATTCATTTGCAATGTGTTTCTTTCTGCAGGAAAAAGACCTGTTCCCGTTCTTCGATTGTGCCTACCAGGGCATCGCCTCGGGGGACCTGGACAAGGACGCGTGGCCGGTCCGATACTTCGTCTCCAGGGGCTTCGAGCTGCTCTGCGCGCAGTCCTTTTCAAAGAACATGGGACTCTACAGTAAGTACCGCAGTACAAAAAAAACACATCGCCTCGTCCTTATCTCATTATTTCAAGTGACTAGCAGAATTACCCGGCGTTACTCGGGTTGAATTGGCTACCCCAACTTCCACTTTCTTTAATAAATTACAATTCCTATTCATCGCATGTAACAAATACCACATTCCAATAAAAGGTACCCAATTGTTAAATACACAATTTCGCAAATGTAAAAATTTAACATTTTAAATTTTGGAAGAATTAAAAATTTTGGTAACGAAGAAAAGTATCTAGAGTGTGTCATTGTTACCCACAATGCATGGGATTGGATGTTGAGGTTTTATATCGCGAGATCCAGAATGCATGGGATAGTTCAGAGTATGCTTATAAATGCCTTGTATATCATTTAAAAAAGAAAAGTGTTCCCTAAAATTATCATACAACGATTAAAAATGCTTTTAAAACTAATCAAACCATTACTTACCTCGATAACTTATTGAAAATATATATATATATATATATATATATATATATATATATATATATAACACATGAAATTGAAAATCTCCAGAAATACATCTTAAACAGATTTGAAAAGCTTCGAATAAAAAGTAATGAATGTGTTTTCTCACTAGAAAATAGATTCTTGGGACATAAAGGGTGCAAATTTTAAGAAAGCAAACGATTAAAAATATACCAAGGTTGCAATATTAGCTACCAGTGTTATTTTAAAAGGTCTTGTTCCCGTGTGTTTTATCTATAATGTTTTATGCACTTTTTCGTACGCCCCAAATATTCAGAATTTTTTAATATTTCGTAAAGAAAAAAACGGCTCAAAATGAATAAAGTATTAGAATTTAAATTCCGGATAAATAGTTTGCGAAAAATAATTGATTTTTCAGCAGCACTGGTAAAACAATCCAAGTAATTGCAGTGTTTAAATGTACCTTCCATTTACTCCAAAATTACCCAACATAGTTGACTTAAGTATACTTACTCAGATGTTTTAGCATGAAACTTTCCTAACTATACAAACAAGAAATTTTAAATAATGTATTCAACTAATAATTTTAATAATGACGTCAACTAAAGTAGGGTGTATCAAATGCAGAACATTGCATTAAAATATGTTGAATAAATTTTATGTGATACTTGTGCAAACAGACACAAAATTGAACATAGAACGGGAAGACGAACAGACAGACCTACGCTACCAATTTCGGTTACTAAATTAATGTTAGTACTCACAGTATGTAGTCTCATGAAAATACATTCAACCGTTATAAAGTAGAACGGGCTCACACATACATACAGATGGACAAACAGACACCAAACGCGCAAGAGACTGAATTCGCATTAGATGGACCCAAAACGAATAGAAAACTTGAAATGTGTCGAGAATATTGAATGTTCAAACAAACATTCGATTGTTATTGATATACGCGTGAGATACATGGTTAATGGAATCCAGCAACGTGGAATGATTTGGGTTGTTTTCTGCAGGTGAGCGCGTGGGCAACTTGACTCTGGTTTTCAAGGACCCGAAGGTCATCCCGAACGTCCGGTCTCACATCACCATGATGATCCGGGGCAACTACTGCAACCCACCGCGGCACGGGGCCGGAATCGCCACCAGGATACTCAACGACAACAGGCTCATCGACGACTGGTAAGACACGGCTTTCTATTTATATACACACGGAATACTGAACGCTCCTAACTCTTGTGGGCCGACCAACCGATCTGGTGATTAAGTTGTTAGCCTCTAGATATAGAAGGTTCCTGGTTCGAATCCGGGTCAGTGCATGGATGTTTGTAAGCGTATGGCATATAGTGTAAAGGCGTCTGGTGCACTTCAAATCTGTCGTGACCGAAAGTCCTCACGTTGGGGTGGTGTGGAAGTAAGGAGAGTGGAGTACCAGCTCAGGTGTTGCCTCGTCATCTGACCGTAGTTCAAAATGACGTGGTATTGTCCTCGAAACTTTTCCTTATGGGATTGATTCCGGATCGTCGTCAATAACCCGCTGAGTTGCTCTAGTGCGACGTTAATTAAAAATTACCAAATTAACTCTTGTCGAGGCCGCGCTAGCATAATTGGAAGGTATGTATTTTAATTAACGTCGCACTGGGGCAACTCAACCTGCTATTGACGACGGTCCGGGTAATTGGTAATTTTTACTTAACGTCGTACTGGAGCAACACAACGGGCTATTGACGACGGTCCGGGATCCAACCCAAAGGTAAAGATCCTCCGAGGACAATACCACGTCGCTTCAAACTAGATGATGATGTCAACGCCTGAGCCACCACCCCACTCTCCAAACTTCCACACCACGCCAAAATGAAGACATTGGAGGCCACTAGAGATTGAATATCTCACAGTTTTCTTTGTATACGACGGTCTTTCGTCGGATTCGAACTCGCAACCATTCGGTTGCTAATCCGCTACTCTTCCAAGTGGACTACCGTGGCACTTGCAAAGTTGGAAGAGTATCCAACTAGCAACAGGAGGGTTGCTTGTTCTAACCAAAGACCACGGGGTTGGTGCACGTTTAATCGGTCGTGGTCTCAAATCTCTTCACGTTGGAGTGGAAATTTGGGGCGTGTGGTGCCATCTCAGGTGTTGACCTGGTCATCTGGTACAAAATGACGAGGTCTGGCCCTTTGATATTTCCCTTCTGGATGGATCCTGTGAATCGAACCCGTTTATTAGACAAACAAGACAACTGCGTTTGTTAAAGTTTAATGCTCAACACGGGCATATTCATGTGTAGATTTTGTTGGGTATAAAGAGTTTCGTAGTAAGCAATTGTTTCTCTGGCAGGAAGAACCAGATAAAGACCATCTCCATTCGCATCAAGCGCATGCGGTGGGCCCTGAGGACCAAGCTGCAGGAGTTGGGCACTCCGGGAAACTGGGATCACATCACACGACAGATTGGGATGTTCTGCTACTCGGGACTGACGGGTGAGTAACACTTGCGAACCCCCTTCGATGCTACTGAAACGAACGCTTAAGATTCATTGAATTGACCCACAAGGAATCAAATCGTGGAAAAAGCCAAAATGTTAACAAACCAGCATCTAGTATTCGACAAGTGAAGAATCCGTCTCTGTGCTAGGCGACTGAATAGTAAGGGATTGGAGAAGACTAAAAATATCTTATCCAATCTCTTCTGGACCTGAGTGAACATATGCCAAGAACGTTTTCAGAGTATAGGTCCTTTACGAGCTCTTCTTTTGAAGTGAGTTTATGTTAATGCAAAAGTTCGTCCATTTTTGGGCACTCGATGGCATTGTATCGCAAAACCCAAGTGGTATTGATTTTACGTGTCAAGTTTGAATGTAGTTAGAAAGAAAAAATTTTCAGCGAGTACTTAGTAAAAAATTTAATTGTGTTATTGGGTTGTGCTTTTAAATTGTGTTAAGCGTTCAAAACGGCAGAAAACAAGGAGCCTTTTTGACCTAGTATGTTCTTCTATTTCCAAAACGGTAGAAGTGCTTTGCAGACGCAAAGGAGGATAGGTGTTGTGTAGGTTGAGAGTGCCGTCGGCGATGCCACGTTCCGTAAGGGGTTCGGTAAGTTTGGTTACCTGGATCCGTAACAATACGTAGTGTTGCCGTTGGCGATTGATCTTGGAACGAGCCAATAGACCATTGCTAATAACCACGTTAGTTAAAATACATGCCATCCAGCCGTAAGACTGGGCTGGACTGTCTGGATTTCATTCGAGTCTCTAAGACCTCCAAAACACAGAGAGAAATTTAGATGAATTCCAGAAAGTTTAGCCACTCGGCAACTAGTCAAAAAATAATAATATTAAAACACCCTCATATTCAAAATGAGTGAGCCCTCTTCCTATAGCAACCGTCAGGGAACTGTTCTTGAGCTAGGCCGGCTAGGCAGACAGTATTAGATTATTGAATTCTCATGGCATGTGCGCCATAATTTCAACCACGTCACTAAAGTTATTGCTATTCCTTTCATTTGACATGTCGCCTTTTCCTATATTTCAGAACAGCAAGTGAAGTACTTGATCCAGCAATACCACATCTACTTGCCGACTGCGGGCCGCATCAACATCTGCGGGCTCAACGACAACAACGTCGAGTATGTCGCCAGGGCCATCTACGACGCCGTACTCACATACCCGTCAGACGACATGTGACGCCCTCTCCATAAGCCCCTGGCAACGGAGGCCGCCCCACTTTGTACATTTTAGTGGATTCGAGCATGAGCGCATGGAGTTGTCCCTTGAATACAACTCGTGTCACTTTATCCTATCACGTGCTTTCTTTAAGTCAAAATTATATAAAACTAGAATAATTTTGTAGAAAAGAGATTATTTGCATTTCTTCTGTCTTCCCTTTGGAGTCCAAAGACCCTCAATATCCTCAGATTAATTAAATTACAAAGCCCTTACGAAATTTCCCTTTGTAGCAACAGGGCTGAGAAAAATGGCGCGGGTTGCAACAGGTTGCCTTTGAACGCCCGGAAAAAGCATATTTTAATTTCCTGTTGTTCGCAAACCTGAAATGGATATCACTTAAATCCAAATGGTTACTATTTTAACTTTTTCCTCGTTTCTAGTATTAAAGACTTCTGCGAAATATGAACTGAAGAGTTTTGGTTCCAGAATAAAATCCTGATTTTTGTGTTGTGGTTAAAACAGATAGAAAGAAAAATACCATTTGTAACAATTTATGAGTTACTGCGCATCAATTCTATCTTTCATGGGAGATACATGCACTTCGGACTAAGAGCCAATCAATCTTCGAGATGAAAAATCACACTACAGTTATTAATTCATTCGACGCTTTTATGCGTTCATGCTCTAAGACTTGGTTCCATGAACTGTCATCTGTGTAAAAGCTTTGACAGAGGAAACAAGAGAACGCTCACATATGTGTATCATTTTCGAAAATATTTAAGCTTTTATTCATATCGTTTTGTTTAAGGAGGTGAAAGAACGACTAAAATGAAGGATCCAACTTTTTGTGCAGCAAAATTGTTTATAAGATTTGAATTCACTTTTTTTTTCTCCTTGAATTTACAGTAAAAAATAGACAATTTTGTAAAACTTATTAATATAACTTTCGATTTACGAATAATTATGCAAAAAACTGATTAACTTCAAATTAAAAATAAGAAGGCATGAACTTGAGTTAATCTTGAAAAGAATATAAATATACAAAACGAGGTTACAGAAATGGAATTATGTAAATAAAAAAGCTTATAGTTTTGCAGAGTATTTAAATACATTTCAAAGATGTGTTCGAATATAATGTTCAAAATGTTCGTGAAAGTCAATTCTCTAGAATGAAATATTTTCTGGAAATAAGTTTAAAATTTTATTTTAGGTTTTTATCTATCTCCTTAAACGGACGACTTTTGTTTTGTTATTTTTCATATAAAGTATCTCAATAAAAGATTTTTCTTGAAAATATTTGTTATTTCATTGTCTTGTTAGGGTAAACTTACAACGCACCACCAGACAATATTTTCACATATTTATAGGCTTCTGCTCCTATTATAAAAGGTCGTCAATAGCCCATTGTGTTGATTCAGTGCAACGTTAATTAAAACACCTGCCTACCTACCTATTCTGTAAGAAGTAGAATTGATTCAATGGGTAGTTGAGTTTAATCACACTTCAGCAACACAACGAAATAAATAGTAATTCATTTCTCAAAACGTCGGGGTCTCCGTATCCCGGTTGTAAGAGTAACGGATTAGCAACAGAGGGTTCGATACAACCAAATACCGTTGTGTACAAAGGGGCTGGGACACGTTCAATATGTCGTGGCCTCCAGTGGCCTCACATTGGCGTGCAGCAGAAATTTGGAGAGTGCCAGATCAGGTTTTTACCACGTCATCTGACAGTGGTTCACAATGACTTGAAGTTTTCCTCGGATCTATCCCTTCGGGATTGATCTCGCACCGTCACCGATGATAGTTGTGTTGCTCCAGTGCAACGTTAGTTAAAACACCTTTTATCTATTTAAAAACTATTGTCTTCAATATGGTAACATAACATTCATATAAGTGATAGGTCAAAAAGTCAGACGTTCCATTCTATTGTTCCGTAATTCCTAGTGACGCCTTCAAAATCGCTAAACTTATTTAACCGATAAAGAAAAAAAAAAATTTTTGTGAATTTAAATCCTGATGCATTTTTAGTATATGTGGTACAAAACATGGGACGATAATTGGTAATTTTTAATTAACCTCGAACTAGAGCAACACAAAGGGCTATTGATAATCTTGCGGGATCAATCCCCTAAGGAAAAGATCCGAGGACAACACCACGTCATTTTGAACCACGGTCAGATGACGAGGCGACACCTGAGCTGGCACCCCACTCTCTAAACTTCCACGCCAACCCAACGTGAGGACTTTCGGCCACGGCAGATTTAAGATGCACCAGCCGCCTCTACACCATACGCTTACAAACATCCAGGCACTGCCCCGGATTCGAACCAAAAACTTTTCGATCTAGAGGCTAACACCTTAACCACCAAACCGGATGGTCGGCGGAGAACATGGGACGAAGTCGTCCTTTAAAAATATTTGAAAACAATGATGTAGCAGATTATAAACACTAAATGTAGAAGGTCTGAATCTTCATTCGGATTGGTATATTCTCAAATTCAATTTATATTCAATGTCACATACTTCTTACAACCGTAAAAGATATGAAAACTAAATAATTAAATGTAGCCGAATAAATTATAAAAATGTACATAAATTAATAAAAAATTTGTTAAATGAGGCGTTCAGAACAAGTGTGGATCAAATCCACTTTCTGGTCAAACTCTGATAATCACACACGCAAAATTCTTTTAGGTTGAATCTTTTTTGTGCATTTTTGAATCAAGTCCTTAGTTGCTTTGGTTCCCGAGAGGTGGCAGAAGAAGATACCGGCAAATAGGAAAAGTACTCACGAGAAAAAACTTTATCTCGATGTATCTCAAAATGTAAAAATAATGGACATGATCCACTCCAGTTCTGAACATCGCCATCTGACCGTGGTTCAAAATTAAGTGAACACCTTTAATTAAAATTATTTTATCTACATAGTTCTGAACGCCTCATATGGAACCGATATAAAAAATGTTGATTTAATTGGTTAAAAACAGGATTCTTTTGAAGGTTGTTAGGTTGATAGTTGATTTAACGTCTCTCTGGAGCACCGCTATGGGTTATTGGTTGCGGTCCGGGATCCATCCCGAAGGGAAAGATCCGAGGATCGCACCACTTAATTTTAAACTACATTCAGTTGACGAGGACAAGACCTGAGGTGGCATCCCACTCTCTATATTGCCCCACCACGCCAACGTGAGGACATTTGAGATCACGACAGATTGAACGTGCACCCTCCCCCATCCTACACGGTGGTCTTCACCTGGAGCGAGTTTCGAATACGCAATCTTATTGTGAACTACTAATTGGAGACATTCTGAATAATTAGTTCAGAGGAAAGATTTGAAGGTAGCGGATGGAATAACTCGTTCAACAGAAGAGGAAAAATGCAATCTTCTTCTGCCTTACGCTCTTTCCGCCATCTATATCCTTTCCTGCTAACTAAATGTTCAAAAATTATGTTTAAAGCAGCTTAATGGAAGTGTTTTCGATACATTTTTCTTGTGAGATTCTTTCTTGGTACTTTTCCGTTATAGCCATCATACCAATAAACTCGGGCGCATTTTTGCTTATTTCCTGGCGGTATTTGTTACGGCTTTTTACATTTTGGAGTCATTTTAGCTTTTGCCTTTGTGAGTGCAATGGATTTCATGATTTGGGATTTGTCAAGAGATGAAGCCGAAATGGTGATGCTGGAGATAAAAAGGTATACGAAATAAAACGTAGATTTTTTTTTCACTTCTTTTATTACTGCTGTACGATACATTTATTGATGGCGTGAAGAGTGAATGACGATTGAATTGAATCGCAACACAACCATAGATTAAAATAATTACATGCGAACCGTAGAATTGAATAATTATATGCGAATTGAAATAATTATATGCCAATTGCACTCACAAAGGAATGAGCTAAATTGGCACCAAAAATAAAAAAAGCTGGTATGCAAACAAATAGCGCCAAGAAATAAGCAAAAATGTGCCAAAGTTTATTGGTATGGCTATAAGCTGAGTTCGGAGAGTATGGAGCCAGGCTCAGACGTGACCTCGTCATTTGACCGTGGTTCAAAATTGCCATGTTGTTGTCCTCGTATATTTTCCTTCGGGTTGAATACCGTACCGTGGCCGATAGCCCGTTCTGTTGCTCCTGTACAATGTTAATTTACATGCCTTCTTCCAAACTTCCACTCCTCGTCAACTGGGAGAGAATGATGTAAGGCTAGTGACTAATGTTTTTAGGTAGAAACCTGACAGTTCTCGGAAATCGTGTTATATAACTACAATGTTACCAAGACGGATATTAATTGAATAAAAAAGTGACAAACAAGTCTCAGAACGTAGGCCACGAGGTGGTTACGAGCGCCACGACAGACACTGGGTCGTAAATATGTAGGAGACCGGCCTTCGGCTTACGCTCTCGTATTCAGGTAATCTCTACACGAACGGCAATTTGAATATTCTCAGCACATTCGGCCTTGTAAAAAATGCCCATTCTTCTTTCCTTACCAATTACATCTGCTGATCGGAGTCCTGTATCTAGACTTAACTAAACGATAAAAGATGAGGTATTTTTTATTTGTAATTAACGTCATACTGGAGCGGTTATTGATGACGGTCCGGGATATATACCCGAAGGGAAAGATGTCACCACCGCGTCATTTTGAACCACAGTCAGATGACGAGGTCACAGCTGAACTGGTACCCCACTCACCAAATTTCCACACCACGCCAAAGTGAGGATATTTAAGGCCACGGCAGATTGAACGTGTACCAGCCCCCCCTCTGTACACGACTGTTTTTAGTTGAATTCGAACTCGCAGCCCTCCGGTTACAAATAGGCTACCGTGTCCTCGATTAAGGATGAACTCGTCTTTGTATGGTAAAAAGTTTCACACCTCAGATTAATGAGATAGATATTTTAATTAACGTCGGGACTGGAGCAATAAACCTCACTCCCTCAATTCCGGTTTTTATGACAACCTCGGCAAATGAGTAATTTTTTTTATTTTGTTAATTTTCGGTATAGCTTATTATTTTCTGTTGCAAAAATTTTTTGTTGTAAGAATTCTTTCCTTGGCGACATAAAAAGCGTGCCAAGAACGTTGCCACTAAACGGGGCATAGAATGTAGCTGTACCAGAAGTAGTACTTCAAAAAGTTCTACCTGACTATAAGGTAATTTTGTCGCGGAAACCGATCACTTGAACCATCAACATCTTCCGGTCGGCTATATAGAACATATCGCACTCCGGCAAAAAAAAGTGACACAAGTCAAAAAATAAAAATTGTGATATTATGTCATTGCAAAATATGTATGAGGTGCCCCAACGTGTTGTATACTATTCTACAGAATATAATAGAAGTTACCGCCATAAATACTTACCTAAAATTTAAAAGAAGCTTATACTATTTCAATATAAGATTTTGTTTCTCAAATTCTGCAATTTTGAGTTGCGTCGCTTTTTTTTGCCGGGCTGTGATATATTAATGGAGAAGCGAGAGAGCGATTTGTTAATCGAAAAATTCGATACGATAAAAATATATCTTTCAAGCCGTAAAGTATTGGCAGTAAAATACAATCTCCTTGACTTTAATTGATAGTAAAGTTTCCGAGTGTTCTAAGTTGTAAAAATAAGTCAAGCTTGTTTTATTTGTAGTGACACTCCTCAAAATTCTCAACAAGTTGAGAATTTGAAAACGACAAGATCATTTGACCCCTAACCAAATATTTTGCTCTATGGTATATGCTTGGATTCGTTGCTTCGAATAATTGGTTAGCTAACTTCGCTTTCGTTAATAGCGTTTTTTATCCATCACGTGTAAGAACTACCACTCTAATATATGTACACAGTTATTAAATACACAATTTCACAAATGTAAATAAATATTATCTGACAGTTTAAATTTTTGCAGAATTTAAATTTTTGGTAAGAAAGAAATCTCTAGAGTGTACTGATGTTACACAGAATGAGGTAGAATAGTTCAGAGTATGTATAACATTTAAAAACAAAAACGTTTTCCAAAGTTATACAATGATTAAAAATGTTTTTAAAATAAATATTAAACTATTACTTACCTTGATTACAGTTCTCAAACAAAAAATATCAAATTCAAAACCCAGAAAACATCTCAATACTTATTTTAAAAGGTTTCGAACGAAAAGTGATGAATGTTTTTTTTTTCCATTACAAAATAGATTTTTGGAATTTTAGGACACAAATTTAAAAAAAGCAAACGATTAAAAATTATCAAGGTTGTCTTATTAGCAACTAGTCCTATTTTAAAAGGCATTGGTCAGTGTATTTTATTTAAAACTAGGGGGCCTGCCCCCTGCTCGCTAACGCTCGCCAACCCCCGCTCAGCTCATTAAAATTTCCTTTTATTTTCAATAAAATTTCATCCGATAACGCTATAAATTCAATCGATGCGCGAGACTTCGTGATAAACAAACTATCGTACAGTGTTGCCAAAACGCGATTACAAATAACGTCTTTTTTGCGTGCCACGTAAGAGAATTATATATATAAATATAGATGTTTTATCATCTATTGTCTGTTCCAGATATTCAGAACTTTTTTATACTTCATAATTAAAAAAATAAGACTCAAAATAAATAAAGTATTGGAGTTTAAATTCTTTGAAAAATAATTGATTTTTCAGCAGCACTGGTAAAACAATCCAAGAAATTGTAGGGTTCAATATACCTTCCATCTACTCCAAAACTACCCAATTAAGGTTGATTTAAGTATAGTTACTCAGATGTTTTAACATGAGAGACTTGTCAAAATCTAAGCAAAAACATTTCAAATAATGCAATAACTAAATTAAAATATGTTGTATCAAATACAGAAAATTGCATTAAAATGTGTTGAACAAATTTTTTGTGAACTTGTACAAAAACGCAAATCCAAAATTGAACAGAGAACAGGAAGACGGACAGACATACGGCGACCAAGTTCTCTCATTAAATGAATGTTAAGTACTCTCAGTATGCAAAGTTTCAGTAAAATGTATTCAATCGTTTCGACGTAGTGCAAGCACACACAATGCGGACAGACTGACAGTCAGACACCAATCTCGCAAGTGACTGATTTTGCATCAGAAGGGCCTAAAACGGATAGAAAACTTGAAATCGGTCGAAAATATTCAATGTACAAAAAATATTCCATTTAGATTTACAGGTGACCCTCATAATGTCAGATGGTACCGTGTCATAAGGAAACCGTGCTATACGAAACATGGGGGTCGTAGAATTTTGTATATTTGGTACCGTGTTATATGGAAACCGTGCTATAGGATAGTTCGTTTTGTATAGAAACCGTGTTAAGCGAAACTTAGGAATTTTATATAAGTAGAGATTGCGTTCCGTGTAATAAGGAAACTAAAACCGTGTAATAAGGAAACTAAAACCGTGTAATAAGGAAACTAAAACCGTGTTATACGGAAAACAAAGAACATAGAAAAAGTTAACATATTTATTTTTTTAGTTATATAAGTTTTAAAAATAATTTAACTATGCATTAAATCGTGTGGACGTGTATAGGGCACACACAACATGCAGACAGACAAGACAGACAGAATAGAACAGAACGGATAAAACAGACTGACAATACAGACAGAACAGAGAGACTGAACAGACAAGGCAGACAGAAAAAAAAGACTGAACAGACAAGACAGAACAGACAAAACACACGAACAGAAAAGACAGACGAACAGACATAACAGACAGACAGAATAGAACAGAACGGACAGACAGAACATACAGACTACGAAAAAGTAGTTAGTCTGCTGACAAATTGTTAATCTGCGCAAAATAAAAACAGAAACGAAAATAATAAATTTAGAAACTGCGATTTTTTATGCTGTTGCCATTAAAAAAAAACAATAATAATTCAATTCCATTAAATTAATTTTAAAATGTTCTAGAATGAATTTTAAAATTCGCCGTGACCCAAAAATTGCAAAACATTTAGAATACCTGTGTGCCAAATCTTATTACTGTAAGTGCTGTAGATTCGTCAGGACTGTGATAACGAAAAACAGTAAAGCAAACACTTCATTTTATAATAGTAGAGATATGTGCATTGAATATGGATGCACGTACGTATGCGTACTGTACTTAGATTGATAAGGTAAGCTAATAAATTTCACTAAAAAAATATTACATATTTCTTACTGTATTTTTTACATCACAAATTAATTTTTAAAATGTTCTTAAGGTGATAGGTGAATATAATCCTGCCATAATTATATAGTGTAGTATTGATCTTCAATATACTGCCATTAAGTATATACTGTAGTATATATTCAATTTACTGCTATTTTATTTGGCTCTGACGCAGACAAAACGGACACTTTCTCCCCTACTTAAAAAACTCTGGACACTACGTTTTTGTCATACTAGGCCTTCCTTTTTTCCTGAGTTTCCGACATGATATGTACCTCAGATTCCTGACATATTTTCAATCTATTCACTAAACCTAAAATATAACCCATCACATATTGATTCGACTCTTCCGGCGCTAAGCAATTTTTTCATATACAATCGTTTGGGGGGGGGGTCTCAAATTTTCCCCGCGAACCAACTCTGCAGAACTAGCACTTGTGCTTTTGTGAGTCATTGTACGAAAAGCAAACAAAGCCGCCGGTAGAATATACTCCCAATCTTCTCCCGTTTTTACACATAGCACCTTAAAAACACCTTTTTAATGAAGGATGCAATCTTTCCACAGCGTTACTCTGAGGATAACACACGGAGCTAGCGTGATTTTTATGCCAAATCTGGAAGAAAACAATACCGTGGTCGAAACACTTGTGAAAGAGAGATATTTCGATGCCCCAGACAGTTCGTAGTAATTAAATATCGGTTGTTCTTGTTACTTAGCGGAAGAGGACCGACTGCATCAATATTAATTTAAGAAAAAACTTCCGAGATTACAGGCACCAATTCCATTGCCCCCCCCCCCCACCCCCCCGCTTGTCCCGTTTTTTCCTACCTTTTGAGAGCAATAGTATGCTTTTTGAAAACTCTCGATGTCCTTCCAGCAATTTGGCCAAAAATAATAGCGCAACACCCTATCTTTGGTTTTTGTTGTACCTTAATGTCCTGAAGCCATAATTCTTTCTCTAAACTTAACTAGAACGCACAATTGAACTTTTCCCTCACCCTTCTGGGATACTGATCTCCTAACTAATTTGCCCGTTTTTTCTACAATTCTATCTTTTCATGTTTGGTACTTCGCTCCCAGTATTTTCTTAACGATTTGAACTTCCTTTGCTCACGACAAAAACAGCTACAAGAAAATCCCAGCTAAATTCTTCCCCTTTTCGTACATTTTCCCCACTTGGCCCTATTTTTAATTTGTTCCGTGAGTACCAATTCTTTAAGCGAATCGAAATTTCTAAACTCCACTGATTCCAACCAACTCTCCAAATATAACTTATATGCTCATAAACTAGATCAGACCATAGAATCCCCGATTTCCTAGAATAGTCTTCAAATTTTAAACGTAGAGCAACCGAACTCAGTCTAAATCTTTTCAACATTTTTTTGATCCAACTACACTCACTGCTAAAAAATGTTAAATAAAGAGGAAATTGTTAATTTCCAAAATCTAATCTGAATTTGAGAGGCTGCAATTTGCTGCAGAGGTAGATGGGAGTATGCAAACGTGTTATCTTACAGCCAATCTATTGCGAACGATATAGAAGATCGTAACCCAACAAGCAGTAAATGAAACAGCAGTGGGTCCGAGCACGTAACCAGTTCGTGTATAAAGTTAACTAAAAGTAAGTTGACCAAACCAACTTAAATAAAATAAAGTTTTTATTAAACTTTAAATAAAAACATATTTAAATAAAATAAAGAACGTTATACGCCTAACAGACTGAGATAACGCGCAAGCAGTATCTACAAGATCGAATACATCTGTCTCTCCCCAATACAGCAGATCCACTTATCTGTCTCTCCCCAATACAGCAGATCCACTTATCTGTCTTTCCCCCAATACAGCAGATCCACTTATCTGTCTCTGCCCCTGTAACGTTAATTGAAAACGTTACATTCATAATCATCACCGCACCTACACCGAACCTAAAAATTACACAGACAACACCAATTTTCATGGATTCACCCCCTAAACTCACCGAAACGAACACTTTCTGAAACTCACTCGTTCTCTCAACGGAAAAGTACAACGCTACAAGCTGGAATCCCCTTGCATTCCTTCTACCCACAACGGTGGAAGAGACGGCCAATTCCGAGAAAAAGTGGGCAAATTTAGGGGTCAACCCCTTGCCAACTTTCATTCATAGATCCAATTATCAAAAGGGTAATTAACTTCATCAATTTTGATCGTACGGCTTCTGAACATCTGTCGAAATGTGCTTTAAGACCTTGTGGTCATTTTGATAGTTATTTCTAGTCGATATGATGAAGGATTGATTTTATAATCCACTTTATTCAATTTCATTCATTCAGACCCAGGGAGGACGCAAAGTGGGGTTGCCACTTGGCGGTTTCTGGCTGGATTTCGGATGGAGATAAACCATCAAAAATGGAATTTTGGCAACATAATTGGCGACAAAATCGCAGTTTTCATTCATCCCATAAATACAGGTGTTGGCGTGATTTTCCTCAGACTCTCACTTTTCACCAACGTCAAAGGACGTAATTTTTTAGCTGTCTGGATTGTTCGGGGTAACGAACGTGGAATCGAAGGGAAGTGTTTGAACGAAGGAACTGAATCAACTCCCGTGGAACATCCCTTTCAACCATCTAACCTTCCTGGCTGGTCGCTCCTGTTGTTCAACATTTTGCTTTCTTCAACAATTCTTTGTATTGATCCTGCAGTTACCTCCAACCTTTTCAATTTCTTCGAGGAGTGGAGGCCTCTGGGAATACCGTCCCGGTGCGGTTTCTTCTTCATTTTTTTCCGTGTAATTTTTCTCTGAGGCTCTACTCCGACAGGAATTTCTATATAAGAGATTTCCTTGTTTAAGCAACGCACCTACCCCTTCAAACCACGACAAAGGATGAACGTATGAACCCTCGCCGATGTGAAGCTGAAATAACAGAAAGTCTTCTTCGTATTGGAATAAAAGAAATTGTTTCCACTCTCAATCATCTATTTTTGATTCTGTGTCATCAACATCACCAGCCAAATCCTATTATTTCTCCCCATAACTAAAGTTGGGAAGTGGCCGTCGTTTCCACTGTCCTCATTGCATTTCTAATACATTTCAAGGAATCTACCCTCATCGGTCTTCAAGTTCGAATCCGGTTTCCTCATCAGAAAAAGACTCTCCTCAATACTGGAAGAATTTCAGATAATGTCATCTTAAGAACCACAGGTCGTATCGAAATCTTATTTTATCTCTTGATCTTTTGTTGAAGAGGTCACCTTAATCATTTAATGGGAAACCTAGAGTTATTGCTATTGAAGTCCTCTTGCTAATACTTTAGTAAGTAAGGAACCACTTCAACTCATCCTAAGTTATCACAATCCCAATTGTCTCTAACCATACTATACTATACTACCTACCTACAATCTAAAAGAAATAAGACAAAAAAATAAATCATAATATATGTCACACCCCCAATACAGCAGATCCACTTATCTGTCTCTCCCCCAATACAGCAGATCCACTTATCTGTCTCTCCCCCAATACAGCAGATCCACTTATCTGTCTCTCCCCCAATACAGCAGATCCACTTATCTGTCTCTCCCTAACACAACAGATCCACTAGTCTGCGTATATATAGGTTAAGTAATTTGCATAACCAGACATCTTCAACTTTCAATCAGCCAATCACAAAAATATATCTTGAATTAAAATAAAAGTGAAAGAGTGAAAGTTGATGTGTAGGTTTGATCGTATCGATGTCACGATCACAGAGAGGTAGTATACAGAGGGTTCACTGCCATAGGAAGCAATGGACTTATAAATAACATGGGAAATCGCATAGACGCTGGCGCCCTCGGCGGGGGAGTCGGACCCTACATTAGCGTCGGATCTAGACCTCGTTTCCATAACAACCAAGCTAGGTTTCCATAACAACCGAACTAGGTTTCCACAACAACTATCTCAGGCTATTTTATTTTTTCGAAACCCAATTTGCATTTTTTATTAAAAGCTAAATATTTTTTAGCATAAATGCTTCAAAATAGCACTTTTTTAATGTCCCCCCCCCCTTCTGAACTTAAAAAAAAAAAAACCTTTATTTATAAAATCTTACCAATGTATGAACTTTTTTCTTTCATTTTTGTTTATTCTTTTATGTGAATGCTTCTTTAAAAAATATTCCAAAGCATGTTTGATTTGGAAAATTGTTGATAGTCTGAAATATTATTTGAACAAAAAAGTACATAATAAATTTTTTTTATTAACTTAATCAGGTACATCATTCATTTTTGAACAAATTATACAATTTGAAAAATGAATAGAAAAAAAGTACTGTCTATATAGAAGTCTCGTCGAAGCTTATTTAGTAGTAAGTCAATCACACACACGACCAAGTGATAGTGGACTGTATGAATTTTATTGTTGAATCATGAATTCAATCACCAATACACGATTCTTCCCTGTGAAGAATAACACAAAAGGGTATTTTGAACCCCAAGGTAAAATCTTTTACGCTGCGTCTCTCCCCACACTCAGAATGCGAATTCAAAAAGAAAGAAGTTGGCACCTAAAAAACTATGATATTACCTGACCTTGTTCTGAATGTAAAAAAAAGAACATAGTTCAGCTACTGTTACTCGCTTATACATATTTCTGTGTGATCCATCTAGAACAATTTTAGCATAGCAAACGAACAATAAAATACATAACAGGGTATAAAGGAATGAAACATTTTGGTAAAATAAGGAACTTAACAAGAATCTTCATTCGCCTGCCAAATTGTAAAATTCATTGTTTAGCATTCATAAACAAGCTAACTCAATGTAATTCACCATTTAGAGTAACAAATGAATGGATAATATTACTAATTTTATTCATTATTGGAGCTAAATGACACAATTTTTCAAAATTTAGTGTAACAAATAAACAATAAAATACACAACAGATACGACAATTTTTGTATCTCGAAAATCTTCACAGGGAAAGTTTGTATGTATGTTATTGCGTACTATACTGTCGACCAAATCTTCGAGTATGATTTGCTCTTACGCCTGTCCATTATGGGTGTTAATTACAAAATTGGCAACAAATTTGTTTTGTTAAAAACGGTCGATAGGAAAATTCGTAAGTGCTTAAATTATTTGCATTTGGGCTCCAATCAATAAATTTTGGCACTCATAGCAATCAGGTTAAAAAGATTTTTGCCAAAACCACAACAAATATAAGCAATGACATTGAGCTACATGTATTAGCAGGGTGGCACTGCAGATATTCATTGATCCGTCTTTCACAAAGGGATCATTGATAATCGTGCTCATGGATATCCGATTAAACTGGCTAAAAGTGAGCAATACATGATTACCATTACCCACACAATTTTAAATATTGATTATTTTAAAGTTATGTATGACCTTATGCATGCCTGGGTAAAACTGATAACAATCAAGATTGTATAAAAAACAACTTCGTCTTCTAATAGAGCAGAAAGTGTTTTCCAGACAATCTGGGTTGAAACAGTTAAAAAGAAACTGAAATATCCTTTTACCAGGGCTGTAGTGGAGGGTATACGGTGGTATACGCCGTATACCCTCTGGTTTTCCCAGAAAATTCCGTATACCCTCTGCTTTTTCTTAAAAACTACGTACATCATTTTGCTTTTCCTAGGAAACATCGCGTGAAACGCAGATAGCTATAGAAGCAAAAGAAAGGTGTCTATTTCAAAATATCAACTAGGTACATAATTCCAAAATCGTACCCATAAATAAAAAGCAATTCATTCAAAGTATTGTCGACAGAATGAAATCCAGACTTTGCTCTGATGTTAATGAAGAAAATTGTCAACTTTTGAAGAATATATCCATGCTTTATCCAGAAAATATAAATAATACGGATATTCGCCTTGGAGAAAAGGAGGTGAAAAGGATCTGTCAATTTTTTTTGGTATCGATGAAATGTGCACTATTTAGTGTTTGAGAAACCAATAAAAACGCCCAATTGTTCCAGAAAATTTAAACCCTCTTTTAAGAACAATTGAAATATTACCATGTTCCACGGCCGAGTGCAAGCGCAGGTTTGGTTTAATGAATAACGAGTGTAATATATTTGATATCATCTTTATTGATTTCAAACATCTCCAGATGTTTATTTATGCAAATAGACCACCTATAGAACACTTTCAACCGGAAAAAAAAATTTGTAAATTCTTGTTTAGCCAACTATTGCTGTTCAGTGGACAATAGATCAAGAGTATGCGCTTCAAAAAGACACAGAGACGTATTTCTCTTGTCAAGCAGTTGGGAAAATATTTCAATGGAAATAATAGTGGTAGACCTTAAAATTTGTTTATATAAAAAAAATTAATTACATCCTACTTTTTATGTGTTTAAATATTTTTCTCTTTACATTTCCTGTAATCATTTTTTTCATAGTTAAATATTAATATAGTGATGTTTTGAAATTTGAATATCACTCAATGCTAGACTGCACATTTTGATTTGCATAAACACAGTAAACTCACAATAACTCGAATCTTGTGAACACAAATTTCTGCTTAGGTCGATGTTTCTTCGAAGTTACACAGTTCTTTTCCTGTAATATAAAATAAATATAGACATTTTTTCTCTCGATAATTTGAAGTTGGATTAATTCGAACTTATTCCCTTATCCTTTGAATATACTCCATATACGTCCGAAGGAGTTGCCCCCTCCCCCTATTGATAGTGTAAGTAGTAAGAACATGTTTCGCCTTCCCATGGTATCCTGTCCCCTCTGGGTTATTTTACGACTACAGCACTGCCTTTTACGACTTTCGACAGTGACAAAGCAAAACAAGTTGTGCTATAAATTAAGTTGATTTGATTGATTTAGATATTCTAAACATTTAAAGAAGCTGAATTATTTGTTTGTGATTATTAGCAATTTTAAAGTCTACCACTTTTTAATATTCTACAGAAAAAAGCAGTTGTGTAGATTTGTGCACTTTTAACATTCTATAAGTGTTAGTTTCAGGATATATTGATTTAAATCAAGTTATTTTTGTAGAAAAAACATCATTATTAAAATAAAATTTTTAAATTTAATTTTCTTTTCTGAATAAAGTTCACAGTGAGCATCACACAAGAGCATTCCAATTTTGCAAAAATATCTTTATAAATGTTGACATAAAACCGATTATAATTCAGAAAAAGGTAAATTTTAATAACATAAAAACAGAATGTAAATAAAAAATCAACTAATACACAAAATGCATAGTAAATAGAAGACAATTGTACATAATTCTGAATACCACATGTTTCTTAAATTTAAAAACTATTGATTTTGATTAAATAAAAAATGCACAAACTTACACTGAAAGATTTTTAAAAATTAGTTATCTTGGGCGAATAGTCTGAAAATGAAATAGAACGATTTCATTTTTCTTCCTTCAATTGGGTTTAAAATAAGTGTTATTAATTTTACTTGATTGTAAATCGATTTTAAAAATGGTACATAATTCACATTAGTAGTTTCTAAGTTATGATTATATTTTATGAAAAACAAAAGCAATTTACCTTTCAACGGTTTTTATAGGCGGTAAACTTGAAACGGCTTTTCTATTCATGATGGTATAGTATTTTTAATTAACATCGCACTCACTCTGCGCATTGGAGCAACACAACTAGATATATGTGACGGTTGGGGATCAACCTTTCTGTTGATGGATAGTACAGTTTTTAAATAATTATTAAAATGATGCAAAGAATATTCTCAGCTGTATGACGCTTCAAGAAGTCTGCAGATTCGAAAACAGAAAAAGGCTTCCGCTCGGGCTCTGATTGAAACATTTCAAACTCCGCCCACAATTAGGGACACACTGGAGCGCGGAGTCATGCCTTCAGTGAACCTTATGTATACTACTTCTCTGTGATCACAATCAATCTAAGAATATCATGAGACTTTTAAAGTATGGTTATTATAAATAAATGGGCTTAAAAATGTATACAGTTGTCGAGATATAAAAAGTTAGTAAAGGTGGCGAGAAATTAGCACTTTACCATAAATTGGCGCCAACTTCTAACACAATCACTCTTTCGTGTCGAGAAATAAGCAAAAAAGGCAGTCTTATAAGAATCCAGCATTGTGAATGGTTAGGAGTTGCATGTAAGTGCTTGATATATAAAAAGTGTTTAGAATTTTCGTACGATTAGTTTTCAAGACAGACGTGTTTCTATGGCTATTTGTATGAGGATGAGGGGTGGTCACATACCCTATTAATGTGGATTTTGTTAATTTGTTTTGGATTTAAACATCATTTTTTTTTAATATGACTCCAATATGACTTCATCTTATAATTTATGAAAATTCACTATTGATTTCATCTTGGTAGTTAATTCTTTGTTTCGTTTTATGCATAAACCTATTTGCTACTTTCCAGACGCATTTCGTGTCAATCAAAGCTGTACGTGTCGTTTTTTTCGCATTTTTACTTTCGTGCTTAATTTTTGGCAATGAGTGTATTATCATCCTTTCTTTATAGGTTCCTTCACGATTAATTCCGCTACATCGGCTAGTAACAACGTAATTAGCTGCGATACCCATTTATGTTCTTCAACCTTTTCCTTTTGGGCTTGTCGCTCAAAAATGATAAAGAATTTGTGCTATGTCTAAACTTTTTGGGTCAAATTTAGGAACCAAGTCTTTCAAATTAAGTTTTTTTAGTGACTTTTTCTTTAGTCAGAGTACACACACTATTTGACTCCACACTAGCTACTTTTATTGAATGTCCTGGTCTTAATTTCTCCAATTCAAACTCGTTCCTCCCTAGTTATCCTATCAGCCCGCTCTTCATTAGTTATCCTATCGGATGACTTGGCCTCTTCTAAAATTCGTTCTATAAACGCTTTTGCTGTCTCCTCGTCATATTCTGGAGCTCTCTGGGTTGCTTTAATAATATCTTTTACTAAATCCGCGTCATCTGCAACCACTTCAAATTCGGCTGCTAAAAGCTTTAGAATATTTTTCTTTGTCTTTTTAGGAAATTAGCCATACTAACTGCTCGGGCCATACCACGAAAAACACCCCCAAACAAGTAGTCGGATTTTATGCAAATCCACTGGCATCCGGTTCATTATTGTAGGGTATATATATACGATGCAAACTAATGTTCACTTACCTTAAGGTCTCTGTACACACATCGATTTAGATCCTACGGTAAAATGTCGTACGATCAAATTATTTTAATGGAACGAAGAAGAGCATGGGAGCTTGCACAAAGTTCGATCTACAGGCGGCACTATCTCCGTGTTGCTACCGTCTACTGTCACTACAACATACTGTCGCCGTGCCGTTTCCGTGAATTCAGTGACGTGCGAGACCCATTGCACGATTGCACGTTCCACGATTATATTCGTACGATAACCTGTCTTCAGTTGACTTCCTGTGTGTGCCCAATTTATTTGTCAACAATTGTGTATTCAAATAGTATTTTCAGTTTGCTATACGGTAGTTAATTTTGTGTTATTTTTGTTTTAAGTATGGCAGAAAATATTGATAATGAAATCTTTTATTTGTTTGGTACAAAGAAGACCAGCAAAAAATTTACAAAATGTTTCGGATCAACTGTTACGGGAAAAGATTGCCCCATACCAGACACCGAGTTTTGTTGTGGTAGTGCACATTCCCAATGAAAAAAATATATAAACGTGACAAAAAAAAATCTGTTTAATATAAAACTTTTCAATTTACTCAACAATTTACCTTATAAGTCTAAGGACGGGTCAAAAAAAATATTCCAACTCTTGAAAGCGATGTTCCACTACAGGTTGCTTTTGAAGTATGGGTTGGATTGCAATGTGGGAAGGTTATTTTTAAAATTAGTTTTTCTAGGCTAATAGTTCATAACGCTTCCAGTAGATGACGACACTTTACGATAGCCACAGTATCTCGTATTAAGCAATTATCTGAAATTAGGTCACTTGTTCCCCTAACTGTTAATAGCCACAACTTAATAAAATGGAACTGTATTCTTCCAGCTCATGTACTGTAAATCTTTAAAAAAAACTAAGTCGAGATTGATTTATTATTTATTGGTTTTAGGAAACCTCAAAAACTTAGCATTTCTGATGCAATTCCTGTGAAAAGCAACTCCACTGTTCACGTTCAATAAAAGAGTTCATATTTTGATGTTATTGATATTACAATTGAGCAAGTTTTCCTTTTGATTTTAATCCATTTAAATAAATAAATAACAGTTTAAATAGTATTTACTGTTTATTTTATTTCACAACTTCAAATTACCATCACCATCACTTATCCTTAATTTAAAGATGCAAAGCTAATATTGCATTCAAAAAACATACAGCCAATTAGTTAGGAAACATTTTATTCGATCAAGATGTCAAGGGGACTGAGTATAATTCGCTCAATTTTGAATATAAAACTTCAACAAAAATCCAAGTTGCAGAGTTTTTTTTTAAACTTAGGAATGCATCGAATACTTTAGAATACATCGCAGATTAAATTTTGGTAAATCCTCTACTTTTCCCATCAGAATGTGCTATTTTGACGATATTTTCTAAAACGAATGCCTTTTGGAGGCAAGAAGAAGCGTTTGGCAGAATTAATAACTGCCATTTGAAGAAATATTTTTAACCTTTTTCTAGAAATGAAGAATATATTCAGTGTGATACTTACTTATCGACAGACAGAAGTTTGCTGAATTGTGAGGCGCAGTCAGATTCGGGAAGGATTTCTAGCTGGTCTCTCCAATTGGAATAATTATCAGATAATTTGGTTCATCTTGAGGAAAACGTTTTAAATTTTAAGAACTTTACCAAATAAGGATTTTCCAGCGTTATGCGTGGGAAACTGATCACAAATGCTCTTTTAATTGCACTCGGCCTTAAGACTATACTTAAAGGAGTCAATATTTCCTATTATCTAGCCCCTTGCAATCGTACTACTCTTCAGAAAAAAGCAATAAAATAATCTTCTCTCAAACATCTGAATAGTACAAAACACGAAACACTATTTTTGCCTTTGTTCAGACTACTTGACAGGAGCTCTTAATAAAGCATCATTACTTAAAAAGTATTTATGTACAATCGAAAATTCATACAGTGCCCCATTATTCATTTGAAAAATTTATGTAATTGTTTTTTACTAATTATTTAATTGTTTAGGATAAATTATGTTACGAATCGAGTGATACATCAGCCTCCTCTGCTCCAGGTTCCAAAAGCATGGCTGCTACAGTCAAAGCACTCTGTAGGATCTTCAGATTTTATAAATAGTCTCCTCTTAAACCAGTAGCAATTTTAGCTGACCAAATTTAAAGCCGACCAACCGGTATAGTGGTTACGGTGTTAGCCTCTAGATCGGAAGGTTCCTGGTTCGAATCCGGGTCCGGGCATGGATGTTTGTAAACGTATGGTGTAGAGGCGGCTGGTGCACCTTAAATCTGTCGTGGCCGAAAGTCCTCACGTTGGGTTGGCGTGGAAGTTTGGAGAGTGGGGTGCCAGCTCAGGTGTAGCTTCGTCATCTGACCGTGGTTCAAAATTACGAGGTGTTGTCCTCGAATCTTTCCCTTAAGGGACTGATTCCGGACCGTCGTCAATAGCCCGTTGTGTTGCTCTAGTACGACTTTAACTAAAATTACCATTACCAAATTTAAAAATCTTGCAAATAAATTAAACTTTTAAAATTAAAGAACTAAATATTTTCTATAACAAAAAAAAAATCGATGCACCAAATAGGAGTTGTCTGATTACGATAAAAATGGGTGGATGTGAAAAACATAGATAGCAAAACAAACGACTAAAATTTTAGAACAATTGAATGATTTATTTCAGAGTTTGACCGTTACAAAGGGAGGAATCAATAAGGCGTTGGTACACCTCAAGCCTGGATGCGTCACCCGGCGTGGCATAGACTGAAAAAGTTCCTGGATGGCGTCCTGCGGAATTTCTTGCCGTCTGCAACTGTCGAGCTAAATGGTCAACATTCTGGGAATGTTGTTGTCGCCTTCCCATAACGTTCTAAATGTGCTCTCCCATAGAGTCTGTATGAGAGAGAGAGACCTAGCTGGCCAAAGAAGTGTTGGGAAAGCTTGAAGACAATTCATACCAACACGTGCCGTGTGCGGCTGGGCATTATCTTGAAACCTAAGTCGCCATAGGAACGGTAACACAACCGGTCGTAGAATGGCGTCTACGTACCGCTGTGCTGGAAGTGAGCCAGAAATTACTACCAAGGGGCTATCATAGGAGATGGCACCCCAGACCATAACGCCCTGTTGTGGGCATGTGTGGCGTGCGATAGTAAGGGCAGGATCACCACGCTGCCCTGGACGTCTCTATAAGCGTGTGCGGTTGTCGTCAGGACACAGTTGGAAACGGGACTCGTCATTAAAGACGTTACGTCCCCAGTCAGCGCCGTTCCAAGTGGATCGAGCCCGGTACCACTGTAATTATGCACCTTCTTGGTGCATCGATTTTGTTGTTGTAGAGTGCATTTTCTTAATAAAGTTTCCATGGCAATCTAACATCTACAAATTCCGATGGTTTTCTTTCATGGTTTTCACGGCATGGCGCCAAAACTGGCATCCCTTGGGATATTTTCTACCAAAAGAAAGATCGGAAAAATATTTTTCCGTACGGATCTGTAAACAGCATTATTTAAGGAGTAAGACCGACTACCACATGGACTCATAAACTACCTCATCTCCAGTAGTAAATCACGTCGTGAGAGCTGTATACTGGGACCATCTATTAACACATTTTTTGTATCGATAGTGTAATCTGTTTTAGACCTTCCTGGGCTGAGTCTTACGTACGTTCATGCGTGTGAACTATAACTGTTCTGTGTTATTATTTGTATTATTTCAACCTATGTACAGTAGGGATGCGACATCGATGTCGATGTTTTCAAAACATCGATGTCTTATAATAACATCGATGTATTTACCATCGATTTATTGAAGCCGATGTTTGTTTAACATCGATGTTTCGACATTGTCGTAGTTTTTACGTTGTTTTTGTTTTAGATTTGAATGAAAAAAAAGTACCATGGTAAAAATTAAGAAAAAACCGTGCAACTAAGAATTTGTCAGTGATGGCGACATCCGTCCCATCAGAAAGAGTTTTTTCCCTAACTGGTGGGATAGTTCGTGAAAAAAGAAGTCGACTTAAGATGGAGATAGCTATTAAACTTCTTTTTTTACAAACTGTAAATAACAAATATTGGGGGGAAAATTATAGACCTCAATATGTTTTATTTACAGTAAATAAAAAATATTTGTTATGTTTATCCCCCCCCCCAAGTTGATAAATAATTTATAATGACCAACAGTAATTATTGTTATGTACCTACCTAATTATACTTATAATTAGTAGTACCTATGTCAAACTGCTGTAAATATTATTTTCTTTTATATTATTCAATTTGAAAATAAAATATTTGTTAATTGTTCCTATTAATTTTGTTGACTTTGTTTTGGCAGTTAAAAAATAGACTTAGTTATAAATTATTAAACAAAGCAAATGACAAATTAAATCCCCCCTTCCCGGCGAACATTAATGTTTGAGGTTACTAACCCAGTTTTAGGTAATGGTGGGGGGGGGTTTAAATACACTGATGTTTAAAAACATTGATGCTTTTTGGGCGATGTATTATCAACATCGATATCTTAATTTTGAACATCGATGTTTTGTCGTCGATGTTGCATCCCTAATGTAAAGTCGCCGATAAAAGAACGAAGCACCCATTCATATTTGAACACTATTCATAGAATAAATTCTAAGATTTAATTCGACACAGAATAATGTATTTTATAAAGTCGTATGCATAAAATTTGCTCAACGGGTCATTTTCATATTAGATTAAGCACCAACTTCATATTTTCCAATCGCAACCCTCTAATTCGATTCCTTAAACAGATTCCACATTACTAAATGAGTCTAAATATGAAATTTTATGAATTTATTACCTGTATATCCGGTGATATTCAATGTTAAAATTTTTGCTCTATTTAGGGATCAACGCCACATTGAAAGACGCTAATTTTAAATTGTGATTATTCATCGTTAATCAGAAAATTTAATTTGATGCTTGATTGAAAGAAGTCTACAAAAGAACCATAGAAGAATGTTTCATTCTTTTCATGATATTCTATACAAATATTAAAAATTCTCAGTTTTGCTGTTATTCAAATAGCAGTGTTTTCTCAAAGTAAAAGTTAGCAACTGCTATTGAAACAGTTAACAAACTGTTTCAAAACTATTAATAGCTATTAACAATTGTGATTGTGATAGCAGTTAAAATTACATGTTTATGTCGATTTCTAAGTCAACAACAATGTTATGTTTAGCTAACTGTTTGTACCACATTCTGATAGTTAAATTGTTAATATTAACCACCATTAGTATCTGTTGTCATCCCTTTGATTACCTACTTCCATTCACCTTCTTTGCATTAATTTACGCGTCAAGTAATAATTATTCTTTTCGCTATTTATTGAATATTAAGCATATTTACATATACAGCGATGTGAGGTTTTACAACGACACAAAGATCTTATTCAAACATCAACCAGTGACATTTCCGCCAGTCCAGGAGGGGTCGTACAGTGGCAGCACCACCTAGCTCGGCTCTAATTAGCCGAGATACATATGAATTTTCCACATCCGTTAATGCAAATTCGCAATAATAGTTAACACGGTTATCCTTAAATAACACTTTTGTAAATTTTATTAAATTAATTAATTTTATCTAAAATCCCCGTAGTGACGGGAATTTAATTGTAACGCAAAAACTATCCAGAAGAGCTGATTTTTTATGGCAATATTAAGTCTTTCTGAAACGATTTCTGTCAAAATTTATATCAAGGTTCCTATTCATAATTGTTTCGAATATTAATTTAATAATTAATATCGAAACTAAAAATTATTGAAAATATAAAACATTATGTGCATTTTGCTTGCGTACCTTAATGGCAACATGCTACTAAATATCAGCGCTATAGGAATATTATTTCGGAATATATCTATAAAAGTCAGGGAAACTGATTTAACATTAGGAGTTCCAAACTTTCCGTACTCATAATTTCGAAACGGCAAGACAAAGTGACATTAAACTTGACCATCTGAAGTTAAATTATAATATAGATTTGAAATTTCGTGTCGAAATAGGGAGTTGTTCTTAGAAATTATGAAGTTGGTGCTCAATTTAATATGAATACGGTGCCTCATACAAATTGTATGCTTATGGTTACGTAGTCACCTCAGCTGACACCCCTCTCCACACTACATCAACGAGAGGTAATGGTAATGGTAATTTTAGTTAACGTCGTACTAGAGCAACACAACGGGCTATTGACGACGGTCCGGGATCAGTCCCTTGAGGGAAAGATCCGAGGACAACACTTCGTAATTTTGAACCACGGTCAGATGACGAAGCAACACCTGAGCTGGCACCCCACTCACATCAACGAGAGGACATTTTAAGGACATAACAGATATAACGTACACCATACCCTTTAGAACACGACGGTCCTTGGTATTCGAATGTAAAAATTTTGCTCTTGAGTTATCCACGTCTTTTTAATGTAGTTTTATGTTTACTTTGTTTTTTTTTATTATTATTTTATCTTACACTTACAGCAGCGTATCCAATTTTGGATCTTTCCCCATGTAACCCAAATCAATCAACCAACCAGCCCCTGCAATCGAATAAATCGTCAAAAGAGAGAAGAGACAAAGCATTTAAATCCAAACGGTCTGGAGAGAACAAAGCAAAAGGGGCCCTTTTTTGTTACTTCCGTTCTGGGGACCCATTTACAAAGCTCTGAAGGTTGCTATTTCTTATGTATAATTAATACTATTATGAACCAATAATAATACCATCCTAAACAATAATTTGTTTAAAATATAGAATGTGTTACTAATTAGTATATTTTACCTAATATGCCATCATTTTTTAATATAATTTCAATTTTGAAAGAGGGAGGGCATCAACCTCGTGCCGTTGTATGACAAAAATGAAAGAAAAATTAAAATAACTAAAAATGACTTTAAATTCATACGGTATGTGACGTTCTGTTCGAAAATCTTTCACAGTCTCTCAGGTAGCTGCATCATCCCGCGCTCCTACTAATTCCGAAGTTTCTGGCTCAAGAACGGATCCAGGTGACAAAACTTTCTGAATCCCTTACAGTACCATCAACCTACACAGTACACAATAACTATCTTCTTATGCGTCTGCGAATCATTCTTTCCTTTTCGGAAATAAAAAAGCATCATAGGTCGAATGTGCTTTTTTCCCCTGTCATTTTGAATGCTCGAGACTATTTTAAAAACAAAACCCAATAACACAATTTTTTCCCAAGGGCTCGCTGAAATTCCTACTTTTAAACGACATCAAAACTGACGAACTTTCGCATACCAAATACTTTGAAATTTAGGTTTTTATTTGTACAGTTAGAGAGAGATGGCAGCACCACACAAATTCCTCGCCTCTTTTGACGAGGTTGACAAACCGAGAGAGAGAAGTGGATACCGGTTTGGTGGAAGGGGAGGCAGGTGTGCATGTGCACGTCAATGTCTTCTTTTTTCTCATGCTGTCGTGATGGCCCACAGGATGTCTGGTCTGCTGGATTCTTCTTGCCATCTTCTCTGCCTCCATTATGCCCATTACGGACAATTGAGGAACGGTAGCACATGGGCATCATTGCGATTAGGTCGTTACGTTGATCCAAACTGCCTTCAAAGTGAAGGTGGCACCAAACCAGATGATCAAACAGAGACGCGGTGAAAACAACTTTACAGGGAATATTTCGATTTTCGATGACTCTTTTGCATTAGGCATTTTTCAGCCCTTTCTTTGCATGCAAACGCGGTGCAGTCTACATCGGTGTTCGAGGTACAGCCTCCCATTTTTTCAGTTAGTATTGATCTGATGCAAAAGTTCGTCCTGTTTGGATAGTGTTTGAAACGGAATTTCATGAAGCACTCGGGGGAGGTGGGGGGGGGATTGTGTTAGTGGGTTGGGCTTTTGAAATTGCGTTGAGCATTCAGAATGTTAGAAAGTGGGGATCATTTTCTTTGTGTAGTTCTTTGCGTGTTAGAAAGTGGGTATGCTTTTTTTTTATTTCCGGAAAAGCAAGAATACTTTGCTGACGTAAAAGAAGATAGGTGTTGTGTAGAGTGAGGGTGTGATTCCAAGTGCCATAAGGAGTTTGGAAAGTGTCGTCATCTAGATCAATTCTTTATTCAGAAACCTCGGAAGAACTTCTATGAGCGCTAGAAGATGCAGCCAACGAAGAGATGGAGAAGGTTCATCGAACAGAACGGCATTTACTGTTCTGATCAAATGCATTTTTTTGGAAATAAACCAATTTTTCTTCAATTTTTGTCATAGAAACGGGACGAACTTTTGCATCGACCGTAGATAAAAAGTAAGAGTATATAAAGAACCAAAATACAATATCAAAAAAAAAAATTTAGTATACCATAACATTAACATTTTTTAGCCCATTCTGTCCACCGATGAGTTTGCGAACAGCAGAAGAGAAGAATATTCGAAAGCATGCTTTACTTCACTTGCTATTCGGAAGAAAGTAACAAAGCAAACCAAAACATGCTTTGATCAATATTTCCGAACTACCATCCCCTTTCGAAACTTCCTTTCATCTTAAGTGAAGTAAAAACTTGCTTGAAAAGTGGCGCATTTCTGTCGATGCGATTTCTCTGTTCAATGATTAGCATGAAAATCTTTTGGAGCGTTGGCGGCATGTATACAAATATGCTAGCTGCATAAGACGATGAAGATGAAAAACATCTCCCAACGTTCACATTTCTTGGTGAATGATCCATTCATTAAATTGTTATTTTATTAAATGCACAGGTTACGTATAACGTGGAAAATTTTTTGAGATCGCCGTGAAAAATCTCAAAAGTCGTTACATCTAGTATTTTCTGCCTGCCCGAGATTAATGTGTGTATCTATGTTTTAATGTATGGCGTAACTGTAATTGTACCCGTCTTTCCAAGGTCACGTGCACGTTTCTTCTCTAACTCTACAACCCCGTTACTTTTAGTCCTTTAAAAATTAATCAGAAAATAGTGAATCCGAAGGGAAAGATACAAGGACAACACAACGTCGTTTTAAACCACGGTTAACTGGCGAGGTCACACCTGAACTGTCACTCCAATTCCGAACTTCCACAACACGCCAATATAAGGATATTGGAGGCCATGACAGATTTAGTGTGCAACAGCCCGCTTTGTACTAGGGATACGACATCGAAAGAAAACATCAATGTTCAATATTAAATATCGATGTTAAAAATACATCGCCCAAACGCATCAATTTTTTTAAACATCGATTTATTTTAACTTTTTTTTCTCCATTTTTTAAAAAAGGTTCAGTACTGGTTCAAAAATAAAACATCGACAGCTTAAAAACATCGATGTTAAGCCAACATCGGCTCCAATAAATCTATGTTCTCTTATAAAACATCGACATCGATGTCGCATCCCTATTGTCTCGTTGCTAGGGGCAACGTTCCTCCTTTTATCCTCGTCCTTTTCAGACCCTTGGTCACTTTGGTCTAAAAGTATGTTGAATTTACTGATTATGAAAATTATGCTAGTTGGTTATTTTTTAATTTTTAAAATGGTACTCTTTTCATTAAAAAATAAACATCGACAACGTAAAAATATCGACTAATATAAACATCGATGTTTAAAAACATCGGCTCCAATACATCGATATTTCTTATAAAACATCGACTAATATAAACATCGATGTTAAAAAACATCGGCTCCAATACATCGATATTTCTTATAAAACATCGACATAGATGTCGCATCCGTACTTTTCAGACCCTACACCCTTGCCCACTTTGGTCTAAAAGTATGTTTAATCTACTGATTATAAAAATTATGCTACTTGGATTTTTTTGTTTTTTTTCAATTTTTCTAATGGTTCTTTTTAATGATGTTTTTTTTTTATAAAACATCGATGTCGCATCCTTACTTAGTACACGACGGTCTTGGTTCGACAAACTTTTGCATCAAACCAATACTTTACTCTGCAAATAATAGATTCTTAAAATTGCTCTCCTCTCGGCACAGTAAAAAAAGTGTCTCCGCTGCCAGCGTCTTCGCATCTCTAGACAAAGCGGGATAAAATGCACTTTCTATTAAATTTTTCCCAAACAGACATTTTGTGGGAAATGAAGAAACCCATTCCTTCATTACCGTTCGAATTTAAACTCCAAACATGCTGATCCCTATCATTAAGTGCGGCGAACACAAACATAGACAACTATTGAGCAAACATTCTTCGAAATAATCACTCACACCGACAGACAGACGCCGAGAATTTGGATGCGAAAGAGGAAACAAAAATATTCTCGTATTGCTCCATCGAACAACTCCCTCGCTCCCCCCTTCCCTCACCCCGCTGTTCGAAATTGTTATTTTATATTTGAAGTCAGCTAAGCGATTACAGAAAAAGACGCAATTCCAATTTTACAACGATAAATAATAGTTAGGAAACGAAAATAACGATTTCTGGGAATTTGAGGAGGGGAGGGGGCATTAGGTGGGTGGAGTAGAAGACTTTCCCAAGGTGCAGTCGAAGAAAATTTACGGGTTGGATGATGCAGGTGGTCTGTCGACCAAGCCCTTTTCAATTTCGGGGATGTAGACGAAAAAAAAAAATTCACGAGTTATTCACAAACTTCCTGTAACGCATTTTTTTTTCCTTATTCATTCGTCCATAGATCGATCTATGGAAATAACAATACCACTGTCTCTGATGAGATGTTTTTAATAGCATAAAATGCACAACACCCCTTTCCAAGAAAATTGGGACGCAATGAATGATAGGTTTTGAAATCAAAGATGGATGTCCTGCCGATTTCGCATGCCTTTACTCGGAATCGACGATACGGTTCGAAACAGATACCCGAAGATAAAACCAATCAGAACTACATGTGAAAGCCCTTGAAGCAACCCAAAGACTGTGTTCTGTTGGTAGGTAGGTATTCAATTAACGTCGCACTTGAGCAACACAACGGGCTATTGACAACGGTCCGGGATGAATCCCCCCGAAGGGAAAGATCCTAGGACAACACCTCGTCTTTTTAAACCGCCGTCAGATAACGAAGCAACACCTGAGCTGGCACCCCACTCTACAAACATCCACATCTTCCAACTAGGGATGCGACATCGATGTCGATGTTTTCGAAACATCGGTGTTTTTTTTTTTTTTAATATCAATTTTCCAACCATCCAAAACATCCATTTTTTAATTTTGATCATCAAAGTTTCAAAACATCGATGTTTTGCTGTCGATGTAGCATCACTAGTTGCTATACCAGTTTTAAGAAATGGGGGGTGGGGGGAGTTTAATTACACTGAATTTTAAAAACATCGATGTTTTTTTGGGGCGATGTATTATCAACATCGATGTTTCAAAACATCAATGTTTTGCTGTCGATGTCGCATCCTTACTTCCAACTGGGCTACAGCGGCCCGTGTTCAGTCGGCATGAAATGTATCATGAGTGACGGACATTCATGAACAAATTAAAAACATTATAAAAATTTCAAATTGGCTCTTTATTATTGTCGAAAATATCAATAAGATAAGTCATAAATTGGTTTTGATAGCGATGCTATTCCATTTGCTGTGTAGTATGAAGTCCGACAAAATTTTCATGTCACGTATTTTGCAGCTGTTACCCTATTCCGGTGCCTCGATCATCCCAGACATGCTCAGAGAGACATGTCTGGGAACAGTTAACTAAAAATGAAGTTTGTAGTCGTGGACAGGCACGAAATAGCGGCGAATCGTGTTTAGTGAAGTCTTGGGACAAAACATTCACGTCTGGCAAAACGCGAATGCGATCAGACCCTGCCAGCATTGCCTTTCTTAGGTGATTGTAATACAGTCGGGAAAAAACTCACCTCCTTTATTTCGAGCATTATTCATACTAGAGCAAATTCAGACGTATCATTCAATAGGGAATAATGTTCTCTACAAACTCAAACCCAAATCAATTGCATAAGGGGATGTCTTCATATCAAATTTTCCACAATCAACGAAATTTCTAATGGAAACACCACGTTTTGATGCCATAATCAGACTCTGCATCGTTAAATTAGACTAAATGTTAAATTTCATGATTTTACTATCTATAGATCCGTAGATATTCAATGTTAAAGTTAGTTTCAATTTCAGGGATCATCTCCACATAGAAGACACTGTTCGTAGATCGAGATTAATTGTAGTTATCGCTACCCGAATTTCAAATTTAAACACTATTTCTAACATATTTTTCAACAATCCGAGAATTATAATAGTTACTACACAAGTGCAAACGATTTGAGAATTAAATTATATTTACTATACAAGTGCAAACGATCTGGTAACTATCATCCGAGGTTTGTCAGATGTTTCATAATTTTTGGTTGCTCCTTAGAATTGCAATAATTTAGAAAAAAATTTGTTGCGTAAAAACTAATTATCGGAATGAGCTGAAAATTTGCATGACCATATTAAAAGTCTTCCTTAATCAATTTCCATCAAAATACACAGTCCAGTCACATTAATGTGACCACCACCTACTATCGACGTCAACGTGAAATAACCAATCACAAAAGGCAGGTGGCAGCACATTGCAGTTGAGTGTATATAAAGGATGTCCTAGGGCATCAGAAAGCATTTCAATCGTTGGCGTAATGCAGAAACGTAGCGATTTATCCGACGTCCAAAAGAGCATGATTATTGGCTTTCGAGCCAAGGGTGGAAGCATTTCGGAAACGGCTAATTTTGTGAACTGTTCGCGTGCCGCCGTGGTAAAAGTATACCGTGCATGGCAATATGGCACTATCCAAAATCAGCGGCGTGGCACATGTGGTACACCACGGGCTATAGATGACAGAGGCGAACGAAGGCTACGGAGATGCGTTCGGGCGAATAGACGTGCAACTGTTGAGCAACTGACCGCCCAGATTAACCAAGGGGCTACCAAGAGTGTATCCTCAACAACGGTTCAGCGAACGTTGCTGCGCACGGGCCCCGCAGCAGACGCCTGGTTAATGCACTTATGCTGACTGCTGTTCATCGGCGACGAAGGCTGAAATTTGCACGCCAGTACCGCAACTGGACGTGCACAGAGTGGCGACAGGTGGCTTTTTCCGATGAATCACGATTTATGCTCCATCGGACAGATGGACGTTGGCGTATACGGCGTGAAACGTCAGAAAGAAAAAAAAAACCTGCAACAATTGCCATGGATCCTCAACCGCGTAATCTAGCGCAGCTGGCCACGGCACTGGAGTCGGCATGGCTCAACATCCCAGTGAACACCTTCAGAAACCTAATTGACTCTCTTCCTGCACGTCTCGCAGCGGTCCGCTCTGCCAAAGGTGGTTATTCTGGCTTTTGACAGGTGGTCACATTAATGTGACTGGACTGTGTATAATAAGGTTGTAATTCATAATTATTTCGAACATTAATTTTATAATTATTATTGCGTACTAAAAGCTATTTTAAAATAAAATATTAAATTAATATTATTTGGGTTGTGTATCAGTAACACGGTACAAAATATCAGCTCTATAGAAATATTATTTCGGAAGACATCCATAAAAGTCTAAGAAACTAATTTGACATTAGGAGCTTCAATCTTTCTGAACTCAACTTCAAAACGGTAAGAACTAAAGACATGAAATTTGGCAGCTGAAGTTAAATATTGATGTAGATTCGAAATCGTGTGTCGAAATAGGGGGTTCCTATAGGAAATTATGACGCTGGTGTTCAATTTAATATGAAGACGGCTAGTTATGCAATTTTTTCGTAGTGAATTTATAGACGTTAGTTCCTGTCAAACACAATCTGTGAATTTTCTCTACTGTCAAAATTGCTCGAATGAAGAAATGTGGTTTGTTTTTATCACCACGACTGTACATAAACCTGATGTAATGGTGTGGGAAGCCCATAACTTAGGGAAAAGTGAACTAATATGAGATACTTTTTTTTTAAATTGCGTTGGTGACTCTTTGATTTTCAACAAAATGGTGATGGATTTTTTTGTCAAAATACACTCTATTACAAAAAAGGTCGACTCACACCAACAAGGAGTTGTCCGATTGCGATAAAAATTGACGGATGGTGAAAAGAGAGAGAGAGAACATACATAGAAAAACAAACATGGCGTTGCTCGTGGTTTCGGTTTGCTTCGCAAACCAAATGGACATTCGTAGCATCTTGGAATGAATTCCCTGCAAACTATGAACATTATGAACTATGGTTTGCTTCGCAAACCAACACCACGGTCAACGCCGTGATGGCCTCGTCATTGTTAAATTCGGCCAAATTTGAATTGCGAAGAGAACCAATCGGCATAACGTCACAATCAACTGCAAAAATATAAATATTTATTGAAAAATTATTTGTTAAAAGTAAATTTAATTTAAGGTATCTATCTGGTGTAAAATTTTCCGCAGATTTCAAAACCGTTGAAATTTTTAATCCATCTTTAACGATCCCAATTTTACAAAAAAAAATAGCCAAACAATGCCAGTCAAAACGTTCTCTGTAGAATCGTTTGAGAGCAGGAAATTAAATCTGTGAATTCTCGAATCAAACAAAGGTCATTCTTCGTAACGGCGTTCAAAGTATATAAAAAAGTTCTAAAAATATAAAACGGCGTTCAAAAAAAAAATTCAATTTAAAAATTATTTATTCAAAAAAAATTAGGTATCGATCTAATGTGAAATTTTCAGCATATTTCAAATCCGTTGAAATTTTTACTCTATTTTTTACGATATGTGAGATAGAACAAAGAAGGATATAGCTCTCGTTAAAACTTTATATTACCATTTATAGAGTAGTGTCAAGGGTTCTCACGCGCTGCTTGCCGACTCCCAACTCTCGCCCACCCGTAGACGCGAGAATACCTCCTCGACTAGTCCTCCAGGGTGTCTGGGTCCACTGATGGAGATAAGGTAATGGTAAGAAATTTTTTAATTAACGTCGTACTAAAGCAACACAACGCACTGTTGACGACGGTCCGGGATCCATCTCCTAAATGAAAGATCCGAGGACAATATCACGTCATTTTGAACCACGATCAGACAACGAGGCAACACCTGAGCTGGCACCCCACACCAAACTTCCACACCAACCCAACGTAAGGACTTTGGGGTACGGTAGATCTAAGGTGCACCAACAGCCTCTACACCATACGCTTACATAATCCAGACCCGAAGTCGAACCAGGAACCTTCAAATCTAGAGGCTAACACCTTAACCACCAGACCGGTTGGTCGGCTCTACTGATTCAGTTGGGCAGCATCCAAGATGTCCTGACCGCACTGGTGGGGAGGACAGCACGTGGATCCTGTGCACGTGGACAACCACGTAGTATTGCCCCGTTGCCATCCGGAACAGAGCTACGCCGACTGCTCGAGGGTGGCGTTACAGATCGTCCCATGGTAACGAGAGTTGCCCATTGTTTCCCCTTCGAAGCCTTCTGTCGCTGTTGCATCCACCAGGATCCTCAACAGCAGAGTTCATTTGGACTTTGCTGGAATTTAAAGTTGAGGCTGAGACAAAGCCACCCCCGTCTTTGTACGTGAATCGCCCCTTTCGTTGCCTGGAAAGTCTACGTGGCTTGTCACCCATAGCAGCCGTAGCTGCCATCCTACTTCAAGCAGCCTGCAGAGAACCTCCCCGTACTCCATAGTGAATTAGTAGTTTTTGTTCAAACATTTTTGAAGCGAGATCTTCTCAAACAGGGGAGGAGGTATTCAACTGCCGTCGCACTCGATCAACACAGTGGTCTGCTGGCGACGGTGCGGTATTCAACCCAAGAGAAAGATCCGAGAACACTTAATTTCGGACCACGGTCAGATGACGCTCGAACAGGTGGTGGGAGCATCACCTAGAGATTCGCAGTTTGCAGAATGTGTTCCTCCTCTTCGACAACCGAGCTGCCGAGCACACAATAGTCCCATCTCTGCTGGTCACCATGGCAACCGGACGGATTTCCTGGTCGTTAAAAACGGCGGTTTTCTAACGCTCCCTTCATTAGGACGCTTTCACGGGCAGCCCCTCTGAATGGGGGCGGATGCCCGGGCACAGCCAATGACTCGGTTGAATGAGTGGAAGATCCACCGCGGGTCACTCGAGGTGAAAGAGCCGCTTTTGAAGGGCAGGTTGCTGCTTGTTTCTTTCCCAACACGTCACAGTGATTTTGCTTAGAGGCGGACAGAATCGAGTACTTCTAGGAATCGAATGCTTGGTAGTCGAGTACTTTCAAGAATCGAATGCTTGGTAGTTGAGTACTTCTAATAATCGAATGCTTGGTAGTCGAGTACTTTTGAGAATCGAGTGGTTGGTAGTCGAGTAATTTTTTGAATCGAGTGCTTGGTAGTCGAGTAATTTTAAGAATCGAATGCTTGGTAGTCGAGTACTGTTAAGAATCGAATGCTTGGTAGTCGAGTACTTTTAAGAATCGAATGCTTTGTAGGAGTACTTTTAAGAATGAATGCTTGGTAGTCGAGTACTTTTAAGAATCGAATGCTTTGTAGTCGAGTACTTTTAAGAATGAATGCTTGGTAGTCGAGTACTTTTAAGAATCTAATGTTTGGTAGTCGAGTACTTTCAAGTATTCGAATACATGTACAATCCCGTTTTTCTATTTCAGAAAAATTGTAGCGTCAAATGACGTCTAACCGCTTTCTATCATTTTCCTTCCCTTTGCAGAGACATCTGTGCTCCATGTGCACATTGCTTAAATTATCTTCAGTGTGCATTTTATTAGTTTTTGACATTTATAATTAATGGGAAAATGGTGGACGTCCCTCTGAATACGTGCTGGGTCACTCATGTCCAGACGAATAGGTCGTATGGTCTAATCTATTATAGTCCAGACTGTCACCCTTACTTGCCTTAGCAACCGAATACTAGATGAGCATGTCAATTGAAATCATGTTGTCAAATCCGACCAAAGACCAACATAGAGGACTGTTGAACGAACTGTCGTGACCTCAAATGTCCTCACGTTGGGGTGGGGTCATCATTTGTAACTATGCGAAGTCCGTTAGGAAAGTATCCAGCCATGGAATACGTTGGTAGGTATTTTAATGAACGTCGCATTGGGGAGCGACCCAACGGGGTATTGGTGACGGTCCAGGATGAATCCCGAAGGGAAGGATCCAAGGGCAACGTCTCGTGATTTTGTGCCACTTTCAGATGACGATGTCAAGCCTAAGCTGACACCCCACTCTCCAAACTTCCACATCATGCCAACGTGATGACATTGTAGACATTCTAGTCAATTTTCGTTTTTTCTAATGCGTTACATATACCCTAAGAGTTTATTTTTCGGTGAAGTAAAAGATAGCAGTGTGATTACGAGGGGTAAAAAGTCACCACTTGTTACCGGCGCGTTTGGGGTGCTAAGAATCACTTCGGAAGCTGCCTCTACCAGACCTCACAGAAGTGGCCCTCGGAAGAACTGACCGATCGGATCAAAGGGGCCCGCCGTTCCTGAGGAGTGTATCGCACTTGCTCGAAGAAAAGTGCAACTTAAGGAAACGCTCGATATAAATTCAAAACAAAGGCGACTTTTATGACAAGTAACGCACAACGCAGAAACCAGCTGTTTCTCTTCTATTCAAAATCAAAAATGACGTGTCTGTTGCATATTTCCTGTTAGTGTGTCTATTTTACTATTTCCTGTGTTTACATTACTACTCACCTATTCTTGTCAGTTCATTTGTCTGATGCAGTGATGCACAGTGAGTTAGTTACTTCTAAGTCTTTACGCTATTCGTATCGTTCTTATGCTTGTCTGCTGCGATGGCTCTTATAACTATTAAAGGTCTTGTTGGACTTGGAGTTAGGGTCTTATTTCAGCGTTACAAAACATAACAATGTCCAACTTCAGTAAACGAATGATCGTGGAGGGAGTGATATGCCGGATTTGACCGTAAGAAGAGACTAATTATCGAACAAAAGATTAATTTACATTCTATTAGAATTTTTGCTGGCTCATCCCGCTACGATGGCTCACTGCTCTAGAAACTTCCCACTTGGCTGCACGTACTGCAGGGTTTAGCTTCGCTCGTTTTCAAAATGTTTTCACTTTAATAGCCTTATTTATAGTGTACTTGACTTTTTTGTCTATTTACTTACCATTGGGTTAATGCAAACGGTCGTCCTTCAATTTTTTCCAAAAAATCGGGAAAATTATTTTATTGACTAAAAATGACATTGAATCAGTGTAATAGGTGCCGTCTTGTACGATGACCTTTCTCCATCTCTTCGGTAGCTGATTAGCCTCTAGATCGGAAGGTGCACCTTTAATCTGTCGTGGCCGAAAATCCTCACGTTGGGTTGGTGTGTAAGTTTGAAGAGTAGGGTGCCAGTTTCAACAAACACAACCTAATAATTTCATTATTATAGCATTTCATCATTAGCAATTGCAAATAGTTAATAGATTTGTTTTGTGTCGCGACCCCGTTTCATTAGAGTATTTTGATCTTATTTTAAACGATCCAGAATAATTTTGTCAAACTCAATACATTGGGACTATCAACACGCTTTCGAGAAGGACACCTTGTTGAGGTTTGCGTGTGGGTAGACTCCGAAATGGTCCCGAGGTTAGGTCCTCAGAACGCTTGCATTCGAGCGGAGTTAATCTCGTGGAGAACGAATCACTCCAAGAACTACCACACGGAGGTAGGTATAGACAAGTCTTTTAAGTAACGTCCTATTGGTAATTGGTAATTTTTATTAACATTGTACTAGAGCAAAACAACGGCTATTGTCGACGGTCCGGGATCAATCCCCACGAAGGGAATGATTAGAGGACAATTGTGAACAAGTCAGATGATGAAGTCACACTTGAAAGAGCTGGCACCACACTCTCCCACATCACGCTAACGCGAGGACTGTGACACTCTAAACGCGGCTTCTCTGATCAAGCAGACATATTCAAATAGTCCCCGAGATCATAAATCTCTTTTCAAGTGATCAACTGTCCATAACTAACCCTAGAAGTACTATTACAGCATTGAATTTGACATTACATCGGTCATAAAGTTCTGGGCACTTGACATAAACACTCTTCATCTGACTTTACACTGACATTACGATCTCCTAAATCAAGACATTTGAGAACATTCAAAATTCCATCGACAGTTGGATTTCAGCTGAAAGGGGCCTAAAAGACGCTGGAAATTGCCAGAGATCATTGAGACCTGAGATGGCGAGGACACGCTCGCTGACCTCTTCCGAAACCTTGTCCTAAAATATCTGTAATTTTGTTGTGCATATCTGTAAAGCTGTAGGTTGTTAGAATAAATGTTGTAGTGGTGGAACCCAAATATCTTGTTCTTTACGTTACCATTTCGGTCTTTATACCATTTTATCTGGTACAGGACAGTGGAGGCCACGAGACTGAACGTGCACCAGCCCTCTCCCAAACGGAAGATACAAACGTCTTTTTGAGGGTCTTGGGGGAAAGCTGATTCACTCGGCGACTTGGAAACCTTCGCATAGAATCTGTAGTTTCAGGACATAAAAAGAAAACACATGTAGATAAAAGAAAACTTTCAGACTGGAAAACAAACTTCGAGTCGCTCAGTCAACATAGCTGCTGCATACTGTGATAGAGAAACTATAAAACTAGTTCGTGTAACCTTAACCTCCCACCTGTTATTGTTCTCAACGCGGAACTATCAGCAAATAAGCAATCCGATCAAGTTCCTGAACTATTAATTTTAGCTCTGTGCTCACCTCGTCAATTTAGATAGACGATGTCCACTTAGAAATTAATACCTTGTACCTAGAGAGCGAGGGATGCAGAGGCCAGCATATTTCCTTGACCTCGGTTCCGGACGAAATTCTTGGGGATGTCCTCGGAAGAGTCTATTTCTTGTTAATATGTGAAGCAACCCCTAACAGGTGAGGTCACTACGGTATTTAGGATTTTTTAACACACGTTGCACTGGAGCAACACAACGGGCTATTGGCGACGGTCGGGGATGAACCCTCGAAGCGAAAGATCAAAGGACAACACCACGTCATTTTGAACCACGGTCAGATGACGAGGTCACCCCTGAGCTAGCACCCCACTCTCCAAACTTCCGCACCACGCCAACGTGAGGACATTCGAGACCCCGGCAGATTGAACTTGCCCCAGCCCCCTTTCTACACGACGGTGTTTGGTTGGATTTGAACTCACAACCCTGGTTGCTAGTCCGTTACTCTTCCAACTGAGCTACAGCGCCCTAAGGCCATTACGGAAGGCCCCAGAATTTTAGGCATGTGGTCTCGACTGTAAGGAGCGAAGATCGTTGCGAAACGAAGGGCATTCCTCGTGAGCCGAGGGCAGGCAAGTGTGTCCTGGTGCGCCTCGTCCCTATTTCTTCCACCCTACCTTTAGAGCCAGGCGTGGCGGCTCTTAGATGCCTATGTAGGCATTTCCCGGCAAGCTATGTTTGGTTCCAGTCACCTCAATTTTGGACTTTGCGTGAACCTACACGCTTTGTCCTGGTTTTGATTTTGTCCTGACGCCTGTCCTGCTTCTGTACCAGTTCCCGGATCCTTGGAAGGAGTCGCTTATCACCCAAATCTACCCAAGCGGCTAATCACTTGGAGATATTTTGGGAGGTTGACGATATCCTTTGGACGATCCCTATTGAAATCGAGTCCTTCTCTGAGGTGCGCCGTGAAGATGCATAGAAGTGAAAAGCGTCGCCTACCTCACCACCTTGGCAGGTGTCGAACGTCGGGTATCCCACGAGAAGAAGAGTACTCCGGGTACCTCCCGCGGTTTGTCAGTAGCTGGATAAGAAGGGGGTCGTACATGTACATCCTGAAATTCGGAAATGACAAGAATTGTCGCGTGAAGCGGCCTTCTTCGTAAGTTTGCTACCGTTCCTAAAACACTTTCAATGCTACTTGAATTAGCATGCATTTGAGGGACAATCTGGATCTCAGTACCAGTATGTGCACGATATTCCTCGGAATAGCCGTGGTCGGACTACAGGAACTACTCTTCTAGAGGAATGGAATGATCCTTTCAGAAAGCCCTGGGTAACCGGATTCAAGAGCTCCATCGCCCATCCGATAATTAAGTTCCTGTACACCAGGGGTGGCCAACCTTTTACATACCATGCGCCATTTTTATTTCACATACGAGTTCAGATGCGCCATATGTTACGCACCTATTCTACTTTCTTACATTTAAGATTGGGGTATGATCTGCTGTACTTAGGGGAAACTAAATTAGTTAATGTGCTGATGTGTAATTTGTTACTGAGAGCAGAAGAGAATTCTTCAAATTTGAATAAGGTCATTCGCGAAATCGTTTTGCTTTTAATAAATTTTATGGATGAAAAAGTTTGTTTGTGTATGTATATCGTTCCCCGACAATTTTTTTTTGTTTTTTGGGGTTTTTTTTGCAAATTTTCTTTGTTCTGGGTTTTTTTAAAGTTCACAGTAATTTATCAGGTCAAAAGCCATTTAGATTTGAAAAAATCAGATCTGTTTATCAAATTTCATTTTCAAAAATGGATTTGCTTTTAAATAATTGCGACGAATTTATGAGTAAGAAGACTATGAATTGAACTGAGAGCACTCTGATGTTGAAAGTATGAATTGGATTCAGTTATGGCGCGTACTTCAAAAGAATAAGTAGGCGAAAGAATGCAATGCGCCACTTGTTTTCATCCAATGCGCCACGTTTGGCGCATGCGCCACAGGTTGGCCACCCCTGCTGTACACCTTGGAGTTTTCCCAAACGTTACATGTGTCCGATGATCATTTAAGGAAGTGGTAAAATAAACGTATCGTTCATTTTGCTACGGTTCCAATGAACGAATACGACTCGATCGTCTGATCACTGCGTGAAATTCGGAATCAATGAAGGGGGAAATTTAATAATTATATCAGAGGTCGTGTTTGACTTTTGGGAGGAAGCGTATTGATAGAGGCCGACCATCGGTGATTAATGGTTGAGAGGACAAGGGTCGCTTCCATGGTCGAGTGCTTGGAGCTGGTGGGATGAGAAACGTTTGTAGGATATTGAGTTCCAAAAGAGTATAGTTTTCTCTCGATTGTTTTTAGGTTGAATTAACTCCGCGATTGTTCTGACACACATACAGGGGGCTCCACCCACCCTCCCCATCAAACCCATCCTGAGATCGACAACTCTGGAAGATGGTTACCACGAAAATTGCTTCCGAATCAAAATGGGGCCGCGGTTGCCAGGTTGGAAGAGTAACCGGACTTGGAGAGGGCTGGTTCAGATTAAATCCGTCGTCGTCTCAAATGTCATTGGCGTAGTGTGGAAGTTTGGAGAGTGGGGTGCCAGTACAGGTGTTACCTCGTCATTTGACCGTTGTCCAAAATGACGTGGTGTTGTCCTCGGACCTTTCCCATCGGGGTTGATCCTGGATCGTCGCCAATAGCCCTGCTCCAGTGAGACGTCGATTAAATACGTACCTACCAGAAGCAAAATCTACGACTGTGTGCTGACGTAGGAACTCCACAGTGGATACATGATGAAATGTACTGGCACGCTTGAGGACCAAACTGTCGTTAAATCTCTCGTATATTGTAAAAGGCTCTGTATGAGCGCGGGAAAAGTTGTCTCCTACATATTGTAGAGCAGTGCTCCCCAACCTTTTTATCGCCGCGGACCGGATCAACGTTTGATAATTTTAACGCGGCCCGCTGGGGCGGGGGGGGGGGGAGATACGTTGATTGTTTACATTTTAGATTGTTTTGATTTAATAATTTTAATTTAATTGGATTTAAACATGCCTTCAAAATAAAATACAGTTACACCAAAAAATGAATATAATGTGATTTAACATTTTAACTCACTAGAACGCTAAATCAATAAAATAGTTTCCCAACCACAAAAAACCCACGAAGCTCTCGAACTCTTTTAAAAGCAAAGACAGGTTATCGTGCACCAACTAGGAGAATAAATGTTTAGGCTCAGTCTCGCCTAAAATCCCCACTAATGTCTGAAACATGTCCAAAATGCCTCTGTTCACGCGCCGTCCCCACAACTTCAGTTTGGATTTAAATGCAGCTACTTTTTCTGCCAACTTGAAAACAGTTGTCACATTTCTCAAAATTAGAAAATAGAGACATACAGAATTCAGAAATCATAATTGAAGCTCTAGTAACAGAACAAATTTCAAGTTCTGATTTACCGCCTCCTAATTTGAGTGGACATTTCATAGATAAGAATCGTACAAACCCGAGATAAATACACCAAAGTATAAATAAAATGGAAATAATTGAATATTTCTTGTACGGCCCGGTACCATTTGATCCACGGACCGGTACCGGTCCGCGGCCCGGGGGTTGGGGACCACTGTTGTAGAGGACATTTGGTATTGAGACACGGAGAATAGAAGTGCTCTCTTAGACCTGATGAAAACGAGTCTTCCTTAGCCCTAACGAGAACCACGCTTCCTTAGCCTTAATGAGAGTGGTCCATCCACAACCTTGTTAAGTTTGTTGTCAATAAAACTTGTTTTTGTGACGGTGCAAAACAACGGGCTATTGGCAACAGTCGGGGGCCAAATCAGAAGGGAAAGATTGAGGAAACCATGTCGTTTTGAATCACGGTCAGATGACGATGTAACTTCTGAGCTGTCACCCCACTCTCCAAATTTCCATATCACGCCAATGTAACGACATTAGAGGCCATGACATATTAAACGTGCACCAGCCCTTCCCTTGCACGCACACGACAATCTTGGGTTGGATTCGAACTTGCAATCCTCCGGTTGCTATTCCTGTTTACCTGTTCCTGTAATGACCTCCAAATTGTAAGCGGCGCAGGTTCGATTCCTACCTGGGTGTATTTCTCTTTTTGTGCCAATAAAAACTTTAAATTTTCCTTGTGTGTGTTTCTCTGTTACTTTACGTTGTCTGTATTGAGTTTGGCACGTTATGGCACACATATGACCCTTGCACACTAAAATTCAACCTCTAGCGACCGCCACACCCAGACTTAGTGGCAAGATTAATTATTATGGAAGTCAGTTGGTTTGTTTTGGGGAATGTATGGCGCAAGGACACTATTTGGTACTGCTTCGCCAGACACAAGACATACAATCAGGGCCCGATTTAGAAAATTTGGTGTAGTAGGCACAACACGCAGGAAGGGCCCCCCCTCCCATGTTATTTGTTCACCACAAAAACTAATTTTATAACAATAATTGGTACTTACGTATTTGACTGTTGACCGTTTCACAGATGTCACCAAAAAGTTTGAGAAAATTGTGACATTACTTATAACTCTTGGCAAAACAAAATAAAGCAGATGAAAATTAAAAACATAATAGTTAGATAATTAATGTAATTACAAGAATGTGATAAAGGGGGAAACGGTCGACGGACATTTACGTAAATACCCACTAATTTATGTAACTACTTAAAACCTTTTAAAAATTTTAGATACTTTTGAAACTTAGGGGCCCTCTAAATTATGGGGGCCCTAGGCCCGTGCCTCACGGGCCTAATGGTAAATCAGGGCCTGCATACAATATCAACTCATGGAAAATGATTGAGTTTCCCGAGGTCTCTTGAGGTTCCACGCTACTGCTCCAGGATCATGGCATGTAGACATACTTGGGATTCATCCCGTTCACATTATTCTCTGAGCCCATCAATGGAAGAAACCTTCATTGGCCATGAAAGAATATGGTTTTCTTCCTTATCCAAGTGGAAGAAAAATATTACTCCAAGTCGTTGAGACCGTGCAAAAACGTTTTTGGGCAATGGAAAATGGGTCCTTAAAGTTTTCTTCATGTCTGGCCTTAATGCAATTCAGGATGTGTGAGGCTGGTCATAAGCTGCACTTTGTACAGGTGAGAAAGGACTTCTGGCCATCCAAGACTATCTTATCTTTTTCAAATGGCCAGATCGGAGCCTTGCAAGCATAGAGAAGGGGGCCAATGGAAGGCAAGCAGCTGTTCTGGTGTTTGACTGAGTGATGAAATGGTACTGGAGAGGATCTGAACAGTTGCTTTTTAAGTGCGGACCGAGGGGTCGTTATCTTTTTGAACAAGTCCTTGACATGGGTATAGCGCTTTCTGCTCTTGGCCAAAAGTGGGAGCCATCTCTGAAGCAGTCCCCCTTCCAGCACAGACTTCACGCCTTGGGTGGACTTACCTGGAGTAGACTCCCGACATACTTCGGGATCACGGTAGCCTGGTTGGAAGAGTAACGGATTAGCAACCAGAGGATTGCGAGTTCGAATCCAAACTAAGACTGTCGCGTGCAAGGGGGCTGGTAACCGTTCAATCTGTTGGAGCCTAAAACGTCCTCACGTTTGCTTGATGTAGACGTTTGGAGAGTGGGGTGAATGCTCAGTTGTTGACCGCGGTTCAGAATTATGTAGTGTTGGCGTTGGGTTTGTTCTCAGACCGTAGCCAATAGCCCGTTGTGTCGTTCATGTGTGACGTTCATTAAAATACCTACTTACCGCCGAACTCCGCAAGCACGGAGAACAAACAAAACATATTTTCTTCCTCTTAATTAACTCCTCCGTCACACGCTTGGCCAGCTGAGGAAGAGGACTTCGATCCCGAGAAACACTTCTGTACGACACGCATCAACGGACTGGAGGAGGAATATTGAGAAAAACTCCCTCAAATGGGCGTTCGCAGGAAGGAAATCGGAATGAATCGAGTGAGAAATCAATCGATTCGGAATCACTCGGTCAGCTGACGTTTTGTTATCGCGAATGGATGAATTAACCGCCCACAAAGACTGCTAACTGGAGAACATCAGGGTTTTTCCAATCAACTCTTCCGGAAGGTTCCTGGTTTGAATCCGGTTCTGGGCATGGATGTTTGTAAACGTATGGTGTAGAGGCGGCTGGTGCACCTTAAATCTGTCGTGGCTGAAAGTCCTCACGTTGGGTTGGTGTGGAAGTTTGGGGAGTGGGGTGCCAACTCAGGTGTTGCTTCGTCATCTGACCGTGGTTCAAAATTACGAGGTGTTGTCCTCGGATCTTTCCCTTAAGGGACTGATCCCGGACCGTCGTCAATAGCCCGTTGTGTCGCTCTAGTACGTCGTTAAATATAATTACCAATCAACTCTTCAATTCATGATCAACCTATCCCAACTCTTCGTGGAATACTTGTGTCGAACAGCAAGAGTGCCATGAACCGCATCAAGAGGTAGGTAGGTATTTTAATTAACGTCGCACTGGTGCAACGAAGACGAGCTACTGGGGACGGTTCGGGTATCGAAATGGAAATGTTCAATATACGTCGTACTAGAGTAACACAACGGGTTATTGACGACAGTCCAGGATCGATCTTCAAAGGAAAGATCCGAGGACAACACGTAATTTTGAACCACGTTCCGATGACGAGGCAACACCTGAGTTGGCACCCCACTCTCCAAAACTCTACGAGAGGACGTTGAGGTCACTATAGATTGAACGTGCATCTGTCCCCTCTTTTGAACACGACGGTTTGGGGTCGGATTCGAACTGGTCACCCTCAGGTTGCTACTCATCCAACCGGGTTACCGCGACCCATTGTTTTCATTCAAAATAGAGCGATCAAAAGTCCACTCGGCATGGAGTGGAGGTTTGGAGAGTGGGGTGCCAGTTCGGGTGCGATCTCGTCATCTGACAGTGGTTCGAAACGACATGGTGTCCTCGAATCTTTTCCTTGGGGATTGGTCCCGGAGCGTTTCCTCATTGTCTTGCTCCAGTGTGACGTTCATTAAAATACCTCTCTATCTGTATGAATATAATAAAACAAATTGAATTTATACTGCATAGTTGGATGGATCATTTCGTGTTGAACGAATGCGATTGAATTTGAAGTAGGGGTATAGAGGGTACATGGATGGCAGAGTGTCAATCATCGCACGCCATTCTGTCCAATGACGGACTCTTCCAACGACATGCAGAGGAGCGACATCCTGGCCATTGGAACTTCTGCACCAGAACGTCACGCACCCCTCTGCGTGCGTGACGCCCGCGCATAAATGACACCCGTGTGACGCGGGTGTTTGGCCTCTCCCCCCGCAAGGACACGAACGGCTCACACAAGAGATGCGATCGCTCGAAAGGAACCTCTCCCCGGAATCCAAACAAATGATTTGATCGAAAGTGAAGGCGGTAAATCTCTGGTTGACGGTACGGCCTTGAAAGTTGCATCGCCTCGGCGGAAGAAGGTAGTCTTGCAGGGAGGAGTTGACGAAATGAAGATCCGAACAACCGCCGACCCTCGGGACCACCACCGAGATACATCGAGGCATCCAAAAAAGAAGACACTTGAAAGACGAAGACTCTGGTGGTTAAGGTGTTAGCCTCTAGATCAGAAGGTTCCTAGTTCGAATCCGGGACAGTGCATGGATATTTGTAAGCGTATAGTGTAGAGGCTGCTGGCGCATCTTAAATCTGCCGTGGCCGAAAGTCCTCTCGTTGAGTTGGTGTGGAAGTTTGGAGAGTGAGTAGCCAGCTCAGGTGTTGCCTCGTCATCTGACCGTGGTTCAAAATCATGTGGTACTGTCCTCAGATCTTTCCCTTAGGGAATTGATCCCTGATCGTCTTCAATAGCCCGTTGCGTCGCTGTAGTACGACGTGAATTAAAAATTACGCCACTACCTAAAAATTACTTAACGCTGGAGTGGAAATATTTCTATTAATATATCATTTTTCGCTGATCGCAAGTAAAATAAACGTCTGAAAAAGTTTGTAGAAAAGACCACCCGGCACAAAGTACCCGGCACAAACCATTTAAACATAATCGGAAACCAGGATCGAATTTCCCCTTTTCTTTGTATCCTCCCCTTTGGGGATGATCCCGGAGCGTCGACAATAGCCCATTGTGCTGCTCAACTGCGACGTTAATTAAGATACCTACCTACACAACTTTCTTCCATTTCAGCTCTGAGTGAAGCAAGTGGAGGTGAGCAGTACTGTACCGATACTTTCAACTCCGATGTCCGATATTTTGGAATCATTCCGATACATTTTGATGAAAATCGTTGCCGACTATCGAAGACAAAGGGTTGTGTTCCGAAGCGATTTCTCTCGGAACTTTCACTGGCCGCGGTAGCCCGGTTGGATTTGGTAATTTTGGTAATTTTTTTGTTTACGTCGTACTAGAGCAACACAACGGGCTATTGACGACGGTCCGGGATCAGTCCCTTAAAGGAAAGATCCGAATAGTAGCCCGGTTGAAAGAGTAGCGTTTGAGCAACTGGAGGGTTGAGAATGCGAATCCAAACCAAAGACCGTCATGTACATAGAGGACCATAGCATGCAACCTGTCGTGTCCTCTAATGTCCTCACGATGGCCTGATGTGGAAGTTTGGGATAATGGTAATTTGAATTAACGTCGTATTCTAGCAACACAACGGGCTCTTGACGACGGTCATGGATCAATCCCTTAAAGGAAAGTTTCGAGGACAACACCACGTCTTTTTGAACCACGGTCAGATGACGAGTCAACACCTGAACTGACACCCCAACTCTCCAAACTTCCACACCAACCCAACGTGAGGACTTTCGGTCACGACAGATTTAAGGTACACCATACGCTTACAAACATTCATGTCTGACCCGGATTCGGACCAGGAACCTTCCGATCCAGAGGCTAACATCTTAACGACTATACCGGTTGGTCGGCGTGGAAGTTTGGGGAGTGCGGTACCAGCTCAGGTGTTGCCTTGTCATCAGACCCTGGTTCAAAATAATGTGTTGTCCTCGGATCTTTCCCCTCGGGTTGGATCCCGGACTGTCTCTCACGAATAGCCCGTTGTCTTGACTCAGTGCAACGGTATACGAATACTTGACCCGAACTCTCAAAGTACTCTCTCTGCGAAATCCGACATTCGTTTAAATCGCGGTTGGACCTTGCCGATAGTCTCCTTTGGATATAATGTAGTCCGGTTCCACGGCGATGTATAGCCTCTAGATCGGAAGGTTCCTGGTTCGAATCCGGGTCCGGGCATGGATGTTTGTAAGCGTATGGTGTAGAGGCGGCTGGTGCACCTTAAATCTGTCGTGGCCGAAAGTCCTCACGTTGGGTTGGCGTGGAAGTTTGGAGAGTGGGGTGCCAGCTCATGTGTTGCTTCGTCATCTGACCGTGGTTCAAAATTACGAGGTGTTGTCCTCGGATCTTTCCCTTAAAGAGACTGATCCCGGACCGTCGTCAATAGCCCGTTGTGTTGCTCTAGTACGACGTTAACTAAACTTACCAAACTTACCACGGCGATGTATAGTTTTAAAGAAATCTGTTTTTGCTGGATTCGCGCGCGAATATTGCTACTTCATGGATCGATACTCTTTGTCGGTATCGATACTACGTGCTCTTAAACGGATCGATCTAGACCAGAGATGGGCAAACTACGGCCCGCGGGTCAACTCCGACCCCCCAGAAGGTTTTATCCGGCCCGCGGATAGAATTTCGAGATTTTCTTCAGTTCGTTCAATCTGAATACTCTGATGTACTGTATTACACGAAAGTAAGGTGGCTTAGTGCAGGATGTCTTTTCGAGCGAGTTTGGCAGCTGAAAGACGACATTGTGTCGTACTTCCATGAAAAACAGTGTTCTGCGGAGTGCAAAATGTTAGAAGATACAGAATGGCTTTCAGACTTTGCATTTTTCACAGATCTTCTTTATCATGTGAGCAACTTGAATGTCAAAATGCAAGGGGGAAATCAATTTATCGACGATATCTGGGCCCATCTCAAAGCTTTTAAACTAAAACTTAATCTGTTTGCTGGGCAGCTAGCTAAGAACGACCTGTCTCATTTCTCGAGGTTAAATTCAATACCCTCAGTAAATGAAGAGAAGCTTAAGAATTATGAAGATGGCTTGAAAAAACTGCATTTTTAGTTCGAACGCAGATTTCAAGATTTCAGTGCCATTCAAACAGAATTGGATATTTTTACCATGCCTTTCAACGTAAATTGTGAAGCAGTAAGGTCAGATTTGCAGCTTGAATTAATTGAGTTGCAATCTAACAATCATCTCAAGCAGTTGTTTCTAAATATGCCAAAGTTAGAGTTTTACAAATCGTTATCGAAAGTAAATTTCCCAAATTTAATATCTCACGCCAAGAAAATCAGTGCTATGTTTGCTTCATCTTTTTATGTGAAGAAGTGTTTTCAACTATGAACCTTAGAAAGAATTATTTCAGAAGTAGACTGACAGATGAGCATTTAGCCTCGTTCCTTAGAATCAGTACATCTCACTTCGAACCTCAATATAAAGAACTTTTAAAAATGAAATCGCAATTTCATTCATCTCATTAACATATTTAAATTGTAATACTTGAATATTGTTTTTAAAATTTTAGAAAAATTTATCTTGGCCCGCCAAATTATTTATTTATTTTTTTATTTTTGGCCCGCGACCGAAAAAGTTTGCCCATCCCTGATCTAGACTATAAACCAGCGTTTCTCAATTTGGGCTCCGTCCGAGGCAGTTGTGATATGGTTTCAGACAACCACTGTCAAGCAGTTTTTAAAAGCAAACCATTTCCCGAATTTTCGGCTTAGTTACGGAAGGATCTCTCGATATTAAGTTCAGAAGCTAAATTGCTCTAAAATTCATCTTCCGCATACGTATAGTGTGTAATATGCCTTTTCGAACAGACAGATAGACTTAAACACTAAGCATTTCTTGGAGCTCCACGAGAAACTTTTGCTTCATAAAGACTCCGTGGCTAAAAACATTTGGGAACCGCTGCTATAAACGATACTTTTGCCCATCCTTACGCCGGATGCGAACGAACCAAACAGTGGCGTTAGAGGCGCTTCTGCAACCAGTCAGACCGGACTGCAACCCATTTCTCAGAGCCTCACTATCCCATGACATCCCCATGTCAGGTGAAAGTGTCCTTTTGCAGGAATACCTGTAAATTGGCACAAGATAAAATATTGAGGTGACGCAAATGTTCGTCTCGTTTTGGGCGCTCGTTGGCATTGCATCGCAAATCCCAAGTTTTACCTACTTCACTCTAAGGATGTCGATGTTTTATAAAAAACATACCTTTTATAAAAAAACATCGATATATTGGAGCCGATGTTTTTTTAGCATAGATGTATTGGAGCCGATGTTTTTTTAGCATAGATGTATTGGAGCCGATGTTTTTTTAGCATAGATATATTGGAGCCGATGTTTTTTTAGCATAGATGTTTATACTTGTCGATGTTTTTACGTTGTCGATGTTTTCTTTTCTTTCAAAAAAAGAAAATATTTCGATCTTTCTCAGGTTTATTCGCTTTGTGATTGGTAGTTTGTGATTTTTAATTAATTAATTCAGAAAATTTAAGAGTATGCGCTAGAAAGTTTGCAATGTTTTCAGAAGAACCGGCAAATTCGGTTGCCGTTTCCATAGCAATAGTCGAATATGGAAATCTTAAAAAGAACAATTACAACAAACAACACAGATCAGCTAAAACATATCTATGATTCGGTATTTCTATGCGGTAGCGGAAAAAAACGTTTTTTTTTTTCACCTTAGGATAAATTTTAGTGTCCTTTTTTTCTCCTTAATGCTAAATATTTAATACTAGCAAAATACCCGACCTTACTCGGTTTGAATTGGTTTACTCTAGATTGAAGAGATAATCAAAATATATAATGACTTACGTTTTTTGTAGAATAAAAATTTATTTTAACACCTTTCGCCATCTTTATATTTTCTACAACTTACTTTGGACACAAATCCTACACATGCATATCCATTCATGTAATACATTTCACATACATCGCACAATTGCTGTATGACAAAGCTACAAAATGACGAAAGGTGATACTAAGGTTACTACTATCAAAGACGATTTATAGGAAGATTTGGAATTCCCTTTCTTAAGTTCTTTTCATGTTCAACTCAATTAATTAAAATTACCATTTACGGCGAGTGCTCTCGCACTCATAGTCAACAAAACAATATTTTTTTTTACTTTAGGCACTCTTGCCTCCGGTATGCGACATTGTGAAATTTTGCAATCTTCTCCTGTCATTATTACAACGAATTTTTTAATGTTGGAAAAAGTTCTAGTTTGGATTTTTAAATATTATTATTCTTTCAATAACGGCATTATTCTTTAAATAACGGCATTATTCTTTCAATAATGGCATAACTACACTTAAAATTTACTGAAAATTGATACTGACTTACCTAACATTTTTAAGTCTAATACTTTGTGTTGCTGTTGCATGTGAGGAGAAGGAAAATACATTTATTAAAATAATAAATATTTAAAACAGGAAACATCGAAATAATACAAAATAAAAGATGTTTGAAAAAATTGTTCTAAATATATTAATTTGCGATTCAATTTTATCTCTTGATCTCGCACAGTTGCCACAACTTACAACTAAAAGTGTACAAAATTTAGAAATGTAAAATTAATTCAGAGCGAAAGAACCAGAAAAAATATCACTGCTCGCGCGATCTTGTTCATTCTCGTTTCGTTGAAAAATATCGTCTGTCCCAAATATTCGGAAATCGTTTTCATTGCGCAAAGAATAAAAATAAGACTCGAAGTAAATGAAGTATCAGAGCTAAAATTTCACCATAATTTTTTTTTTTGAAAAATAATTGGTTTTTAGCATTACTGGTAAAGCAAATGAAAGTAATCGTAATACTCAAACTACATTCCAATTTTTCGAAGACTATCAAATTGTGGCTGATTTAAGTATACTTACTCAGGTGTTTTAGCATGAAACTCTTCTAAATATAACAATAAAAAAATGTTTAATATTGCATTCACTAACCTAATAAATAATGTATCAAATAAAACACATTGTAATCAAATATATGGAATACAATTCATGCGATGTCTACACAAACACACAAACACAAAATCGAGCATAGAACAGAAAGACGGACAGACAGACTTTCGCAACCAATGCCACTCACTAAATGAAGATAAGTACTCACTGTATGCAAATTTCCATGAAAATATCTTAAACCGCGTGGACGTGTATAGGGCACAACATACAGACAGACAGACAGACACCAAACGAGAAAAAGGCGGATTCGCCATCAGAAGGGTCCAAAACGGATAGAAAACTTGAAATGGGTCGAAAATATTGAATGTACAAACAAACACTTCATTCTTATTTATATAGATTTATTTCTTAAAACTGTAACAAATTTTTTTTCTCTTTAGGATAGATTTTAGTGCCCTTTATTCTTTTTTTGTGTGGAAAACTCTTTACTTGGATCCTTAGTACCCCTAGTAGTTCGTGATACGAACTAAATATGATTGTGTAGCAATCATCAGGGGTTGGCGAGCGATAGAGACCAGGGGGCGTGAACCCCTAGTATTTTTTAATGAAAAAAGTACCATTATAAAAATTAAAAAAATAACCAAGTAGCATAATTTTTATAATCAGTAAATTTAACATACTTTTAGACCAAAGTGGCCAAGACTGAAGGGTCTGAAAAGTAGAGGCGACATCGATATCGATATCTTATAAAAATATTGATATATTTACCATCGATTTATTGGAGCCGATGTTTGCTTAACAGTGTCAATGTTTTATTTTTGAATGAAAAAAGTACCATAGTAAAAATTAAGAAAAATAACAGTGCAACTAAGTAATTGTCAGTGATGGCGACATCCGTCCCATCAGAAAGAGTTTTTTTCCCTAACTGGTGGGATAGTTAGTGAAAAAAGGAGTCGGCTTAAGGTGGAGAAAATTAATATTATTATTTTTTTACAAACTGTAAATAACTAATATTGAGGTATGTAATAATTATAGGACCCAATATTTTATTTACAGCAAATAAAAATAAGTTTGTGGTGTTTCTCCTCCAAAAGTTGATAAATATAATAATAACTAACAATAGTTACTGTCATGTACGTACCTAATTATACTTATAGTTAGTAGTACCTTATGTCAAATTGTTGTAAATATTTTTTTTTGTTATCCAATTTGAAAATAAAATATTTGTTAATAATTAATAAGAACAATTGTTGTTCGTATTAATTTTTTTGTCTTTGTGTTTTAACAGTTAAAAAAGGTCTTAGTTATAAATAAATACGACAAAAGACAAATTAAATCTCCCCCTCTGGCGAACATTAATATTTGAGGTTGCTAAACCAGTTTTAAGAAATGGGAGGGGGGGGGAGTTTAAATACACTGATTTAAAACATCGATGGTTTTTAGGGCGATGTAATTATCAACATCCGTGTTTTAATTTTGAACATCGATGCTTGCTGTCGATGTCGCATCTCTACTTCACATGCGTTAAGTTTCGGTGAGTACTCGGGAAAAAAAATTGCGTTACATTGTGTTTTTTAAATTGTGCTCAGCACTCAAAATGGCAGGAAATAAGGAGCGTTTTCAACCTATGATGATTTTTCATTTCTTACGAAAAAAGCAGGAATGCTTGGCAGACGCGAAAGGTGATGTGTGGTCGTGTAGGGTGAGTGTGCCGCTGACGATTCCTAGGGTTCAGAAAGTTTTGTCCCCTGGATCGGTGCTTTCACCAGAAACCTTGGAACTTCTTGCAAGCGAGATGATAAAGCGACCGGAGAGATAGAGTAAGGTCTACGGACAGAAAGGCACATACTAAACTGATTCAACGTCATTTTTAGTCACTAAAATAATTTTTCTTCCATTTTTGTCAAAAAAACGGGACGAACTTTTCCATCAACCCACTAATAAGACCAGCCTAAACAAATAAACATTGAAAAATTAAGCCAAACAAGACTCAAGAAGAGAGTGAAAGAAAAAAAAATGAGTTTCACAAGATATATTCAAGGGATAAGAATATAATCTTGCCGTTATATAAGGGTTTAGTAAGACCACATCTACAATATGCTGTACAATTCTGGGCTCCATATATGAGAAAGGACATAGAATCAATTGAAAGGGTTCAGCACAGAGCTACAAAAATAATAAAGGGGCTAGCAAATTTCGACTATAATGAACGTTTAAGTAAGCTAAACATGTATACACTGGAAAGAAGAAGGAGGGGGGATTTGATTCAGCTTTTCAAGTTTGTAAAACAAGGGGACACAGAGGGCTTAAATTTCAATAGGGATAACAGAACAAGGGGCCATGGGTATAAATTGAATAAGACACATTTCAATCGGGATTTAAGGAAAAACTACTACTTTAATAGGGTAATAGACAGTTGGAACGCGTTGCCAGAAAATATAGTTAATTCAAAGGGAGTGTACGAATTTAAGACACAATTGGATAGTTAGTGGGAATTGGGGAATTCATAAACAAAGGACCAGCCTTGTTGGGCTTGAGCCTGTAGCTGGTCGTCAATATTTGTATTTGTATATGAGATTTAAAAAGTATATTTTGTATAAAAGTTTCGATTTGTATACATTCGTGAACATGAACAAAAAAACTGAGCTGATTGGTTTCTCTAAATGTTTACCAGGGACGTTGGTTTTTAGGTTTTTCCCTTAACGTCGCACACTTTAGTAACGTAACGGGCTTTTTCCAATGGTTAGTTTTTTGTTTCACGGTGTTTAACTTCACCGTATAATTTCCCTCCGGGATCAAACCCGAAGGGAAAAATCCGAGGACAACGCAACTTCATTTTGAAAACCACTGTCAGGTGACGAATTTGTCTTAACACTTCTTTGCATGATTTTTTCTTTATTGGTGAAATAAATCAAGGTGATATAATTCATGTTCAAAATTAAAGGGAAAATGGTTAAAAAAATCTTAGTATATATTTATAGTATAAATTTAGCAAAAAACAATATGATGGTATCATGTGGTATTTTTTAAATTAAACGCAAACTTTTTCAGAAATTGCTCTAAAAACAACAGAAACACATGTTACAAACCTTTCTTCCACTCATTTTCACTTTTTTAGCAATGGAAACTCAAATATAATAAAACAAAATTAAAAATGAAATAAAAAATGAAATCATACGTTTATTGCAACTACAACAAACAGCGGAATGACAACTTCAAGCTCGTTTTACTAATAGTGACACTTGCTTATTTTTGACAGCTATGTTTTTTTTTTTTTTTTATGCAATGGACATTAAAAAGGTATCCAGACACGATCAACTTAAAGTGAACTTGTTCTTTTATATAATTTTTGGGCATTCAATGTTATGATGGAAATTTCCACCATTATGCAAAGAAGGGTTAAGAGAGATTAACTCATTCGCTGCCGGTCACGTTAGGTTGTGTTGATAGTTATTGCCCCGCCGCGTAGAAATGGGTTTGTGCCGACCAAACGGTATAGTGGTTAAGGTGTTAGCCTCTAGATCGGAAGGTTCCTGGTTCGAATCCGGGTCCGGGCATGGATGTCTGTAAGCGTATGGTGTAGAGGCGGCTGGTGCACCTTAAATCTGTCGTGGCCGAAAGTCCTCACGTTGGGTTGGCGTGGAAGTTTGGAGAGTGGGGTGCCAGCTCAGGTGTTGCTTCGTCATCTGACCGTGGTTCAAAATTACGAGGTGTTGTCCTCGGATCTTTCCCTTAAGGGACTGATCCCGGACCGTCGTCAATAGCCCGTTGTGTTGCTCTAGTACGACGTTAACTAAAAATTACCAATTACCAAATGGGTTTATCCCTAAATCCGAGTACTTTTTATAACAAACTAACCACTGCGTGGCTAACCCGGCGTTGACAGTGCCCGTGGTGTAAGGTATTAATCTGTTGTAAAATTTTCAGCAGATTTCAAATCCGTTAAAGGTATATTCAATTTAAAAATCATTTATTTAAAGAAAATTATATTTTTAGGTATCAATCTGAAGTAATATTTGCCGCAGATTTCAAATCCGTTTGAAATTTTCAATCCATCTTTAGCGATTCCGATTTTGCGAAAAAAAAACTTAACAATCCCAGTCAATATGTTTTTTATTTCTTGCTCTCATTCGCCGAAAAGGGGACAGGAAATGTAATCTGCTTCTTTTTTTTTTTAACGCGAAGGGCAGAATATGCAATCTGGTTGGGGTTTTTTCTGGAAAGAGAAAGTTCACGTGACGTCACAATCTTTTGCGAAGATATAAAAGGAGGTCACGTGGGTAGATAAAGTTCATTTGGTTTCTTCTTTCGTCCGGACGAAACGTGTTTGAAAAAGCAGGTAGAGAATAAAACTATTAAATTCATTAAAAAATATTCTAGATTGAATTTAAAAATTTCTCTACGATCCGAAAATTGCAAAGAATTCGGACTACCTGTGTGCCAAATCTCATTGCTGTAAGTGCCCTAGAATGTCAGTATTTTGCGGCCGCGAAAAAGACAAACAGACAAACAAACACTTCCTTTTATATTAGAGAAGAGATATGATTGAAAAGTGCGTCAATAACCACGCCAATAACAGAATAGATTGGCGGAAGCTCAGCCAACAAATTTGCAATTTCATCATCTGTTAGAGGCTTATCAGATTGCATTTTTCTTTTTGAGGGGCCGTGATGGCCCTACAGAACTATCGTCTCTACAACTCATATTACAATATTTTTTTAATAACTAATAAAGCTATTAATTCGAAACCATATACCTTTACAACTAGCTTCAAACCTTTACTTCGCGCCAATACTACGCCAAACATAATGCCAATTGAAGCGGAGAATAAAGGTTGAGGCTCAGCTCTTCCCGCACGAAAGCGTGACTGACTATTGAGACACCACGCGCTGCCGCGTGATTGGCTATTTAACGTTGACACTACATCACGCGCTGGCACGAGATCGGCAGTGAACGTGTTAAAGTAAAATGCATTAGTCACGACTTCATTCTTCCGAGTGTTGTTGCAATTGACATAAATAGGACTCACTATCGGTTTGCTGTTCTATACAGAATTTCGTTTTTGTGTTTGATCGCTGATGTTCCCAATTTCCAAATGCGTGACAATTACAACGGTAATTCGGATTGCTGCCTTCCTATGCGTATTCTCCAAGTTCATTCTTTTGACTTCCGCTCAGTTCCCATCTCTTGCATTTTTTTAGTACATCATTTGCAATTGTGTAGCGTTCTGAATGGCCATTCAGAGCGTCAGATGATTTCCCTTCACAACTGCCGTTGCACAGTATTTAGATTTGGGCTTAACAACGGAAGGACGTGTTTTGTTAGGGAGGAAATCACAATCTCCTTCGACTTTCTTATTGGCTTTGTTCAATTTTCCAACACCTCACGATCGTGTAAAAACTTAAGAGTGCAAGAAAAGTCAAAATAATCGATGCATTTGTTATTTCTTTTTCCTTAAGATCTAGGGCCGCGGTATCCCTGTTGGAAGAGTAACGGATTAGCAACCGGAAGGTTGCGAGTTCGAATCCAACCAAAGACTTGGTGTGGTGTGGACGATTGAAGGGTTGGGTGCCAGCTCAGGTGTGATCTAGGGATGCGATATCAATGTCGATGTTTTCAAAACATCGATGTTTTTTTTTAAACATCGATGTATTACAGTCGATGTTTTTGTATTATCGATGTTTATACTTGTCGATGTTTTATTTTTAAATAAAAAAAGTATCGATATAAAATTTTTAAAAATAACCAAGTAGCATAATTTTTACAATCAGCAAATTGAACATACTTCTAGACCAAAGTGGCCAAGGGTGAAAGGTCTGAAAAGTAGGGATGCGACATCAATGGTTTTCAAAACATTGATGTTTTATAAAAACATCATCGGAGCCGATGTCGCATCACCAGTTGCTAAACCAGTTTTAAGAAATGGGGAAAAAAGTTTAAATACACTAAGTTCTAAAAACATCGATGCTTTGGGGGCGATGTATTATCAACATCGATGTTTTGCTGTCGATGTCGCATCACTAGTTGCTAAACTAGTTTTAAGAAATGGGGGAAAAAAAGTTTAAATACACTGAATTTTAAGAACAATGATGTTTAAAATCACCGATATTTTTGGGGCGATGTATTATCAACATCGATGTTTTGCTGTCGATGTCGCATCACTGGTGTGATCTCTTCATATGACCGTGATTGAAAATAACGTGATGTCCTCGTATTTTTCCCTTCTGGGGTTAATTCCGGACGGTCATCAGTACTCCGTTGTATTGCTCCAGTGCGACGTTAATTAAAATACCAACTCACTCAGAGGAAGCAACAAAATTGCAAACCGTCTTCTAAAAATGCAAGATTTTTTTTGCATTCAAATTGTTGAATAATTTTTTGCAGGCATCGATCCGGACGTAACCCTCTTTTACTACTGTTCCATCAAGCGTTTCAGACTGCAAAGAAGTACGCTAACCACCCAACCACTGTCCTAATTTACCCTTCAGCTGGACCCCAAATTCCTGAGACTTCGAACCAAATAATCCTAATGTAACTTTTTGATGCAGAAGTTGACCCAAAGTCTTATCTACTTATCACACGTAAAGTTTCGGTGATGTTTCAAAGAAGGAATTTCAACTAGTACTTGGGAAAGAAACTGTTATTGGGTTGTGTTTCATTGGTAATGGCAATTTTTAATTAACGTCATTCTAGACCAACAGAACGGTCTATTGACGAAGGTCCGGGATCTATTACCTAAGAGAAAATTCCTATGACAACTTCACATCATTTTGAACCACGGTCAGATGACGTGGCAACACCTGAGTTGGCAAGGGTCGTGTTTCTTAAATTGGTGGTAAGCATTCAAAATGGCAGAGAACAAGGAGCATTTTCAAACCAGTATGGGTTTTTTAGTTCCGAAAAAGCAAGAACATTTTGCGCATGCCAAAGAAGATAAGTGTGTTGGGAGAGAAAGATGATTCTAATTCCACACACGCGTCGTAAGCTGTTCAGAGAGTTTCGTCATCGGGATCCGTTCTTTAGCCAGAAACCTATGAACTTGCATGAGCGCGGGATGATGCAGCTACAGGAGTGATGGAGAAACGGCATCGAACATAATGACACATACTGAACTGATTGAATGTCATTTTTCTTTCAATTTGTAAAAAAAAAACGGGGCGAACTTTTGCATCAACTTAAAACCTTCCCACTTTTCAATTCGAAGTGTTTTTATTTCAATGAAGTTTGTGGCAAAACGTTGATAAAGCAAGGGCAAAGTCATTTTGACCAGTGTTTCATCGAGCATTACTCAGTTAGATTAAAGAATGCGTGAGTGATTCATGTCCTCAATGACATATTCGAAAGCCATTTGCGAAATCGGGAAGGAAATGAAAAATGTAATGAGCCGTTAAAAACGGCAAATTAATGCAACGTGGAATAATGAGTATTATATCATGGATCGAAAAAAAGAAAGTTGCAAAATGGCGACTCCAAGAAAGCGCCGCCGGTCACTCGAAAGAGTGTAATGCCCCCTGTACTTGAGAAGATCGAAAAAATGTGATGCCATTTTTTTTTATTCCACTTTGAGTCCGGCAGAACTGGTTCCATCATAAAGCGTTCGTTCCCGTCCTACACCCTTTCTGGAAGGAGAAATAGAACACTTTCTGATACTAAGAAAAACAAATAATCTTGTTTCGCCGTCGCCATTTTGGTAATTTTTAAGGTATGATTTTGGTTGCCTAAAAATTGATAAAATGTGTATTTATGATCCAAAAAGTTCCTAAAAAGTCCATAAAACCACAAAAAAGGCCGAAAATAAACATTTTTTTGCAAAACCTTTTCTGGAAGAAATTTATGAAATAATAACAAAAAAATATTCGAAACATTTCTCTTCGCACAGGACACTACAAAAATAATTCAAATTATTACAACTTTTTGCAAAACCCTTTCTTAATGAAATTCATGAAATAATACTACAAAAAAGATTCAAAACATTTCTCTTCGCAAAGGGCACTACAAAAGTAATTCAAATTATTATAATTTTGTTGCAGAAGTGAAAGACCTTAAGAGGGAGGTTTTCAAAGTTAATGGATTTCGATACTGAATAATGTAGAGTGCTTTCAGGTGCAGAAAATACCTTATTTGTTTTTTAAATGACATTGAGTCGATGCCAATCATGCAGCCTCTTGGTGAATACAGACGTGTTTTTTTTTCAGTGTTAATTTTGCAGTTATGAAATATAGTATTTGTTTCCAGAATTTAAAAAACCTCTGCGAGTTGTAAATCATTAGAGAGAAGACTAGACGGCATAAAAAGCTAGTTTCACGCATGATAGATAGGAATTTTAATTAATGTCTTTCTGGGTGCAACACAGAGGGCTATTAACGACGTTCAGGGAAAGGTTATCCCCCAAGGGAAAGATCAGAGAACAACACCGCTTAATTTTGAATGGTTAGTTCTGACCTGCCATCCCACTCTTCAAACTTCAACACCACACCAACGCGACGACATTTGAGGCCACGACAGATTGAAAATGCACCTGCCCTCTTACTACACGACGGTTGGATTTGAACTCGCAACCCTCCGGTTGCTAATCCGTTACTCTTCCAACCGGGCTGCCGACCAACCGGTATAGTGGTTAAGGTGTTAGCCTCTAGATCGGAAGGTTCCTGGTTCGAATCCGGGTCCGGGCATGGATGTTTGTAAACGTATGGTGTAGAGGCGGCTGGAGCACCTTAAATCTGTCGTGGTCGAAAGTCCTCACGTTGGGTTGGCGTGGAAGTTTGGAGAGTGGGGTGCCAGCTCAGGTGTTGCTTCGTCATCTGACCGTGGTTCAAAATTACGAGGTATTGTCCTCGGATCTTTCCCTTAAGGGACTGATCCCGGACCGTCGTCAATAGCCCGTTGTGTTGCTCTAGTACGACGTTAACTAAAAATTACCAATTACCTTCCAACCGGGCTACCATGACCCAGTTTCACGCTGCAACAAGGGCATATAATTAAACGAAAACTTGTATAAATATCACACGAAAAAAATTTGCAATTAAAGTATAAACGAAAATAATGAAATTCAAAATGTAAAAATCAACTCCCAGAGCTTTGAAAATCACGTGGTACTTTGTCAATGCAGAATACATCCACAAGACAAAATGGGTATGCAATCGAATCAAATTGAAAGTTTAAATTTTCCTGAACAAAATACATTTCAAAATATTTTTAGTATCCAATCGCTTGCATTTCATCAGTCCAAAATAATAGAATTATAAAGTAGAACAAACAGCACAAGGCAAATAGATCAGTCACCAGCCAAATTTCTACCCCAAAATTATCTTACATCCACCAAATTGTCTTAGCTACAATTTTTCCATAAGGATGGGGATGAAGCAAAAAATGTTTTAGTCTCAGTTCTGTTAAATGATTTTACTTGATATATTGATATGGGTCGTTCATTTTGGTTATTGTGCACACAAACACCTTCAAAGCAAAAATAAGACGAAGTGGATGCAGCATTAAATTGTTTAATAAATCAAATTTGACTCCAATTGAAGATCCTGGGTAGTAGTTATCGTGACACATGGAAAATTTGGACATGAAAGCAGGAACAAAATTCGAAGGGATACCCCTCGAAACGTTCAATTCTACACTGGTGTTCAAAAATTAAGAGAATTTGCATATTTTGTCGAATTTCTCGAAAAGTACTGAACGGAAGGTAAAACTAATGTTTCCAAACAAAGATGCAAATCTTTAGCGTGTGGGTGGTGCATTTAGAGGAACAGGCTTTGTAAACGCATGCGACTATTTCCACGTTTGGTTCGCTCGCACAACTCGGCGAATTTCGTGGTGTTTTCTTTTTATGCAACATTCTGTGATATTCAAAAGCAAACAGTTGAAATGAGTAACCACCAAGGTTTGGATGATGGAATGAGGTGGAGAATCGTCGGGAGACTGGAAGCAGGGCAGTCTCAAGTGCAGATTGCTAGACTTGAATGTAACACCCAACGTCGTGTCCAATGTATGGAAACAGTATAAGGATACCGGATCCGTAGAGAGAGAGAGAGAGCCTGATCAAGGTTGTCCAAGAGCCACTACCGCCAATGAAGATCGATATTTGTCCATTACAGCGAGTAGTAACAGGAGTGAAACAGTTTCTCAGATCTCTCATGACCATCATGCGGCCACAGGAAGTCGAGTTTCAAGGGTTTACTGTTGTAACGTACACTTCCGGAATATCTTTTAAATGTATTTCTATAGTATTTCTTTTTCCTTATTCCACACAAGATATATATTGTGATACTTCCTGTGTTTATTTTTACTTCTTAATACTCTTGGAAATGATATCTTTTCTTTTGACATATTTATGTGAGCTTAAATGGTTTTCCCGGAAGTTCATTTTTTTTTCTTTTATGTATAACGTTGGTGAAAAGATATTTTTTTGTAACGGCTTTTTTAGAGTCGATTGGAAGCTTCGTTGAAGTGTGGACTGAGTGCAGTGTTGGAATGGCGTGTGTGTGTTTCAGCCGTTATGTATAAAACGTATGATGAGAGGTAGTTGTAACGGTGATGTCGCTACCATATTGTAAATAAATTTTTCTTTAATTCTTTAAAAAAGTCTATTTCTTTTATCACGACGTTACAGCTACCTATTAATGGTGGCATGCACTGCGATCGTTCCCATTAAATTGAAGTCTTGGACATCCCGTCCTGATTTGAGAATAAACTGTGGACATCTCGTCCTGTGTTCAGCGAAAATTTGCGTGCGTCCTGCAGCAACGAAGAAGGCCATCCGGTCTGAAGTTTTTGGACATCCCGTCCTCGTGAGTGGAGTATTTGCGTGCGTCCTGCAGCAACGAAGAAGGCCATCCGGTCTGAAGTTTTTGGACATCCCGTCCTCGTGAGTGGAGTATTTGCGTGCGTCCTGCAGCAACGAAGAAGGCCATCCGGTCCGAAGTTTTTGGACATCCCGTCCTCGTGAGTGGAGTATTTGCGTGCGTCCGGCAGCAACGAAGGGGCCATCCGGTCCGAAGTTTGTGGACATCCCGTCCTCGCGAGTGGAGTATTTGCGTGCGTCCGGCAGCAACGAAGGGGGCCATCCGGTCCGAAGTTTGTGGACATCCCGTCCTCGTGAGTGGAGTATTTGCGTGCGTCCGGCAGCAACGAAGGGGCCATCCGGTCCGAAGTTTGTGGACATCCTGTCCTCGTGAGCGGAGTATTTGCGTGCGTCCGGCAGCAACGAAGTGGGCCATCCGGTCCGAAGTTTTTGGACATCCCGTCCTCGTGAGTGGAGAATTTGCTTGCGTCCGGCAGCGGCGAAGTGGGCCATCCGGTCCGATGTTTTTGGATATCCCGTTCTGTTTCTGTGTATGAAACGTGTCCTGTTACTGCGTGTGTCCAGCAACGAAGCTTAGTCCGGTCAGTAGAATTTGGACATCCCGTCCTGTTCCTGTGTGTGATACGCGTGTGTTCAGCAGCAAAAGGGCCATCCGGTCCGAACTTTTTGGGCATCCCGTCCTGTCATCGTCAGCAAAGTCCAGTTCGAACTTTGGGTTCCTGCTCAAGGACTTCCTGTGTACCATCAAGCAACTGTTCCAGATAAGTGGTTTCGGTTTTAAGTCTAAAGTTTTGTGCACTATTATATTTAATGTACAATTTTACTTCTGTTTTTGTGATAACTTCCATTTATCGTAACAGGTTTCGAAACAAAAAAATTTCTTAATTGCAAATTTTGCTTTTATAATAGAAATTAGTATTGTTTTGGAATTTATGTGAAATAGAAATTTAAGAGATTTTAATCGTCGTAGATGATTATTTATCTTAATTAATAATTTAAATTTGTTTTGTATTTGAAATGGTATTTTGATTAAAAAATTTTTTTAATTAATTTTCTTTTGAAGGTTTTTTGGGTTACAAAATTGGTTTTTGTACATTTATTTCTTTTTCTATTGTTTTATTGTCTTTGAGTTATATTTTTGTGGCTTGGCTATAAGGTAAGTCAGAATTCTGGACAGTTTCGGTTTCGAAAAGTTTTCATTTTGTACCTTACGTTATATTTGAGTCCAAAGGGGGAAACTGTTTAGAATTTAATCATGACTTATTTAGTTAAGGGAAAGAAAGAGGACTTGATCAAATTGGTGGAGGAGATAGATTTAGAAATCACCGTAGAAAAATCCATAAAACAATTGGTGAATCTTATTACTTCAAGTGAGGGATATGATGAGGAATTCACCAAAGCACTTTTTGGTAGAATTATAGAAACTCGAAAGACAAATGAAGCCCTTGAAGTGGAAGAAAAGCGGAGAATTGAAGCCCTTGAAGTGGAAGAAAAGCGGAGAATTGAAGACCTAGAAGTGAAAGAAAAGCAGAGAGAACGAGAGTATGAGTTGGAAAAATTGAGAATAGAAGCAACTAGACAAACCCAGCAAGGTGCAGTTGATCATTCTAGACCATCGAATCGAGACTTGACCAAGATCCTTCCGAAATACGACATGAAAGATGATATGAGTCTTTATTTAATCTTGTTCGAGCGACCGGCAACTTTGCTGTCGCTGGGAAAAGAAATGTGGGTATCTCACCTATTAAGTTTGATCCCCCAAGAGATTGCTCATATAATAGCCCGTGAACCAGCTGACCTAGCTACAAATTATGATCACATCAAAAATATTCTGTTAAAAAGGTTCAAACTAACACCAGAAAGATTTCGACAGTTATTTAGTTCACACCATAAAGCAGTTGATCGGAACTGGAGGGATTTCTATCATGAATTGTCTACTTATTTCGATGGATGGATTGCAGGTTGTCAGGTCCTTACTTTTGAAAAACTGAGAGATTTGATCATCACAGATCAGATGAAGAAAAAAACACCATCCGAATTCAAAGATATGTATCTCAGAGAATGGACAGAAATAAACTCCCCTACAGATTTGGTGGAACTGTTGGAGAAGTTTGAAGACGTTAGACGAACTGTGAAACGATACCCTGTCTTTGCGAAAGACAAGTTCGAGGGTCGAGTTCAAAACAAGTTTGAAAAGACCGATAATCCACCAAGGAGAAGTGATACCATAAATGGTAAAGGGATTAAGATAGAACGAAGATTTTCCGAACAAGACCCAAATCCGGAATTCGACCGCAGGAGACAGATGCGGTGTTTTCATTGCAATCAGCCTGGTCATATCCGACCAAATTGTCCAAAGTTGAAGAAACCTTCGGAAACTGTAAATTACATTTCGGACATAGAACCTGAGAAGTACCTGGAACCGTATATCATGAAAGGAAAAATAAACGGTCAGGATATAAATCTACTAAGAGACACCGGAGCGACCATTGACATTGTGTGTCGGAAATTGGTGAATTCAGCTGACATGACGGGTGAACATGTTTGGGTACAGCAACCTTTGGACTCCAGCTCAACTTGTTTACCTCTTGCCGAAGTTTTGGTAGAGTGTGAATTGGGAAAAACACTCACTAAAGCTGCTGTGATTCCAGATGAACTAGACCGCGGACGATATCTTTTAGGGAATCGGACTGCTGCCTTGTTAAAAAGGGAAGATTGTCAATCTGTGGATCAACTAAATGCAGTACTGACAAGGCATCAGAAAAAAGTGAAAGAAAGGGAAGAATCTCAATCTTTAATTAAAGAATCCGAAAAACCTATCCCAGCCGAAGAATTTATTACATTGGGAAAAAATGAAATGGAAACAGGGGAAGTAAGTGACGAGTTCACTCATGTGGCAGAAGATCAAGATATCACTGAATTGTTAAAAGTGGACACTGAACAGCTAATCAAGGCTCAAGGTGAAGATCAAGAGATGAGCTCTCAAGTTAAACAAATCCAAAATGGAAACCCTCCTAAAGATTTTGAACTTGTGAAAGGCCGACTTTTGGTAAAGATTAAGAAAGACAAGAGTGGTATCGAAAGGAAGCTCATCGTCGTGCCCATAGAGTATCGAGAAAAGATACTGAAATTGTGTCATGAAGGCATGTCAGGTCATCTTGGGACCACCAAGACCAAAGACAGAATGACCAAGTACTTTTTCTGGAAAAACTGTTACAAAGAAGCAGAGGACTTCGTGAAGGCTTGCGATTCCTGCCAGAGAGCTGGAAAGGCAAGGGACAAGAAAAAAGCGCCCATGACTCTTGTTCCAGTGATTACTGAAGTTTTTTCCCGTATTAATATTGACGCTGTAGGACCTTTGCCCGTGACGGACTCAGGCCAAAGATACCTGATTACGGCAATGTGTATGTCGTCGAAGTACCCAGATGCTGTGGAAGTACCAAACATAACATCTAGATCCGTAATTAATGCTCTCCTTCATATTTTTAGTCGAATGGGTTTTCCTAAGGAGATTCAACACGACCAGGGAACCTCGTTTATGAGCGAACTCACATCGGAATTTTTTGAACGTTTCGGCATCAAGGTGGTACTTAGCTCTGTGTATCATCCCCAGAGCAATCCGGTAGAAAGGTTTCATCGAACCCTGAAACGGATTTTGAGAGTTTTGTGTACCGAAGAAGGACCCGATTGGGAGAAGCATGTCCATGCAGTCTTGTTCGCCTTAAGGACAGTTACTCATGAATCCACCGGATTCAGTCCAGCTGAATTGGTTCATGGAAAAAACTTACGGACTCCCGTCACTCTTCTGTATGAAAACTGGTTACAGCCGGAAGAAGGAAATTCTTCAGTTGTTGAATATATCATCAATCTTCTCAGAAGATTGGAAAAATGTCGCAGCCTAGCCATTGATAATATGGAGGAAGCTGCCAAGAAAAGAAAAAAATGGTACGACAAAAATACCGTTAAACGTGAATTCAATGTTGGAGATAAAGTACTGGTACTGGCACCCTCACCTGTAAATAAGTTAGCGGTTCAATGGCATGGTCCTGGGACCATTGAAAGCAAGATTTCGGAGACGAACTACTTTGTTGCCCTGCCTAACCGGAAAAATTCGTCACAAATCTACCATGTAAATCTTTTAAAACCTTATTACCAGAGGCCTGAATTCATAAATCTGGTCACTACTTGTGAGGATGAAGAATCAGAGTTGGAAGAAGAATTCCCGCCCGTGGAAAACAATCCCAATATTTTTGATCTCGAGCAGATATTGAGAAACAGTGAAGTGAAAGAAAGACTGGATGACGACCAGATTGACCAGCTCAGTTGTATTATATGTAAATATTCCAATTGTTTCTCAAACGTGCCTGGCCTCACAGATCGTATCCAGTTTGATATCGAACTTTCTGAAATAAAGCCCCTCTGTGCGAAGCCATATCGAATGTCGGTCCGACATTCGCAGATCTTGAAAGCCGAAAAAGAATGTGCCGCTATTGTGTTTGCTGTCAAGAAGCTACGATGCTACCTGGATGGACCTACCAAGTTCTTTATCCAAACTGATCATAATCCTCTAGTATGGTTAAAAAAGAACTCTGGGGTAAATCCACGTCTCCTGAGATGGGCTCTTGCATTGCAGCCCTGGAACTATGAGGTAATCCATCGTCAGGGCAGAAAACACCAGAATGCTGACAGCCTTAGCCGACTGTTCTAAGTTATCAAAATGTCCTTTGAGTTTATTTTTATTGTTTTTTTAGGTAACTTGGCAGTTGTATATATGTTTGTAAATATTTGTATAAAATTTTGTAGAATTTAGTTTTTCTTAAAGTTATGGTAACTTTTTACTGGGTAAAAAGTTATTCTAAGGGGGGAAGAGTTGTAACGTACACTTCCGGAATATCTTTTAAATGTATTTCTATAGTATTTCTTTTTCCTTATATTCCAAGATATATTGTGATACTTCCTGTGTTTATTTTTACTTCTTAATACTCTTGGAAATGATATCTTTTCTTTTGACATATTTATGTGAGCTTAAATGGTTTTCCCGGAAGTTCATTTTTTTTTCTTTTATGTATAACGTTGGTGAAAAGATATTTTTTTGTAACGGCTTTTTTAGAGTCGATTGGAAGCTTCGTTGAAGTGTGGACTGAGTGCAGTGTTGGAATGGCGTGTTTCAGCCGTTATGTATAAAACGTATGATGAGAGGTAGTTGTAACGGTGATGTCGCTACCATATTGTAAATAAATTTTTCTTTAATTCTTTAAAAAAGTCTATTTCTTTTATCACGACGTTACACTGTTTTCGGAAGGCTACATGAGAGAGGTCTGTTTGCAAGAAGATCTGCAGTTTGCCACAACATAACAATGATGTTGTGACAAGCATAAGTACCGAAAACTCATGAGCAGGAAAATTGAATATTGACTGAAAATACCTCCCTTAACATTCCAGTAGCAAGCGAAGAATCCATCTCTGTGCTAGGTGATTGTAGGAGTGAAATTGGGATCTCCCTAGGAGAGAAATCTGGTCTATTCGCCTAGACGCGAGAGCATGTAATCACACCAAGGTCACACGTCAGAGTCCTCCCCGAAATAGTTTCAGAGTTCAAAGGAAACAAAGGATTTGAGATCAACCACGACAGATTTAACGTGCATCAATCCCACGTACACTAAGGTCTTTGGTAAATAAATATTTAACTAACGTCGTAATGGAGCATACAATGTGCTGTTGGTGACGGTACGGGATCCATCCCGAGGGGAAATTCAGGGACAACACCACGTCATTTTGAACCATGGTCAGATGACGAGGTCACAGTTGAGCTGGGACACCACCTCTACAAACGTCCACGCCATGCCAACCTGTGGACACTGGTACTCGCTAAGCCGTTGTTACTCTTTCAACCGAGCTACCGCGTCCCTGACTTTTTTGACAGGAATAGAAAAACAGGTGAGAAAATCGGGACCACCGGAAATTGTTTCCCGAATACGAGCCCGACACAAAAGCAAGGTCACCAGATTGATTGGATCATTCACAGAATGAAATCTAATGGAAATGGAAATCTAAATCAAGATGGGTGTTGTCCTCAGATCTTTCTGGGATTGATCCCGGACGGTTGTCAATAGCCCGTTTAATATTCGTGCATATTCGTATACATGTACGTCGTTACTTAAAATATCTCCCTACCTAAATCAAGATGGCGTAGCATGCTCAGAAAGTACGGTAGAAAGATACTCAGCAAATCTCATGATAACTACACCATAGCTCAGTGAAGCCCATTGAGCTCGGAGTGTAACAAACCGTAATAAACCTAGCTTAACTCGGATGCCGTGTCAGATCCAGAAACATATACGTATTTTTCTGATTATTTACAGACCTAGTAGAAAATAGTTATAGTTTTAATATATTTATTTATCAAAACAGAAAGAAAACTAATTATTTTCATTAGTGACTTTTTTGTTGCTGAACTGCATTTGCTAAATCTTCAGTTGCAGGTTGGTAAATCGTGCACTTGAAACCCAAGCAAGAGCTACTAACTTCATCTGTTAGTCGGTTTCTTTTATTGGTTTTAATATTATTTAACGCCGAGAATAAAGTCTCAATGAAGTTCGTAGAGAGAAATATTGTGAGTAAAGCCATCACTAGATTTTTCAGGGTGTCAAAAGTGTTCGATAATCGGTTCCAAGCTCTCCAGATTTCCTGTTCGTAGTACCACATTTCTTTTAAACCAGACTTGTCCAACCCGGGGCATAGGAAAACTATAAATGCGACCCAAAAAAATCATAAACTTATAAACTTTATGAGATTGCGAGTAAAACCACCGTTCATAATGTACAAATACAATTTTAACATGCCATTAATTTAAAAGCGATGAATGTTTGAATAGCCCGAGATTAGAGAATCATAAAATCATTCATTAAAAGAAGACTATGCAATTGCCTCTCAAAACTTATGTAAAATTAAATATCATTGCATTGTACACCAAGAATGTTTATGCACAAAAGTTTTATCTATGGAAAACGTCATGCAGATTGCCATTAAAGCTGCAAATTTCATAAAGAACAATGGATTGAATCATCGCCAATTCCAGGAATTCCTAAAATTTATGGATGTTGACTATGGGGACATCCTTTTATTTTCGGAAGTAAGATGGTTAAGGCAAGGTAGAATGTTGAAAAGATTTTATGATTTGCGATATGAAATTAAGTCGTTTATGAAATTAAAACCAAATTTTGTGCCAGAATTCACCTTGAAATCTGGTTTAGATTTGACACGTTTAGTAGACTTGGTTACTCATTTAAATTAGTTAAACATGCGTCTTCAAATTAGAAAACATACTTTTCAAAACAATATTTCACATAGTAACAGCGTTTGAAATGAAACCGAAACTATGGCAATCTCAAATGAAGGCAAACAATATGCATTTTGACACATTGGCTAAACACGATTCTGCGAACAACGAAAAATATGCAGCCTTGCTTTTCGATTTGGTACAGAAATTTGTGAGAACAGGTTTCAAAATTTCCGGAAAATTCATCAATATTTTGGTACATTTGCAACTTCATTTTCACACATTCGACATAAACATATTACCTGCCAATTTTCAAAATATGCATAGAGTTACAATCTGACATTCAACTTAAGGTAATGGTAATTTTAGTAAACGTCGTACTAGAGCAACACAACGGGCTATCATTCAACTTAAGGAAAACTTTGATCATGTCTCTTTACTGAAGTTTTCTATAAGATACACTACCTTACAATAATTTACAGGACAGCAAGATGTGATGGTATAAAGGAAATAATACATGCTTTAACAGGGGGGTGGTCCCCCACGTGCTGCAAGTACACTAGCAACCCTTCTGGGCATACTTTCAACAAGGTTTCGATACACAGCTATGGGTATTTGTGTCCATTCCTGCTGCAAGAATGTCGCCAGCTCAGCTGTAGATTTCGAACTTGGTTCTCTGGTCCGTAAGCGTTGCTCTAACTCGTCCCACAAATGTTCTATGGGGTTTAGATCGGGACTCAGAGCAGGCCAGGGAACCATTACTTGATACCACTGCTTGACAGAGGCTGCAACATGACATGAAGCGATGTCGTCCTGGAAATAATATTCGTCCATTCCATAAAATTGCCAAAGCGTAGGAAGAACCTGATTGTCCAAAATGTTCATGTAGTCGTCTGCGGTCAATTGACCAGGAACAACATGCAAAGGTCCCAGGCTATAACATGAAAAACAACCACAAACAAGTAGTCGGATTTTATGCGCATGCGCTGGCATCTGGTCCATTAATGTAGGGTAGTGTATATCTTTCCAGAGAATAGTGTCCCTCGGCTCAAAATCATGCTTTATTCATGTCATAGCTATTTGGAAGCACCTACATTTGTGAGCAGCTATTTTCAAGGATGAAGCACACGATGAATTAATCCAAAATATCTGATGAGCACCTTGAAAACTCCCAGAGAATTATAACTAGTTCAATCGAACCAAATATCTAAGCATTAGTATCCCAAAAATATTGTCGAACATCTCACTAATTTCATGTTGCTGTCATGTCTTTTACCTTTGTAATAAAAAATTAATGAATTATTGAAATAAATTACTTAAATATGTTTATATTCTACGTTTTTTTGCTCATTAACTATGGTTAGAGTTATTGTATTTTATGTGTGACCCTGACCAACGCGTCTTCTTTCAATGTGGTAAAGGGAAGATCTAAAAGTTTGGACACCCCTGCTCTTATTATTTCATTCCAGATTCTAAAGTTTGGACCTCAAGTCGACAATCACTGGGGCCCAAATGCTGTCTTTAAATTCTGCAAATTGCATCTCCAAATCATCAAGTAACATACATTGGAAAACCTTTAATTCCAAAGTATTCTAGACTACTACATCCGGATTCTTAATTATTTTAATTGTCTGTTCTAGGCTTCTAAATTGATTAAATCTTTCGCCAAATGGGTCAAGCAACGGGCTTACAATATGCTGGTACTTTATAAGGATGATCTTTTGTTCGCGTTCTGTACAGTTGTGTTTCATTTTATACAGTTGTGTTGAACTTTTCGAGCTATTTTTTTACTTGAGGATATACAAGTTTTTGTCTCAAACTGTATTTAGCCTTTAGCACTGTCTTCCTACCCATCCTCTCTCAACGTAAGCATACGTACGCACAAGATCGCCCTACGAGCGAGGTAAGCGCAGCGTGTGTTAACTTTTCTTGGGCGAAGACCGTCCGTAACCGATGCTTGTCAGTTAAATGTCTTGATGTGTCATAGGTTCACCATCACTGCCATAGCTCCTCAGCAGAGTTTGGACACATGCAAAAAATAAATTGAAGTTCACCTGGACGTCTCATCTCACTCTACATAGATGTTTAAAAATCATTTGGTGCTTTCTTCCTCTCCATCAGCAGATGCAGCGGAACATCTGCTTTAGGTAAATGCCACCGCTGCATCTCCTTTGCAATACGATTTCGATTAATGCACCGATTACTAGTGCCAAACAACTGAGGATCCGGAAACGTATTCTACCGGCATAAGGGTCACTGTATTAGGCTTCGTTCGTTTATTCAATCATTTTTTCTTCTTTCATAGCGCCTGATATTCAAATCAGACCATCTGCCACGGTCGCTACTGTGAAGGAAACTACTGAACAAAGCAGAAATTTCACGTAGGTATTTTAATTAACGTCGCACTGGTATAATACGACGCACTCTTAAAGAAGGTCCGCGATCAATCCCGAAGGTAAAGATTCGAGCACAACGCCGCGTCATTTTAAACCATATATTGAGGTCACACCTGAACAGTCTCGTGACCAGTTAACGTGCACCAGTCTCCTTTGAACACGACGGTCATGAGTTGGATTTGAACTCGCAACCATCCGGTTGCTCTTCCAACCTGACTTCCGCAACCGTCTTGACCAATGGAATCTTTTCTATGGTTCTTTCGGGGCTCAATGAGTATATCCACTGGGCTAGCAACCTGTGAGTTGTAAGCGATTACTGTTGGGTTTCCTCTCTGGGAGTATTTCTCTCTTCTGTGGCAGTGAAACTTTTTTTTTGTGTGTGTCTATTACTTGATCTTGCACGTCTTGTGGCTGGCGCAGTATGGCCAAATGAAAAAAAAAAACTTACGGGGTTTGAACGGAGCAGAATCATCGGCCTTCGTGAAGGAGGATTTTCTTATCGCGCTATAGCAGCTCGTGTGCAGCGAAACAGTTCCACAGTGATGCGAGTTTGGAAGCAGTGGACCGACGAGCACATGACCACTCGAAAAACTGGGAGTGGACGACGGAAGGTGACGTCAGCGCGCGATGATAGACACCTGGTCCACATGGCGGTGAAGGACCGTACAGCTTCCTACATGCAGTTGGAAGCTCTTTGATCTACTGCTACAGTTGTACTAATGTCGGCTTCGTCAATTCACCGACGTCTGCTGTACCGTGGACTGCGTGCAAGGATTCCTTTATACAGGATCCCCCTCACTCCAAACCATCGACGGTTGCGTCTGCAATGGGCTCATGAGCACAGAGCCTGGCGGGCTGATTGGTAACAAGTTGTCTGTTCTGACGAATCCCGCTTTAATTTGTGGAACCATGATGGCCGCATTCGTGCTAGACGCTATGCCGGTGAACGCTGCTTTCCAAAGTGCTTTATCGAACGTCTTAGTGGCCGAACACCCGGAGTTATGGTCTGGGGTGCGATTTCGTATCATAGACGATCTCAGCTGCTACGAATTGAGGGTAATCTGAATAGCAACATGTACGTCCGTGAAGTGCTAGAGCCCGAAGTCGTTCCCTTCCTTCAAGGCATCCCTGGAGCTATCTTTCAACAGGATAATGCACGCCCATATGTTGCAAGGAATGTTCGAGACTTCTTTTCAGCCCAATACATGCAACTTGTCGTTGTCTCGCTCGTGATCCGCGTCCTACAGCTTCAAAAGACGAACTTTGGGTGCGCTTACAAACAATATGGAATTCTCTTCCAGAAGCAGACATTCAACATATGTTTCACTCCATGCCACGTCGTATAGCAGCACTTGTTGCAGCTTGTGGTGGCTACACCAAATAACCAAATACTGATTACGGACACATAATACTGTTTTTTTTTCTTTGAAAATTTATTAATTTATTTGTACTATTACAAGCCGTTTGAGTATTAAATTTCATTTAATTCTGATGACTCCTTCATGTTGTTGCGTTTTTTACCAAACAGCAGTATAGTTGGAAATCTTGTTCCTTGCCCAGAAAGTGCACCAGAAAAAGAAAAGCGTACGTTTCTGTGGAGAAAGTAAAGAGCATATACGACCATCTTTCAATGCTTAGAAAGAAGATTTCACACCCTGATCGCAGATACTGGACGGGAAGACTGCATGGGAGACATTGAAACTTCACTTCGAACCTACTTCAAGAGCAAGATTGGCCGGCTTAGTAGATGAATTTTTCGACATGCGGTTCGACTCTGAGGAAGAAACGATTGGAATTTACAATAAGAAAATTGCTGAAAAACAACTACAGATCAAAGATTTGGAGTTGGAAATTCCAGAGCTTCTTGTATGCTTTCAACTTATACGAAGATTACCTCCGGATTATGATTACCTAGCCCAACAAATGTACAGGTTCCAGGATGCAGAGTTCACAGTAAAAAACATTACAAAACAATTGCTTGCCGAAGCTGGAAGAATTGATTTAAAAAGAAAATATGAAAGAAAATTCGATAGAGTGCTTGGAAACGCCTATGCTTCAAAGAATAGAGCAATACATGCTGCCCAGAAGAAATCGACCAATAAATATGAATGTAGTGGAGGTGTGCTGGACCCTGATAAAAAGTCACGCAAAAACCATGAAGCTTATAGTGTGGGGCCGTGTGGGTATTGTCACTAACCAGGACATACTGAAAGCCGATGTTTTAAGAAGAATAGTCAAGAAGTCAGCCAGAGATGAAAACGATGCGTTTTTTGCTGACATTGCACTTGCAACCACTTCAACTAGTCAAAATCTTGAGGAGTTCCTCGTCGATTCGGCTGCTACTTCACATTGCTGTAACCAAAGGGACTGGTTTTATAACTTCAAGCTGCGATCAAACCTGCGTCTATTCTCATTGGAGACCAAGATTGTGCATCGAAAATCCTTGGAATAGGAGATATCGATTTTGTAGTAAAAGACATTTCAGGTCATGTAAAAATTATACTGAAGAATGTATTGTATACTTCTAATATGCGTATAAACTTAATAGGTGGTTCGAATATAGATATTGCAGGTACAAAAGTTATATGGAGTGACAATAAGATGATTGTATGTACTAAAAATGATAATTATTTCTTTACTGTACCCTTAATAGATAAATTACATATAGTAAGTGGATATCCTAAAATATGTAAAGAATCTGTTAATGTGTCAACATTAATCTTTAAATATTAGTACTATGCACCGGAGATTTGGTCATGATAATGTTCCCCTGATAGAGCATATGAGTAGAAATAATTCCATAAAAGGAATTGAAAATGTATGTTCTAAAGCTAAGGACAAAAATTGTGATGTTTGCAGAATTACTAAATCCACTAGAGTGTCTCTTTAATAACAAATGAGTACAAACAACTTACTACTAATATCCTACAAAGAGTTTATATGAATTTGTGGGGTCCTTCTCCAGTGAATTATTATTATTTTCTTTTTTTTTTGGGGGGGGGGAAGTATTTTCTGTCAATCATAGATGACTATTCGCGTAAAGTTGAGGTTTACGTAATCAAAAGTTAAACTGAAGTTTTTAGCTGTTTTAAAACAAGTTTTTTTTTTCAATTTGTTTCCCTTTCTACTTTAGCCAAATAAAAGTTGAAGTGTGTGAGAACTGATAATGCTCTCGATTTCGTGCACAGAGTTTGAGAAATTCCTCGGTGAATAAGGAATTAAACATGAGCGTACATCTAGGGCCATCGACGGAGTACGTTCCATGCTTCAAGACAGTGATTGCAACCACGTTTTGGGGCGGAAGCCCTTATGGCATTTGTGCACATCAGAAACAGGTGTGTACACAAACTAACAGATGGGTTGGGTTGACTCCTATAAAAATATGGAGTGATCACAAACCCTCTGAAATATTTCAAAATATTCTGATCTCTCGCTTTCGTACATATTCCTAGAATTCACAGGAATAAACTTCAACTTGCAAACTTCAACAATAAACTTGTTCGATTTCCGTGTGTTTCTGAATTATCCTTAATTTATGGATATGAGTGTAAAAGAACCAATTTATATGAGGCAACCACCTGGCCATGTAGTGAAAGGGTCCGAAAATAAATTGTGTTTTTTAAACAGAGCAATTTATGGTTTGCGCCAAAGTTAGCGGAACTTTTAACTTGATAGTATTTTGAAACAGTTCGGATTTGTTAAACTAAATTGGGCTAATTGCGTGTATAAATTTAAAAGTAATGTCATATTAACCGTCTATGTTGACGATAGAATCGTGTATGGTAAAACAAATTATTTAATTCAAGGAGCTGTGGAATTAATTAAAAGTAAATTTGATGTTACTGAACTTGGACAGACTAAATACCTATTGAGCGTAAATTTTGATTACGTTACTGATTGTTTATATATGCATCAACTAACATATATTGAAAGGTTAATTACTAAGTTTCCTGAACTACACCAAAGTCATTGGTAAAGCTTCCTTTCAAAGTAGGCTATATGCTGCCTGACAAAATTCCTGAAAGTGATATTGTTGAAAATGATTCGATAAAAAAAATATCTTTATACAGGGTGGTCCCGAATTCATGGTACAAACTTTAATGGTAGGTACAGGACATTGTAACAATGATTTATTGTATAGGAATGTATAGTCGCAAGTGACGCGGTGAGGCGAAACAGGGGAAATAACGGCCGAAAGGAAAAACAAAGATTTTATTGAAAGCGTTGTTGACAAGTGTCATGTTTACAGTAATTGTTCAAAATTGCGTCCACCAGTATCGATACATGCTTGACAGCGTCGGTGGAGCGATTGGCGTACACGTTCAAAGATGCCTGGTATTTCACGCACACCTGCAGCAGCTACAGATAAGCGAGCGACGATATCCTCATCTGAGTCAACTGGAGTCTCATAAACAAGCTGCTTTAGATGTCCCCATAAAAAGTAATCGAGGCTCGATAAATCGGGAGATCGGGGTGGCCAAGGGACTGGTCCACCACGCCCAATCCATCGAGTACCAAACGTGGCATTCAGGTAATTCCGTACATCAACGCTTTTCCCTACTGCGATGCATCATGTTCAACAGCGGCTAGACATCTACTGCCCTCTACCGGCAATGATACCAACCGATCACTCCATTTCTCTTTCCTTTTATTTCCCCTGTTTACGCCTCAACGCGTCACTTGCGACTATACATTCCTATACAATAAATCATTGTTACAATGTCCTGTACCTACCATTAAAGTTTGTACCATGAATTCGGGACCACCCTGTAGAACACATATTGGTTGTGTATCATTTTTAGCTGACCATAGCAGACCTGACATTTCACATCCTGTAAATTTAATGCCTGAATTCTGTAACGGATATACTTTTCAACATTGGAAAATTGTTGCTGATATTGTAAATTGTGTTTTTATGACCTAATATTACAGAATCAATCTTTCTAATGTTTCAGGATCTGAATTGGATTGTTACACTGATGCTAATTGGGGATCAGATTTAACCTTTCGTCACTCGACGAACGGTTATATATTCTGTTTTGTTAACGTAGCGTTTGCATGGAGATCAAGCAAGCAGAAGTGTATAGCTCTTATCATCCATGTAATATCAATTTGTGGCTCTGTGTGAGAGCGTTAAAGAATCAATCTGATTTTCCAGAGTATAAAAGAACTAAATCTTATTCCCAATTTCATCGTACCAAATCATTTTTGTGATAATCAAGCAGCCATATGTTTTGTTAAGAATACAGTGGAAAACTTTAAAACTAAGTATATTGGGGGATTTGTTATAAATTTATTCGGGATTTAGATGAAAATTCTGTTAAAATAACTCCTATTGGAACTAACAACAATCGAGCTGATTATTTAACTAAACCTTTATTAATAAATAAATTTCAAGAAGCTCTAAATAAAATTTTTCAAAAATGATTATTTTTATTTGAATAGCTACTGATGGGGCCGATTGTTGGATCAGTGGCTATTTGTCCCAATGTGCATCGGCAAATGTGCCGTATGGGGTCTGTTATTCTCCAAGTTTGTATTTCTGATTTAGACAGTTTGCTATATAAGTGATATGTTCTTCTGGTAAAAGCCCAGTCGGGTTGAGCTTTCTTGTAAATAAAGTGATAGTTTTATTTTAAGGAGAGTTTCTTATTATGCATAAAACCTACACCAAACACTATTTCTATGTATCTCCTGGGTTGGGAAATCAAGCAGGACACTAAATAAATATCACTAGGAACTATTCTCCTTTGGTTTCCAGAGATCCTACACCTTCTTTACTTATGTCCGTATAAGTTGACAAGTCAAACTTCAAACAGATTCCCAAGAGAATTTTTAAGTACGAGTTCTTAATATCGCCTACCCTTGTTCCTATTACCACGCACCTGTCGAAAATCCTAGACCGTCAAGGTAACTCCATGAACTTATGGATGTCGCGCATAGTAGCTTGCAAACACGAGTAGGCGATATTTGGTAATTCGTAATTTTTAGTTAACGTCGTACTAGAGCAACACAACGGGCTATTGACGACGGTCCGGGATCAATCCCTTAGGGTAAAGATCCTAGGACAACACCTCATAATTTTGAACCACGGTCAAATGACGAGATAACACCTGAGTTGGCACCCCACTCTCCAAACTTCCACACCAACCCAACGTGAGGACTTTCGGCCACGACAGATTTAAAGTGTACCAGCCGCCTCTACACCATACGCTTACAAACATCCATGCCCGGACCCGGATTCGAACCAGGAACCTTCCGATCTAGAGGCTAATACCTTAACCACTATGCCGGTTGGTCGGCAGGCGATATTTGGAACATCTACCCCATCTACCTGTCTTAAAAATATAGTTTTGCTATTGTAGCAAAAAACAAAGTTGGAATCTTTGTTTTTATCAAAGGTCGATCATTATTGTTCTGTGAACAATAACGAAGGATTTTGAAGCTTTTTATTTGCACGTTACAATTGATGTCTAAAGATTTAATTTTCCCTGCAACTTTTTAGAGACCTCACTTTTATTGTGTTTAGATATTTGAAAATTGTATAGTTTACGCCTGACCTTTCCTTAAGCAACCTCTTTTATTTGCAACTTCTAATGACTCGATGACCGATAGGCGGTCTCCCGGGCCGGTCCAACATATCGGCAATTGACTTATGCACTACACCTAACCCTGTGTGTTTTGTGGGGTAAAAGCTCAATATAAACACTACTCGGAAATCTTAAGGGTATACAAAATTTCAAGGAATCCTAAAATCAGCACAGAATGTTAAAAAAATGCAAACAGAGTGAAAACAATGCAAACCCTCGTGACATTTTACATCACTGCTCTCAGACAAATCGTCTTTTTGGAAAATGCTAAGAAAGTCTCTCAAATTGTACACGACTCCTTCCACCGGGTGTTCCACAATGGCCCGGAACTTTTGGGTGGTCTGCGTGAAGAATCACGCAGACCACCCAAAAGTTTTCGTTCCCTGAAACTGGTTCCATGCTGTTTGTCTCGACTGATTCAATTGAAAAAAAAAAACGAGCTCCATTTTTGCATTTTAAAGAACAGCATTTGTCTCTGGTACCTCTCCCCTCTTCTTGGCCTTGGGATATTCCGCATTGGAACAGTAATTCACGAATCCAGACGCTCTCATTTTGGCTAAAGGGGGGGGGGGGCGGTGACCCGGTGGGAAGAGCAGCGGATTGGCAACCAAAGGGTTGGAAATTCCAATCCAACCAAAGACCGTCGTGTACAAAAGTGGGCTGGAGCACGTTCAATCTGTCATGGCCTTTAATGTCCGCACGTTGGCGAGACGTGGAAGTTTGAGGAATGCGGTGCCAGATCGGGTGACCTCGAAAGCTGACCTTGGTTCAACATAACGTAGTGTTGTCCTCGGATCCCTTCTGGATTGATCTCGGAACGTTATCAATAGCCCGCTGTGTTGCTCCAAGTTCTGTTAATTAAATACCTACCTATTTTAGCTGCACGAGAGCTAATTAGAACGAGAGCTACGGTTTAAAGCACACTAGGGAAGGGAGAGAAAGAATCAACCTCTCTTTATTTGCGCCTCTTTCACAGAAAAGCATATTTAAATATACCGTTCTTTAGGGTAAAGGTAAGGTAATTTTAATTAACGTCGTACTAGAGCAACACAATGGGCTACTGTCGACAGTTTGGTATCAATCCCCTATGGCAGGGGTGGCCAACCTGTGGCGCATGCGCCAAACGTGGCGCATTGGATGAAAACAAGTGGAGCATTGCATCCTTTCGCCTACTTATTCTTTTGAAGTAGGCGCCATAACTGAATCCATCTTCATACTTTCAACATCAGAGTGCTCTCAGTATAATTCATACAGCCGTTTTACTCCTCAATTCGTCGCAATTTTTTTAAAGCAAATCCATTTTTGAAAATAAAATTTGATAAGCTGATTTGATTTTTTCAAATCAAAATGGCTTTTGACCTCATTAATTTCTGTGAACATTGAAAAACCCCAGAACTAAGAAAATTTGCAAAAAAAAGTATATGTCGTTTGGGAACGACATACATACACAAACAAACTTTTTCATCCATGAAATTTATTAAAAGCAAAACGATTACTCGAATGACCTTATTCAAATTTGAAGAATTCTCTGCTGCTCTCAGTAACAATTTAACACCAAACATTAAAAGACTAGCGAAATTGAAACGCAGAAAATGATAATTATGTGTCTATAAACATACTTATATAAAAAAGATATTAAAAATATGCGAAGTTTCCTTCTCGCAAGTACAGAAAATAGACGACTCCAAGTTCCAACCTGACCTCGCTCTCAGAGCTCCATCTCGCTCAGAGCTGGCTCTCCTCATATCCGTCAACTGTGGATCAGAACTATCTTCACCAAACGAGATGGCAGCTGTAGCACCATCAGCGGGCTCCATGGCTGCGATCGCCCTCACGTTCAAGATATCATCTCTAACTAGTGTATGTTGGTGCTCCAATAAACGCGTGTCTTTTGAATTGGCGCACATTAACCAATTTAGTTTTCCCTAAGCAGAACCTACCCCAATCTTGAATGTAAGAAGGTAGAATAGGTGCGTGACTTATGGCGCATCTGAACTCGTATGTGAAATAAAATTGGCGCATGGTATGTAAAAGGTTGGCCACCCCTGCCCTATGGGAAAGATCCGAGGGCACCACGTTTTTTTTAACCAAGGTCAGATGACGAGGCAAAACCTGAGCTGGCACCCCATTCTCCAAACTTCCCCACCAACCCAATCTGATGACTTTCGACCACGACAGATTTAAGGTACGCTTACAAATATCCATGCACTGACCCAGATTCGAACCAGGAACCTTCCGATCTACGTAATGGTAATTTTAACTTCCGTCGAACTAGAGCAACACAACGGGCTATTGACGACGGTCCGGGATCAATCCCCCTAAGGGAAAGGACCGAGGACAACACCACGTAATTTCGAACCATGGACAAATGACGACCTTCCGATCTATTGCCGTTCTTTAGGGTAATGGTAATGGTAATTTTTAGTTAACGTCGTACTAGAGCAACACAACGGGCTATTGACGACGGTCCGGAATCAGTCCCTTAAGGGAAAGATTCGAGGACAACACCTCGTAATTTTGAACCACGGTCAGATGACGAAGCAACACCTGAGCTGGCACCCCACTCTCCAAACTTCCACGCCAACCCAACGTGAGGACTTTCGGCCACGACAGATTTAAGGTGCACCAGCCGCCTCTACGCCATACGTTTACAAACATCCATGCCCGCACCCGGATTCGAACCAGGAACCTTCCGATCTAGAGGCTAACACCTTAACCACTATACCGGTTGGTCGGCACCGTTCTTTAGGGAATTACCACTCCTAAAACTTAACGTGCCTAAAATTTGGTTAATAAGTCATTTTCGTATGAAAATAAGCAAACTTCATTTTCAACTACAATTTTGAGGCCAAATTTCAATGGTAATGGTAATGGTAATTTTAGTTAACGTCGTACTAGAGCAACACAGCGGGCTATTGACGACGGTCCGGAGCCAAATTTCAAATATGTATCGAAATTTAACCTCGATTGCAAGTCATTTAGTTCCCATAGTACGAGCATCTTGCGCCATAAAACCCCATGTCTGACTCAATCCTATATTATGAGCGTGGAAGATTTGGAGAGCTTCAGTTTATTTTCCCAGACATTATTCATATCTTCCCACGTAATCTTCGGGTTCAGGTAGTCCGGTAGGATGAGCACGGATTATCATCCGGAGGATTGCGAGTTCGAAACTAATCCCAACGAAGACCTTCGTGTAAATGGAGGGAAGGCGCACGTTCAATCTGTCGAGGCTTCTATTGTCCGCACGTTGGCGTGGTGTGGAAGTTTAAAGAGGTGGTGTGCGAGCTCAGGCAGGACCACATGATCTGACCGTGGTTTAAAATGACTACCGGTGTCCTCGAATCTTTCCCTTTGGGTGTTGATACCGTACCGTCGTCGTCCATAGCTCGTCGTGTCGCTCCAGTGAGACGTTACTTAAATACCTACCTACCTAAAACTAGAGTGCCTATATAATAAGAGTGGCGACAAGGGACCAAATTTGGCCCAATGCGCATGCCCGGCAGCCATTTTTCTACCAGAATCGTCTCAAAGAAGGTTGCTGGGCGAATTAATATATCATTTCAAGGAGAACAAAAGGCATATGATTGTTATAATATGGATACATTCGGTATAAATGAATCATATAAACGCTCAATTGCATGCGGAATTGATGAGATGGATTGCACAACGCGCTAACTTAGATTGCGGGAAACACCATGTTCGAAAAAAGCTATTTACTTAAAAAGTCTTCAAATTTATACTGACAAAACACTAAAATAATAATAAATAAACATTCTAGAACACGAAATGGAACATGAATAAGCTATATTTTCTTTTTTTATTTAATATACACACGTTTTTTTCGAACACACAAAAAGTTCCCATGCTAAGTCTACGGGAGCTAGGAAAGACCGCCTCGGGCGGTTGAAAAGGACTCTAATCCAATCCGAAAGTGTTTCCCGTATGTCGCCACTCTTATTATATAGGCACTCTACCTAAAACTACCTCCAAAAGTGACTTCCAAAGTGTTCGTCGAATGAACCGGATGGGAACAGATCTCTCGAGGTGCGAATAATTACGGGCTTAACATTTGGAGTGAGATCCGTGAAGCAAATCTCGGTCCACGGATGGGCGAGCAAATGGAAGGAAGAGCCTTTCCTCCAACCTGTTGCTCGCGAGTTGCAGTCCGTTCACCCTGCGAGGCGAGAAAAAGAAAGTGCTGCTAATTACTTGCAGCGCAGAGGGCCACGGTCTGTTGGGATATGTCATTCAGAAACTTCACTGCGACATCGAGGAGGTAAAAGAAATCTCCTCTCCCTCGGACATCCCTCCTCTAACTCACGAAAAGGATTGAGCGATGTGTGGTGCAGGAAGGTATTTCAATTAGCGTCGCACTGGAGCAACACGATCAGCTATAGGCAACGGTCCGGGATCAAACCCCCAAGGGAAATAACCGAGAACAACACCACGTTATTTTAAACCACGGTCATATGATGAGGTAACACCTGATCTGGCACCCCCTCTCCAAACGTCCACACCACGCCAACGTGGGGACACTGGAGGCTACGACAGATTGAACGTGAACAAGCTGGCCTTGTAACCCTCCGGTTGCTAATCCGTTACTCTTCCAAAAGGTCTACCGCAGAAGAACCATTGCCATAGGGACTGCATTTCAAAAGTGCGAGTTTTCGTATAAATATTTTTATAATATTTATACGAATACTGCGCATATTTTTATAATATTTATTCGCCACTGCGAATATATAAATATTTTTTCGTATAAATATTAAATTTCAAGGTAAGGTAAGAGGTAATTGTAATGAACGCCGTACTAGAGTCACATAATGGGCTATTGACGACGGTCCGGGATCAGTCCCCTAAGGGAAAGATCCGAGGACAACACCAAGTCATTTTGAACCACGGTCAGATGACGTGGCAACACCTGAGCTGGCACCCAACTCTCCAAACGCCTACATCAACCCAAAGTGAGGAATTTGTGACACGACAGATTTAAGTTGCAGCAGCCGCCTCTACACCATACGCTTATAAATATCCATGCACTGACCTGGATTCGAACCAGGAACCTTCCTATCTGGAGGGTGACACCTTAACTACCAGACCGATTGGTCGGCGCTAAAGAACGGATGAACAGGTGACGAAACTTTCTGAACCCATTGCTGCACGTGGTATCGTCGATGGCACCCTCAACCTATACGATTCCTATCTTCTTTTATGTCTGCGAAGCGTTCTTGCCTCTTCGGAACTAAACAAGCATACATGTTGAAAATGCTCTTTGTTTTCTGACATTGCGAAAGCTTAACACAATTTAGGAAACGCAACCCAATAACGCACTATCTTACTTTCAAACAACATCGTAACTCAAACGGGTGTGAAGTCGATAACACGTGTGTTAGATTCAGTTAAAGCAGCGCCACATATTTACGTTAACCTTTATTGAACGAAATTAAGGTTTTATAGAATGGCAACGATTTGAAGAATCAGTGGTTTTAGTTTCAATTCCGTATTGTAGCATCAGACATGTTTTCGTGTTCAGTCCTTTTGTCAAATGTGTAAGTAAATGTAGAAAATCTATTGGATTATGGTTTGATTTGTTTACGAGGAAATATACTTCATTCTGTGTAATATCCAGTGCCTTTAGAACTCGTGTCTTGTGATATTTTGCTCAAGATTGATCGTCCTCAAAAACATTGAGTTTAGCGATGCAATGCCATCGAGCTCCCAAACCGGGACGATCTCTTGCACAGATCTAATAACTAAACAAAAGAACATATATGTAGTATCCAAATAATTTAGTTCGTTTAATAAACTGAATGTAAGTTGACATAACGAATTATAGTAAACTATATTAACGCTTTTTGCTTTATTACGCTTTGTATCCATCACGACAATGAATGAAGCAGCATTAGTACGGCTGATATGTGAAATAATTGTGCCTTTTATGATAGAAGCATACAACTTGGGGCACATATACTACATATATGAAGATTTAATTTTGGATATGAGGCCATCTCAAATTTCGCCTATGGCAGTAATGGCGGACATTCAGAATGGCGGCTTCGGAACAATTTTTGTGCTCCTTTTAAATGTTATTTGATGATGTTAAATGACAGCTATTAAAGTAATGGCGAGTAATTGATGTTTTGTGCATGTACTTAGCTATTTTTAATAATGTATACTTTATTTTATGTATATATTCTATTTATAACAAAATGGACACTCAAAATGGCGGCCTCTGAGTATATTTTATGTGCTCCTTTTTTACTGTCATTTGGTGATGTTAATAGCGTATTATACGTGATTTTGCATGAATTGATGCTATAAACATACGTGCATGTCATAATTAGATTTTTATGTTAATTATTAATTAGATTAATTAATATGAAAATATTAATTTTTAATTATTTTCATATTAACTTTTTTCACAGGTGCACGATAAGAAGAAAAATAAGATAAAAATACGGATGTAGTGCATAAGCTGATTAATCCATTCAATACTGATACATCTGGACAATTCAAAGAAACAGAGTGGAACAAGTGTTTTATCTGTCAAGAAGACAAGTATGAAGTTCTTCGGTTTTCCAGCAGACAGTAAGTAAAGCTTGAAGAAAAAGGAACTGTTATAAGACAATTTCTGATTTTCTTGTGGGGTTTAGTATTTCAGGGTGTTTATAAAGAATAATAAATACGGAACGCCTCGATGATGCAGCAGAAGTGGTCGATGCAACATTGGTACAACATAAAGCACAGTTTCACGAATCATGTAGATTGCAGTTCAATAAGACAAAACTTCAAGGATCTCAGAAATGGAAGATAGAACCTGCGGATAATGCAAATAGTTCTACGAAATTCACCACCAGAATGTTTTGGTAAATAGTTCAGTGAATTCAAAAGCTTTTTTTTGTGTGTGTGACCAGCCTTCTCAAGCTGGAAGTTCATTATGTACTGCATCTACATTCGGCCTGGATGTGTTCCTCACTGTACCCTTAAACTGGAGGACAGGCCTTCGCTTGCGAAACTGAGTGTCGGTGATCTTATTGCATTAAATGCCTTGTATTATGTTCGATGCCTCGTATCATTATACAACAGAGCAAGAGACCAAAGAACAAACAAGAAACTGAAATAGAACAAACTAACCATGGTATTGCATTTGCCGAACTTGTATCATACATCGAAGATGCTCGTAGTGACAATGAAATCACACCCATATTTAAACTTGTTGATCTATGCAAACTGTACAGCATGAGGATGAAACAACATGATATTGATCAAGCTCTGAAGAAAGCTTGTGAATACGATGCAGGTACTATAGTGACGCTATTCATTTTGCCAAAGCAGCAAATATAGTTAGAAGAGACATTTTTAAAATGAAAAACCTCTTCAATGGATTTGGAGAAACCTGTCAGGAAGATTCCGTACCAGCATCTCTGTTAGTTGTAAAGCACAGTCAAGTTTTTTAACCCCAACCTATCCTTACTGTTACACAGTTACTAATGTGTAACAGTTTTATGAGACGTCGGGAGTGTCATTCTGGAACAGTCTACAAGCACAATCGAGAACAATAAACACATTTGCCTATATGCTTAGGTATTTTAATTCATAAAAATAACTCGCAAGCGTGAACTTGTTTAAGATCTTTTGAGCTCGGATTAAGCATATTATAAGACCGAGTGCTAGACCTTTCATCAGAACTTGGAAATGAAATATGTCATCTGTATCACATGGAAAATGCTGTCGTTCCTCTTCAGTTAAAAAGATTGCTTTTCACAACTAATACGGTTGATAATATTGACCACAATCCAAGTTCTACTACAGCTCATGATTCTTTCCATGGTACAGGAATATCCCTATTTCAACATCCAGATGGTAGTTTTAGAGGAACCTATCGAAATAAAACTTCAAGTACTTTTGAAGAGAAAGCAACTAAACATCTTCCTGAAAGCTACACAAGTGTTACCCCTGTGCCTTCTATTAGAACTGACTGTCCTTTGCCAACAGTACAAGAAATCTTCGTTGACTACCAAGTTTAATGCAATAACATCACCGGCACTCAGTTTCGCAAGCAAAGGCCGGTCCTTCAGTTTAAGGGCACAGTGAGGAACACATACAGGACAAATGCACAAAAGATGCAGTTCTTGAAGAACTTCCAGCTTGAGCAGGCAAGTCACGAAAAAATTGCTTTTGAATTCACTGAACTATTTACCACAACATTCTGGCGGGTGAATTTCGTAGAACTATTTGCATTATCCGCAGGTTCTATCTTCCATTTTTGAGCTCTTTGAAGTTTTGTCTTATTGAACTGCAATCTACATGATTCGTGAAACTGAGCTTTATGTTGTACCAATGTTGCATCGACCACTTCCTGCATAATCCAGATGTTCCAGATTTATTGTCCTTGGTAAACACCCTGAACTACTAAACCCCACAAGTAAATCAGAAATTGTTTTATAACCACTTCCTTTTTCTTCACGCTTAATGCTTTACTTACTGTCTGCTGGAAAACCGAAGAACTTCATACTTGTCTTCTTGATAGATTAAACACTTGTTCCACTCTGTTTCTTTGAATTGTCCAGATGTATCAGTATTGAATGGATTAATCAGCTTATGCACTACATCCGTATTTTTATCTTATTTTTCTTCTTATCGTGCACCTGTGAAAAAAGTTAATATGAAAATAATTAAAAATTTATATTTTCATATTAATTAATCTAATTAATAATTAACATAAAAATCTAATTATGACATGCACGTATGTTTATAGCATCAATTCATGCAAAATCACGTATAATACGCTATTAACATCACCAAATGACAGTAAAAAAGGAGCACATAAAATATACTCAGAGGCCGCCATTTTATTATAAATAGAATATATACATAAAATAAAGTATATATTATTAAAAATTGCTAAGTACATGCACAAAACATCAATTACTCGCCATTACTTTAATAGCTGTCATTTAACATCATCAAATAACATTTAAAAGGAGCACAAAAAATGTTCCGAAGCCGCCATTTCGAATGTCCGCCATTACTGCCATAGGAGAAATCTGAGATGGCTTCATATCCAAAATTAAATCTTCATATGTGTAGTATATGTGCCCCAAGTTGTATGCTTCTATCATTAAAGGCACTATTCTAACAATTTTTTGCACATATCAGCCGTACTAATACAAGGTATGGTGAATGAAGCTACCCTCGCCACATGTCCATTAAACCGTGAACACAGCACATTGACGCAAGCCCCTCACTGGCTTTCCTTCAGAGATACTGCCCAATCCTTGAAGCCGGTGGGATGACATGCATTTACCCTTTCCTCCAATGACGGTTTCCCCTTTTCTAGAGAAACTTGAGACCCAGAGGGGGTACGGGGCTCACTTGAGAACGAAAACGAAGAGGGTGTGAAACGATTTCTGACGATACACACGATTTAATGCGAGTCATTCAATATAAACCTTATACTTTATTCAATATATGTGATCATTTTTGTATGAAAATAAGGATTGAGCAACTCCATTCATTTTAATGTCTACTCGAAAGTCATAAATGTTGGTAAGTTTTGTAACTCAATTGTGAATAGATTTTGGTACCTTATCATTTTTTCTTAGACATTTATCGAAACTGGTAGTCCTCGGTGTGTTAGGAAGCTTGTTGTTCTCTTTTGTAATATTTTGTCCACCCTGTCTTTTTTTTCAATTATTGGTTTGTTAAAATTTAGTCGGTGTGTGACCTAGTTTTTTGTTGTTTTACCCCGCTGTTTCACTAATGACATTGTGTTTATTGACTCCTCACTGGCTTGTGCATTTGGTCAGATAACCCAAACCAGTTGCTCAAATCATCTCACCATTTCTAAAAGAACCTTACTGTCTGTGTTTATTTAAGCTATACTACCCAGAGGGAATATTGATCCTTGGCGACAGGTCAATGCTGCCAATTGCTTTAATAAAAGTAATCCTCTTCAATCAAGAAAATCCAGTCGTGCATAGTGAAGATGTGTGTTCTGGTAGCGTTCCTAAATATCCATTTCCAGCAAGCATTTTTCAAGGCAACAACAGCACAGAACTTTTCCCCTCATTTTTCCGATACAAGTCGTCATGTTCATTCATCAACCACAGATGAACTTTTCAACGTATCCACAGAACTTTTCATTTTTCAGGATCCACAGGTGGTCATATACATTTGTCAACCATATATTAACTTTTGAACTTATCCAGAAAATTTTCCATTTTTCAGGAGCTACAGATCATCATGTACACTTCCCACCCAAAGATGAACTAGATCGGAAGGTTCCTGGTTCGAATCCGGGTTCAGGCATGGATGTTTGTAAACGTATGGTGTAGAGGCGGCTGGTGCACTTTAAATCTGTCGTGGCCGAAAGTCCTCACGTTGGGTTGGCGTGGAAGTTTGGAGAGTGGGGTGCCAGCTCAGGTGTTGCTTCGTCATCTGACCGTGGTTCAAAATTACGAGGTGTTGTCCTCGGATCTTTCCCTTAAGGGACTGATCCCGGACCGTCGTCAATAGCCCGTTGTGTAGCTCTAGTACGACGTTAACTAAAAATTACCATTACCAAAGATGAACTTTTGGATTTATCAACACTGGAATGTTTGTCAAGTCTTTGTGCCTATCACTTTTGTTCAAAATTTTGAGGGGAGTGAAGGATATGTGGTATATATATATATATATATATATATATATATATATATATATATATATATATATATATATATATATATATATATATATATATATATATATACATCAGTCTATAATCACTGTGACGTTTCTTTCTTTCGATGGATTTCCTAATCCTCTGCCTTGTCGTCCCCCAAACATTAAAACAGGTCCATGAGCATATTTCAAATTTATTAACTCATCTTGACTATTTGCTATACAAATTATATATACAGGAACATTAAGTCTATAATACACGGTCGGGAAAAATCCCAATCGATTTCCAACACAAAACCAACGTCTGCTTTCTTCGCTGGCCTTCGTGCAAGTCCTTTTTCCCCTTTCTCCAAACGGTTTCTTTCAGCAAACAGGAGGGGGACCCCCGTGGGGTCCACCGGCCCTAGCTAGATCTGGTGAGGCGACGGGAAACTTCACACCTCCCCTCTGGTTTATAATTACGGGGCCATTTGGTCCCGAAATTGTAACCATATCCAACAAAGCAATGACGGGTACCCCTGTCCAAGGGCAACGTCAGCATTCAAAATCCAGATACCCAAAAGGTGTATTGATGTTTGCGTCCCCAAGTCGGCAAGTATGCCTGAAATGAGTCACTCATACATGAGCTCACAAAACTTACTTTCTAAACTATCAGTGAACTTAGAATAACAAAACAATTTACTCCAAATACAAATATATTAATCCTAATTAAAGAATACTAATAATATAAAACATACTCTTAAATAACAGTGGTTTCGTGTAAACAAAACCAATTAACTTACTAAATTATATGCTACACCTAAACAGTACTGCACATGTCTTTAGTGACCATAAAATCACTCGCATTGCTCTTCATACATTATCGATAATGCATCAGCATTTAAAATACCTGGCTTATGAACTATTGCTACATTGTACCGAGGTAAAGCCAATGCCCACCTCTGGAGTCTGGTGTTTTTGGGTACACCTTCCGTTAGATATTTTAAAGGGTTATTGGTCATTGTGCAAGGGTATACTTTGACCATAAGTTCAAGTGTCAAATTTCCCCAAACGTATCCATCGTAATGATACCTCATCATATCTCAACTGTATTTATTATCTTATCCCGACTGTATTAATAATACCCCCGCTGTATTAACAATATCCCATTATAATCTCTTATCTTCGCGTTCCCTTTCTAATTTCTCCTGTTCTTTTTCTTCGCTCTCCCTCTCTTTCCTGTCAGTAACAATACCTTCCAGAAGTGTCTTAACCATCTCTTCCTCATACCTTTCACTGCTACTTGTGATTTCACTTAACCCTATCACTGTCATTCTTGAATTCAACTCCAATTCCTGAGCAAGAAAGATGAGATCAGCTTTCTTCGTACTCATTAGAAATGTCATTGCCCCCTTTTTACGCTATATTATATCCAACTAATATGATACTTAAAACCAATAATAATCTACCTTTAACTTGTTATGTTAAACTTAACTAAACAAGTTATTTCCTATCCTTGTTCCTTATTCAATTGCCAATTTATTCTAGTTTTAACTCAGTTAATATTCTGTTGCACACTTCCACTTATATATAACATCTACCCTTTTGTATTGTTCCTTATACACTAGGTTCCGTAGACAATTACATCAATTACATTCATATACACTAACAACAATATTAACTTAGTTTGGTCCTAAATACACAGTGACAGAACACTTACAACTCTGGCTTTTTAAGAGTATACTATAAAAAAAGTTTTTTAAAGTATACCTATACTTTTAACGATACTCAACTTAAGTTAGATATTCCACTATGCAATCCTAACATAATAACATTATGCCCTAATAAAGTATCTCATTAAGTTTCAATCAAACCGCAACTTAACTTTCAATAATATTATTTCACTGACATGCATTTCTTGTGTAACCCCCCTGTTCAATTTTAAATAACAACACAATTAAACGGGTATCTGGATTTACCTTTATCGGACTTCCCTTGGGATGGCGACGGGATCTCGTAGACCACGTGGAGTAGGCTTCCTGATGGTCCGGGAGTAGGCTTTGCTTATGCTCCGGGAGTAGGCTTCGCGCTTTCGCCGGCTTACCTGGTACATGTTGTCCTCAACGCCTTTTCTCCTGGATACAGAAGTATCCGACTCGGACGATTCCATACAAATGGCTTGCAGCTACCTTGCCGACGGCTTCCCTCGACGTTCACTCGCAATTTTCGACTCCCAAGTCTCCACAATACTTGGAGATTCCTTGCTGGCCGTCCGTTGTGGAATCCGAATTTGCTCACCACGCTCACAATTTTCGTTGGGTTTCTGGATGACAATCCTACCGGCTGCGCCACTGCGATGGTTCTTTCTTTCGGCGGATTTCCCAATCATCTGCCTTGTCGTCCCCCAAACATTAAAACTGGTCCATGAGCCTTTTTCACGTTTATTAAGACATCTTGACTATTTGTTATACAAATGATATAACAGGAACATTAAGTATATCATACACGGTCAGGAAACATCCCAATCGATTTCCAGCACAAAACCAACACGCCTGCTTGCTTCGTTGGCCTTCGTGCAAGTCCCTTTTTTCCCTTCTTCAAACAGGTTTCTTTCCCCATACAGGAGGGTGATCCCCGTGGGGTCCAACTCCGTGTCCAACGGCCCTACCCAGATCTGGTGAGGCAACGAGTCCCATCTTACACAAGGTCTTGGTGACTTCTTATTCATTACCATACAACGCAAGCGCATGGCCAAAATATGTTTTTCCAAGGCTCCAGCCAAACCAAAATTCAACTTCATTTTTGCCCTGCGTAGGTATTTAATTAACGTCGCACTGTGGTGACACATTGGGCTATTGGCGACGGTACGATATCAACCTCTGAAGGGAAAGATTTGAGTACAACACGTAAATTTCAACCATGGATCAACCTGAGATGGCACCAACCTTTCCAAATTTCAACACTACGCTAACGTGAGAACATTTGAGGCGATGACCGATTCAATATGCACCAGCCCCCTTTGTGCACGGTCTTGAGTTGGATTCGAACTCGCAAACCTCCGGTTGCTGATCCGTTACTCTTCCAAGCGGGCTACCGCGTCCCTCCGTGAGATGTCAAGCTGAGTTTAAAATCATGACACGTTTCATAAAACCAAGAAAAACCCGCATTTTTCTAAATATTTGCGGAATTGGAAATCTGTGGGCAGCTAAGCAATGTGTGGTCGACCCCCTCAAATAGAGAAGTTCCCAAACTTTCACCGGCGTCCGTCCATCTTGGAGCAGAGGAGGGGGGAGGGGATGGAACAGCCAGGTGAATCGGGAGAGGTGGGAAGGGAGGGAGCTGTGCCTACCTGTTCTGTCGTCCGCTAGGTGCCACGTCGAATTCGGAAAGTTTCCCTCCTCCAATCACAAGCCGGGAGCTCAGGTTGGAAGTTTTTGACTTCTACGAGAGGGAATTCGGTGGGGATTTTTCCTCCGCGTGGAGCAACAGGTTTTTCTGTCTCGCTGTTGAATTTCGAACACTTCCGATCTTGAATGCCCTGCGGAGTTTTTCTCAGAATCCAATTTTTTAAAGCGAATCGAATCCCAGTGAAATATTCATTCTCGGTGGTGTATTGAGGTTTGAGCTCCAGTGTATCATAAATTCAACAATTTTGGGAGGGTTTCGCTATGCTTCTAAACCCTAGAAAGTGATTTCAGAGGGTGCTTCTCTCCACGACATGCACAGTGGCGGAAGCGCCCTTCCCCAATAGTGTTCTCGAACAAAATCTCGTTCATTAGCTGATGTTGTCCTCGACCTTTCCCTTCAGAGGTTGATTTTGGACCGTCATCAATAGCCCGTTGCGTTTGTTCCAGTGCGACGTTAATTAAAATGTACCAATACTAGATCACCATTTCGACCACTTTCTTGCATTCGAAATCACAAAGGTTTCTTTATGCAGATGTGCTTTCAGCTCGTTTTCAGAAACGCATATTTTTAAAATTATTATCGCTATCGATCCAAAACCGTCGCCAGTAGCCCGTCGTGTTGCTCCAGTGCGAAGTTAATTAAACTACCTACCGTTGCAGTGAGAATTTGTTGCAAAAAGGGATGATCACTAACGGATCGTTGAAAAAAAAGTGACTAAGGTTGTTTTTATTTTATTTCTTTCTCTTGTGGGCCGCGGTAACCCAATTTGAAGACTAACATATTATTAACTGAAGAATTGCGAGTCGGAAATAAATCAAAGACCATCGTGTACAAAGGGGCCTGGTGCACGTTCAATCTGTCGTACCTTCAAACGTCTTCACGTTTGGTGGGGTGTGGAAGTTTGGAGAGTGGGGATGCCAGCTCAGGTGTTGTTCTCGTCATATGACCGTGGTTTAAAATGGCATTGTGTAGCCCTCGGATCTCTCCCTTCGCGTTAGATCACGGACCGTCGCCACCAGCCCATTGAGTTGCTCTTGTTCGACGTTAAATACGATACCTGCCTCCTCTTGTGTGACCATGTGCTGTTTTTTGTATAGAATCATCGGCAATAATCATCATCAGTCGTCCCATCACGGAAATGGATTAATGCTTTCAAACAAGACACTCGAAGACAATTGAAACCGCGCCACGCTTACTCCACGCTTGTACATGTTGTTGTTGTTACTAATCCCCGACATGGTCGCTTTAAATTAGACCAAGTCCACAAGTCCATAAACCCCCAAAAAGTCCAAGAAAAGTAGAGGTTCCGAAAAAACCTTGTCCATTGTAAAAGTCAATACATCTTAAAATATGAGCTGGCGAAGCCTGATCAGCTCCGCACTTGGTACAAGTCCGGAAAACCTTCTGGCCCTGTTCGTAGGAGAGACTCCTCAAGTGTCCACTGGCAAAACGTGAAATACAAGTCTGCTGACTTCTATGACCCTCAAAGAGTAGGGCACCTCCAGGACGACTTCTCGAGTACCAGTCATGTACTGGAGGTACATTCCAAAGATCTTTAGACGTCTATACATTCTTATACTTTACATTCACAAGACGATTACCGTCGCTGTTAGTGCAAACAACTAGCACTTTCGAACAGGTTGAAATGTTTCCAAAACGAGTGACGAACGAACGAAAGCAAAACCAATTCTGTGCGGTTCATGAAACTTTCATGAAGTTTCACAACACAATTCAGTAACAAAATAAGTATTTTAAGGGGGTACATTTTCTGAAAGAAATCAGGGTAAACACTTGATGACAATAATTCATGTTCCTTTGAATTTGTCCAAAAAAAAAAGCAACTTTTTACAATAATTCGTCTTGAGATGTACACAGTAAGGTCTAAACGTTTCGTCTCGGGGTAGTAAAGATTGCTTAGAATTAAAAAATTTCTTCCAATATAATATCACCCTTTGTTTCAATTCTTTTTTGGAACGACTCTTCGATTCCACAGAAAGAAAGTGCTCTGTTTTAAACCATCACAGAATCAAAATTTTCAAAAGTAGCTAGTTTTAAATATGCGAGATTTGATTGCGGAACATCCCCTTTCAAACATTTCCAAGTTTTAAGCTCAGTTGTTTTTTAACATCATCTAATTTTTCCATCCATAAATTTCACTTCCAAAATTTTAAACGTTTGTAAATTAATTTCTTACGTTTCATTAATTCTGCTGTAGACGATGATCTTGTTTTATCTTTCGACTATTGTTTGAATATTTCTATTCTCATCTCCGTAATTGTCATGTTTTAAATCTACCTTTTGTCTTGGACGTTAATTCTTAAATATTTTACACTTTTATTGGGTCTTACTCTGTCTTGTGTTTGGCACAGCTTGTCTAATTTTGAACCTTGTGGCATGACACCCCAACAACCCCCAATCCACTCAAACAGATTCCGATTTTCGGACCTCAGAAGTGTCTGCAACTACAGAAATTCTTATGGAATTATTCGCCGAATGGTAGATGACAGTTCAATTTCGAAATCAAAACATATTTTGTAAATGCTATGACTGCGATACCAGAGTTTGAACATTGTGAAACATTGGGCAATTGCACTTTTTTCCAGGCGATGCCAGAGGGCCACACAATTTTAAATGAAGAGCGACAAAGCGTTGTGTGTTGGAGGGTGTGCAGAGGAAAAATGGGACTTTTTGGGACAAACATGCCTGTTGTAGCCCTCTGCTCTGCCCAACACAAATTTACGCATTTAAAATTGTAAAATAAAATAGTTAGATGGGAAAAACATGCTAATTAACATTAACTTGTTGATAAATTATTGTTCACATTAATTCCCGATTTTGTTGACGGCGTAAAGACTCAAAAGACAGAGGTTCGTGAATGTGTCTCAAGGGGAACGGAAGATATTAGGCTGGTGCAAAAATTTGTCCCGTTTTCGGAGCTCGATGGCATTGCATCGCGAAACCAAAGTACTATCGACTTCACACGTGTCAAGTTTGGTTGGTGTTTGAAAGAAGGATTTTCAGTGAGTCATTAGGGGAAAAATTGATGTATTGGGTCGCGTTTTGTAAATTTCGTTAAACATTAAAAATGAGACAAAACAAGGAGCATTTTCAACCTGTTAAGGTTTTTTTTCCCTCCGAAAACGTAAAATGCTTTGCAGACGCAAAAGATACGTGTTGTGTAGGGTGAGGATAAGGTAAGGTAATTGTAATTAACGCTGTACTAGGGCAACACAACGGGCTATTCATGACGGTCCGGGATCAATCCCCTAAGGGAAAGATTCGAGGACAATACCACGTCATTTTGAACCACGGTCAGATGACGAGACAACACCAGAGCTGTCACCCCACTCTCCAAACTTCCACACCAAGCCAACGTGATGACTTTCGGCCACGACAGATTTAAGGTGTACCAGCCGGCTCTACAACATACGCTTATAAACACCCATGCCCGGACTCGGATTCGAACCAGGAACCTTCTTATCTAGAGTCTAACACCTTAACCACTATACCGGTTGGTCGGCACAAAGGAGGCTGTGGCACGCTGAATCTGTCGTGGCCGAAAGTCCTCACGTTGGGTTGGCGTGGAAGTTTGGAGAGTGAGGTGCCAGCTCAGGTGTTGCTTCGTCATCTGACCGTGGTTCAAAATTACGAGGTGTTGTCCTCGGATCTTTCCCTTAAGGGACTGATCCCGGACCGTCGTCAATAGCCCGTTGTGTTGCTCTAGTACGACGTTAACTAAAAATTACCAATTACAGATCTGTTATGAATCACGATACATTTTTCGGTAGTCTTTTTTTTCCACTGTACTAAATTTAATAACCGCTTTTTTTCAATCCATTTTTAGTGAAAAGAAATGAACTTCTGTCTGGAAGAGAGAGATAAAAATCGTAGAACCCGCACCTATTCTTATAAGGTAAGGTAACTTTAATTAACTTCGTACTAGAGCAACACAACGGGCTATTGACAACGGTCCGGGATCAATACCCTAAGGGAAAGATCCGAGGACATCATCACGTCATTTTGAACCACGGTCAGATGAAGATATCACTTCTTAGATGACACCCACGAGGCAACAACTAATCTGACACCGCACTATCCAAACTTCCACACCAACCCTACGTGAGGACTTTCGGCCACGACAGATTTAAGGTGCGCCAGCCGCATCAATGTCATACGCTTACAAATATCAATACACTGACCCGGATTCGAACCAGGAAACTTCGAGAGGAAAATCTAGAGATGTAGGGTGAGGTTAACGTTAACGATTCCGCCTACCGTTAGGTGTTCGGGACTTTCGTCACCAGGATCTGTTTTGCTGCCAGAATCCTCGGAACTAATATGAGCGCAGGATGATGTAGTAGCTACCGGAGAGAGGGGGAAAGGGCGTCGAACACAATCGATCGGCACATAATACACAGATTCAATATAATTAATTTTTTGTCAATGAAATAATTTTTCTTCCATTTTTGTCAATGAAATAATGTTTCTTCCATTTCAGTCAATGAAATAATTTTTTTTTCCATTTCAGTCAATGAAATAATTTTTCTTCGATTTTAATCAAAATATTTTTTTTTTCCATTTTAGTCAAAATACTTTTTTATTTTATTTTAGTCAGTAAAATAATTTTTCCATTTTAGTGAATAAAATCATTTTTCTTCCACTTTAGTCGATGAATTCATTTTTCTTCCATTTTTGTCAATGGAATAATTTTTCTTTCATTTTAGTCAATGGAATAATTTTTCTTTCATTTTAGTCAATGGAATAATTTTTCTTCCATTTTTGTCAATGGAATAATTTTTCTTTCATTTTAGTCAATGGAATAATTTTTCCTTCATTTTAGTCAATGGAATAATTTTTCTTCCATTTTAGTCAATGGAATAATTTTTCTTTCATTTTAGTCAATGAAATAATTTTTTTTTCCATTTCAGTCAATGAAATAATTTTTCTTCGATTTTAATCAAAATATTTTTTTTTTCCATTTTAGTCAAAATACTTTTTTATTTTATTTTAGTCAGTAAAATAATTTTTCCATTTTAGTGAATAAAATCATTTTTCTTCCACTTTAGTCGATGAATTCATTTTTCTTCCATTTTTGTCAATGGAATAATTTTTCTTTCATTTTAGTCAATGGAATAATTTTTCTTTCATTTTAGTCAATGGAATAATTTTTCTTCCATTTTTGTCAATGGAATAATTTTTCTTTCATTTTAGTCAATGGAATAATTTTTCCTTCATTTTAGTCAATGGAATAATTTTTCTTCCATTTTAGTCAATGGAATAATTTTTCTTTCATTTTAGTCAATGGAATAATTTTTCTTTCATTTTAGTCAATGGAATAATTTTTCTTCCATTTCAGTCAATGAATAATTTTTCTTCGATTTTAGTCAAAGTAATTTTTTTTCCATTTTAGTCAAAATAATTTTTTTTTTCATTTTAGTCAGTAAAATAATTTTTCCATTTTAGTGAATAAAATAATTTTTTTTCCACTTTAGTGGATGAATTCATTTTTCTTCCATTTTAGTCAATGGAATAATTTTTCTTCCATTTTAGTCAATGGAATAATTTTTCTTTCATTTTAGTGAATAAAATAATTTTTCTTCCATTTTTGTTAAAAAAAAACTTTGGACGAACCCATGAATCTAATATTTTTTTTAACTATTTAGAAAACAATCGCATATTCTCCTTGAACCATCGCGGTCCCACGTTTAGTATAATTCTAATATCTTGCCTTCCGTTTTTAGAGAACCGAAAGCCCCCTCCTAAATTCTCACACCGTTTGTGGACGGGTTTGCAGTCAGCAGCCAATCAATTTCTTCCCTCTCCTACCTGTACCGAGCGCTGGCAAAACAAATCCCCAACCGCGAATCAGGTAGGGGAAAAGAGTTTTTCCCCATCCTACCTGTCGGAGTCGCGCCAGTGTTCAGGTTGCGGTACAGGTGGTTGTGTGTTCGTCGTTCCGTCCGCATTACTCTCAGTGTTATTTATTATTTGTGTCCCTGTCCCTTCCCCTTTCGTTTAACTCCTCTTCTCGCTGGACACGGGGTGAAGAGACAAAGGTGATGGCAAAGTACTTGGTGGGGGTGTACACTGTGACCGCAGGGCTGCACGAGGAGCTGGGATGCGATGAGCAAGAAGTGGTCCTCTTTTCATGGGTGGTGGTGGACCTCTCTAACACCAAGGTAAGGATCCTTCTCTCTCTCTCTCATGTCCTCTCTCCCGCGCGCCAACATATGGTGGTGCACGCGACAGGCGAATCCTACTTCCAACTCGAAGAAAACCCCGAGAATATCCTCCGATATCTGAAACCAGACTTTGACGGGTACTAAAAACCTTCGGAACACCCCCTTTTCGAAGAGGGGGTCGTCCAGCAGGGATACGGCAGTAGTTGGAATGAAAGCGAAAACTGTTGTGAAATATAGGTGGTGAGATTTCTTTTTGAATGCCTTTCCCAACAAACTAATCATCGAAAGTTTAAGCTACGTTTCTTAATTGCTGTCGCACTGGAGCATCACAATGGCTATTGGCGACGGTCCTGGATCGAACCCGAAAGATCCTAGGACGGCACCACATCTATTTGAGCCACGATCTAAAGTTTACGAAATGAATCGATTGGTAGCACGAGTTTTATTTGGCAATACGTTCTTCGAAGAATTATTTGCTGGATTAGGTAGTTGGTGAACGTCGCACTTAAGCAACAGAGTAGACTATCGCTTAATGAATCGTCATCTGACCATCGTTCGAAATTGCGTGTTGTCATCGTATCTTTCCCTCTGGGTTTGATCCCCGACCGTCGTCAATAGCCCGTTGTGTTCCTCTCCAGTGCGATTTTGAAATATTTACCTACCTAGCTTAGTGAAATGCTGTTAGATATTTATCATTTTTGAGATTTAAATTAACCGTCGTAATTATCGAAATGAAATTCCGTTTGACATTTCCCCCGATGGGAGTAAATAAACTAGTATGTTTAAAAGGCAAAAAAAAGTTTGAAGTTAGTTAAAAAAAGAAAAGTTAACTTTTGATAAAGATCTTACTCTCTTAAATGTGTCTTTATTTACTATATCTATCCTCAACTTTTACCGATCACTTTTCTTTTCCGAGTCGAAGATAAATATGGACGGATTAAGTCATTAAACTTCTCTTCGTGGTGCGACTCGGTAATAATTTCAGCGCTGCGTGTTGTGGAAAGTTCCATTTTGCCAACGCTACACGATACAAGTTATCTCATAAAATCAGACAGCAAAATTCACTCGCATTTCAAATTACGTTTCATCTTAAGGTTACTCTCTTTTACAAAACTTTTCGTTCAATAATGGCAAGCGCTTTCCCTGGGGTTCTTAACGATCCTAACCAGAATGCTAATTGAAGTGTTTTCTAAACACGATACCGATGTGACCAAGTCTTTTTGTGAGATGCTAAGGAATATTATGGATTACTCATAACGGTAAGTTTGGCCAAAAGAAATGTGATTTGTTTAGTAAAATGTGTTTATTTTTTATCAAACCGGAGGAAAAACCATGGCTTAAAAGTTATGGTATACAAAATCTCTCAGTAGAAGTGTTTTAGATGTTACAGAAAAGATACATTTGAAACGTGCTTGGTAGGTAGGTTGGTTTGAGTTTTATGGGGTCCAAAAGTGGAAAAGTCACGTCGAACACAAGTATAGGTAGTATCAAAATAATCTGACGCAGAATGTAATCCAATAAGAGACATGAAATATTTAAAAATTGGCACTCCAGACGGCGATAAAATGAAAATTCAAAAACATGAAAAAGAAATACGAACATAATAAGAAATAAATATTGAAATTTGTAATGTGATGAATAAATAAAATCCTGTTTGCAATATAAACAGCGAATTAAAATTTGTAATGAAATGATGAATTGAAATGGTGAAACGTATCTTATAGGATATCTGACATTTAACATATTCTGTATTTTGACTCGTATACTTGAGAATAATAATGGCATATTTGGCATGGCTTCTATCCCGTTTTACAATCACTTATAGAATTCCACAAATATGGCGCATTCTATGAATGTAAATCGTCTCACAATCGCTTAATTATCGTCTAAAGAATGCATTAAAGAGGCATTTAAAAAAATCATATACCACTTCTATATCAATCATATACCAATCATATATATAAATCTATAAAAATCATATACCAATCATATATCAATCTTCGCAGTGTGTTTAAGAACTTTCGAAAAACGTTTACAATATTCTGTGTTAAATTAAATTTAACCAATTTCTAATACATTTTCATCATGTAAGCATTTTTACTAAATATTCTATTAATTTTACACTCATCAATTATTATTTAATATTCAATCTTTTGAGAGAATGGACGAACTGAATTCTGCCTAAATTCTGCATCTGCCTTTTCAATCATTTAATGTTACTTTATCCTGCTCATAGAATTTTCAGTTTATTTGCTTATTATATGCCCTTTAAACATTCAGAAATTTTAAACCCCTACGCTTTTCAAAAATGTAAACTGTTTATGAACGTTATGTAGAAAGGATTTGTTATATATATTTGTCGATCCATTCAAAGTTAGGCTCTGTGGATTCTGCATATCAAATTTTATACTTAGAACGTTTAATGTCGTTTTTTATTTTCATATATTATTATATCACTGAATTGTATTGTATAGAGAAAATGAGATAGTTTTTGTTGAATGCTCTTTTACGAATGTATCTTTCAGATGAATTATTTGTAAGGCCATCAGTTGACTTATTTCATGTTTAAATGTCACTATCAGATATGCTTGCATGTTTCATAAACAATAACGATTAATTTTATCGGTTGTGAGGCTTTATGAAGATTTGTTTTCACGACGCAATTAAATGTGAAAGTTACCTTTACTCAACTTTTAATAAACAACTGCTTAAATTCCTCAGTAATACGTCCAACCGCCTATAGACATTATCTTTATCCAATTCTTTGAAGACGACAAAGCGTGTTGGATACTATTATTTAAGTATTTACATTTTTCGAGTTTGAAGAACTGAAAAGTAAACAAATCGCTGCGATGTGAGTTTGCGCAGGATCAACCCTGACTTTCGAATGGGAAACCATGACTGCACGTCTTCAAAGCACACAATATTTCCTGCCCAAATATTTTTAAAATCTTAATTAAAAAAGAAACGCTTTCGAAGCTCCTCACCGTGACAATAAACTTTGCTTGTCGAAACGAGTGCTTTGATTATTTACTTCATTGAATCCGATCATTTTACGAGAATTCAACGTTTCTTTTTTATACTGTGCCATTTCTATTTATGAAATGTTGTTTTTGAACTATGCTTCGTAAAGGAAATTGTTTTAGGTTAGAAATATTCAACGTTTGTCGTATTTTCAGCATTAAAAATCGCTATTTAATTGCAGTTTATTAACAAATTATACGCTTATTCCAAAAGATTCAAAGTGTGCAGCAATAATCTCGATATAACTATTAACTTACCAGCACAGAGGGTGAAGAAACGAACGTTGGAGAACATAAAAATAATTCGTAACAGAACATGAAACTTTACAGTTGATACGACTGTAATTTTCACAATTCCTAAGGTCTAAAACTAAGATTTTTTCTGATTTAGTAAGTTGCCTCTCTCTCTCTGATTCTTACTTCATTTTATATGCAATTAGATTATTCGATTGTATTCTTGCTTTAACGACGGAAGGTGCCTGGTTCGAATCCGGGTCAGTGCATGGATGTTTGTAAGCGTGTGGTGTAGAGTCGGCTGGTGCACCTTAAATCTGTCATGATCGAAAGTGCTCACGTTGGGTCGGAGTTGAGGTTTGGAGCGTGGGGTGCCAGCTCAGGTGTTGCCTCGTCATCTGACCGTGATTCAAAATGACGTGGTGTAGTTCTCGGGTCTTTTCCTTAAGGGGGATTGATCCCAGACCGTCGTCAATACCCCGTTGTGTTGCTCTAGTACTAGTAAATTACCCAATTATCTTGCTTTAACAAAGTGTGGATTGCCAGCTAAGGTGTGACCTCGTCATCTGAACATGGTTCAAAAGGACGAGGTGTCTCTTTCCCTTCGGGGTGGAACCCGAACCGTTGCCGATAGCCCGTTGCAATGATCCGGTGTGACGTTAACTCAACTCTAAAAATAACAGTTAGGCTCTTGGTAATTTTTTTGCTAATTTTCTTAATTAACGTCGAACTAGAGCAACACAACGGGCTATTGACGACGGTCGGGATCTATCCCCTAAAGGAAAGTTACAAGGACAACACCACGTCATTTTGAATCATGGTCAGATGACGAAGTAAGTCTCTTGGAAAGGGTTTGTTCGGAATGCAAATTCAAAAGATAGAGAAAAAAATTCTAGAAGACAAAAGTTGTGCAACAGTTCTAATCGCTTATTTTAAACTGCCAAATGGGCATAAAACAGCAAAAAAAAAAAAAAAAAGGAGTACAATTTAGTTTGAGGGTACAATATGCAAGGGGTCGAAGATTAACCAGTTAGCACTATTTTTTATTAAAAAAAAGATATTTCGTTATCAAGATACTGATAAATGGTTATTTTGTTCAATGGCTGGAAAAATCTACTCCCAGATAAGTTCGCCGGTTTACATTCCATTCGAACGTTTTGTAGCCAAGATGGGGTGGAAAATGCGTTCGCCCCTCACCTTTTGTCCAGTGGAGAGGTCATTTATCACCGTCGATAGTCCCTCTTTCTGAGAGTCGGATAATCTGCTCAATGGAAAGAGAGCAAAAGGGATTTGCGCGTGGAGTTTCCAGTGGTCATTTTGATCCATGGTCAGATGAATAAGAACAACAACTGAACTGGCACCCCACTCTCTGAACTTCCACACCACGCCAACCTGAGGACATGTGAGGCCACGACAGATTTAATATTCACCAACCCTTCAATACCAGCTTCTTATCTTGGACTAGTCACCAAACTAGTCTCCAGGTAAAGAACTCTGAAACTAGTCTATACTTCATAGAAATTTTAAAATTTTACTAATACACTTCTATATATATAATTCTCTTACGTGGCATGCAAAAAAGACGTTATTTGTTATCGCGTTTTGGCAACACTATACGATTGTTTGTTTACCACGAAGCCTCGCGCCTCAGTTGAATTTACAGCGTTATCGGATAAAATTTTATTGAAAAAAAATTGAATATTAGCCGAGATGTTGCAGCTTATAAACAATATGCCGGGCATTCGATTTCCAAAGCAGCGCTCACATTTCGAGTCTGGGTATTTTCATTTGAATTCCGAATAGTTTGAGTTCTGATTCCAGAGGTACTGTATAACTTATTTTCTGTAGTACAACAAATTTATGTTTGAAAAATATTTTTTTGAAATACATTTTGTAAACAATGTCTCATTGATGCGAGCGAGGTTCGCGCAGTGAACCAATAAGGATTGCAAAGCAATCCTCCGGGGGTTGGCGAGCGTTAGCAAGCAGGGAGGGGGTCCCCTAGTATACTTAATTTACCTTTATATATATATATATATATATATATATATATATATATATATATATATATATATATATATATTCCGAAGAAAAGGTGGTGTTGCATTCGTTTCTACTTTGATAATCCGTTGGTCCATACCCGCAATGATGGTGCAGGTGGGTCACTGACATGGGGATTACATCTACAATCCATTCCTATATCCACACAATCGCCTCCGAATCATTATGCAGCGCTAATGGCAACATGGGGGCTTTGCCGTCAAGGCTGCTTCGCTAGGTTTGATCCGACAAACATATTTCTTTTTTTGCGGCTCTTTTCTCTGTTAAAATTCGCTTCGGGAAAATTCATTTGTAATCTAATTTAATAATTACCAAGTGAATTGTATTAAATCGTTTAACAATACATGCAGAATTAATTTTTTTTGTGGTTTCGATTTTGTTTCATGTTTGTCCACCAATGCACATTTAATTAATTTTATTGCAAAAATAAATATGATATATAAGGCACCAAGCACATTTTCCTTCGAGAAATACGTGCTTGAGGTTTGACTACGTTTGAGGAAAATTTACGTACAATCTAATTTAATAACAACCAAGTAAATTGAATTGAATTGTTTAGCAATACATACAAAATCGATTGCCGACTTTAAAATTAAATACTTAATTTAATTATGAACTTTTTTTTAATACTGAAAATTAGGTTTAGATCTAGAGACCAAAAAATGTGATAACCGATGGTGTATGGAGGACACTGGATATCAAAGGTAGGTATTTTAATCAACGTCTCGCACTGAAGCAACACAACAGGCTATTGATGACGATCCGGGATCAATCCCGAAGGGAAAGATCCCTAGACAACACACGTCATTTCGATCCAAGGTCAGATGACGAGGTCACCCGAGTAGGCACCTCACTCTTAAAATTTCTACACACGCCAACGTGAGAACATTTTAAACCTCGACAGATTAAACGTGTACCAACCCCTTTGTACACGACGGTCTTTGGTTGGATTCGAACTAGCAGCCCTTCTGCTGTTACTCAATCAACCAGGCTATCGAAAGGCCTATCAAGACTACATCCTCCACCACTTTACCTGAACATTATGAGCTCGAATGGCAAAAGAAAAGTTAAAAGACAGAACAAAGATATAAAACCTCAATGGATTGCAACAACCCAAATGCCGTAAGATTTGTTAGAAATTTCAGACAATTGAATTTGAATTTACTGTTGACTGGGGAAAAAAATTACAGTGATTTAAAACCGTTCTCGATTTACCGTTTGTTGTTTTCAAGGTTGCTTAGGATACGACGATTGAGTTTGATTCGGGAAAGCTCTTTTTATTTTCGTCTAGTGCAAAACACAACATATTCCGCAATGTACGAAACAGGGGAAACTGTTGAAGACACATCAAACCGAAAACTGCGTCCATTTTTAGGACATTCGGAGTCGTTTCGAGAAGTTTTATGTCGGTGCTTCACCTGTGGAACTAATTGATTTCGAAAGACGTTATTTTGAAGCAATCTTGAGAACATAATTGAAAAAGCGGAGTGGATGTTTTCTTAGAGGCGATTTTATTGACATCGTTGCGTCTTGGATGGCATTTCCTGGACCATAAAACAGTGAATCACGGCTCCGGTGATGCCACGTAAAAAAAACAAATCGCTGAAACATTTTATTCGCGAAAAACATTTTGATAGTTTTATTGTTCGATTGTAACTGGAAGAGTAGCGGACTAGCAACAGGTGGATTGCGAGTTTGCAATCCAAGAACATCGCTTACAAAGGAGGCTGGTGCACAAGTTCGTCATGGCCTTCAATGTCCTCACGTAGGCGTGGTGTGGAAGTTTGGAGAGTGGGATGCCATCTCAAGTATGACCTCGTCATCTGACCGTGGTTCAAAATAACGTGGTGTTGTCCTCGGATATTTCGCTACGGGATGGATCCCAGACCGTCGTCAGTAGCCCGTCGTCTGGCTCCAGTGGGACGTTAATTAAAATTCCAACCAACCCGAATGGGTGTGAAGACGAGAACATTTAGAGGTCAAGATGGTGGAATATTGTTTGGGGAATTTTTTGCCTTTCTTCTAATACTCTAATCCAGGGCTCGAAATACCCGGTTGCACCGTGCACATGAAAATAAAATTGAGCACCTAATTTTTTTCCACAACGTTAAAAAAAAAAAAAGGGGGGGGGGACGGGTTTTATGTTATTTTCATGTTTGAACAAAATAACAAAATATTAGTATCGACCTCTCTCGCTCTAAAGGAACGTAATTAAAATTCCTAAATACACACTATGCGAAAAAAATCGCTGGGACGTAACTGGTTTAAACAGGAGGAAGGTTTACTTGTGCCACTGCCGCCAGAACTTTCCGATGATCGAAACATTTTTCTGACTAGCAATCTGTTTAAGCGACTATCGCGACAGCCGTGAACAAGAAAAGGGAGAATTTAAAGGAGAGTTTAAATATTTTTATTTACTATCTACTCCCCTAACCTATATAAACATACCCAACTAAAATAAAGTAGTTTGCATTACATTAATACTCTTATATTACGATACATTTTTTGTTTGCACCTAAAATATAACCTGTGCACCTAATTAAAAAACGTAGGTGCACAAGGTGCACCTGTATTAAAAAATCTATTTTGAGGCCTGTTCTAATGCTTCTTTGAGCTGATTTTAACATGATGTATCCGTAACGGTTCCTGAACTTAAGTCGAAAGCCGGCTGTTATGCAGATTTAACATTAGCACATGTCGCCGATTCACATTTCCCGAAAGTTTAAAAATACGAAGACTTAAATCGGGGGAACGGAAGTAGTGTTTTCGGAAGACTAGCGTGCACGTGCTATTACAGCATTACGCTATCTGTAGCCGCAGCTGTCGCCAATAAAATTGATGTCGATAGGTATGGGTTCAAAACCGCAAAAACTGTTTATTTTCGATTTAGTGCAACTGTAATTCCTGCAATTTGGCCGCTTTTATCACATGTGCGGCACTTAAGGGTCGTGGTTGTCGGCAGCTCGAGAAGTGCTCGTTGATTCTTCACTTATTAACTGACAGGTAAAAAAAAGGAGTCGTTTTGCGAGTCCTATTTCATTTGGCTGCTTCCTTGTTCAGTGCAAAAACTATTTTCCCTCGTCGCGTCGAACATTCTTTCGTGCAGCCGTATCGAATAATTCCTACTTTGACTTGACGCTCGATTGTTTTCTACGTTGAGGGAGGAAATAGAGAGCGACTCCTCCTCACTTCGAGCCCCTCAGGCTAGATCGCTTTTGTTACTCTCCATCGCTGAATTTTAGGCATCACACGCAAGACGAAGTTTTAATTTGTTTCGTTAGAACAGTTCATAAAAGTCAACCGCTTCAACCCATTTTCAAAGGCTGTCACAGTGGATCAAAATTATGTGACGTGGTCCTCGATTCTTTCCCTTCGGGATTGATTCCGGACTATCGCCAATAGCCCAGTGTGTTTTGCTTCAGTGCGACGTTAATTAAAATACCTACCAGGACTGCCACCATAGATGTCAAATATAATTAAACTGAGCAATGCTATTGAGAGGAGCTTCAAAAAATGCGGCCGACATGTCGACTAGTTGTCACGTGATTGCTCTAAGAAAAATGACTCGGTTGCGCGATTTGATATCTTATCGCCTCTTTGGCGAGGTGACATCGTATGATAGGGTAGGTGGGCGAATCGCCAAAGTGTGTTACTATCAGGTGATCGATCAATGGACCAAACAGATCATCCAGCAATGCATGTGCGTCTCCACCCGTCCTGTGGACCAATCAGATAAATATTGGATTCAACTCGACAGACGAAAGTAGTTTAAAGTCACGTGACTACTAGTTTTGGTCACATGAGTATGGGCAAATTAAAAGGTCACCATTGCTGCTCACTGTATTTCTTTATTTTCTCTATGGCTGCTAGAGTATTAAATTTCGTAGGGGGCATCCAGACATTACAGTCTGTCCAGAGACCAAAACCAAAGGGTCTTAGAAACGATGGGGCTTGACCGCCTATAATCCTTCGCGCTGCCCTGTCGTGTAGGTGTTCAGAAAATAATTCCGGGGGTGGTACATTCTTCCCTCACTGTTTTACAATCGATCGAATGTTGAAGGAGCATTGCGTTCAAAAAGCTTTTTCAACCGTTTTCAGGACATATTTCCAGCCAAAAAAGTCGAATGCTTCGCGAGGTGGCTCTAGTTTCAACAAGGTCTGGGTCCAGGCATAGAGTTTCGAAATACATTTTGAGCCGTTTATTCAGCCCTCGAGTAGCAGAAAACGACCTCAGAGAGACAAAAACCAAACGGTGCTTTTTAAATTGCTGAATTTCCCTACATCCAAATCGATCTAGGTTCGATGTATATTTTGGATTGCTTTAGAAAACCCATGATATTTCTGGCTCTTCAAGGAGGTATCTCTTGTGTACTACTACTGAGTTGATACAAAAGTTCGCCCCGTTCTTGGCGCTCGATGGCATAGCATCGCAAAACCCAAGTGTAATCAACCTCACAGGTGTCATGTTTCGACGTTGTGTGAAAGAAGGAATTTTTCAATGAGTACTTTGGAAAAAATTGCGTCATTGAGTTGTGATTTCAAAACTGTGTATTGTGGGCATTCAAAATGGCAGAAAACAAGAAGCCTATGATGCTTTTTCATTTACGAAAAGGCACGAATGCTTCGCAGACGTAGAAAAAGATAGGTGTCGTGTAAGGCGAGGGTGTCGGTGACGATTCCAATTGCCATCCTGGGGTTCTGAAAGTTCCGTCACCCAAGCCAGAATCCTCGCAACTTGCATGAGTTGATTCAGCTACCGGAGAGATGGAGGACGGTCATCGATCAGAACGGTAGCATACAAAATTGATTCAACGTCATTTTTAGTCAATTGAGATAATTTTCCTTCTACTGTTGTCAAAAAACGAGACTAACTTCAGCATCACCGCAATAAGAAGCACAGAAACCGCGGCTCGGAGCAACAGGTGCCTTTCCATATCTCCACAGGATTCCGAGTTCTCTATTTGGCCGATCGTCTTATCTGTGTGGAGGGAGACAGCTGCTCCATGCGAGATTAGGGGATGGCGCTTTATCTGGACATCGTGAGAGAACGCTTAGTAGCTTCCTGCAACGGGGAGAATCCGCGCCCTCATGTCACCTGTGCCATGTGTAACCGAATATCACTTTCGGAGCACCCGCTGCAATGCAACTCATCTCCACATCCATAAAAAGAATTTAAAATTTAAAATAAAGACTAATAGCATAAGAGAGGGTGAATTTAAATAAAAAATGTCGATCTAGAGTGCAGAAATAAAACTTAAATGCTGAATTAACCGTAAGCACACAGGCTGCAAAATGGAGTCACCCTCCCAATTTCTGACCGCGACTATGAGTGCTTAGGTTTTCGGTCAGTTTGTTGACTCGGGGAAGAATCCCCTTAGCTGTTATTCGCTCGCATAGAGTAATTAGACTTGAGATAGAAATTAAAGTTTCAATATGAAAATTTAACTTATCTCAAAAGTGATAAATTAGTGATCCAGTCGAGTCTTAAGATACCCTTAGCTGTTGGTGTGCAGAAGTCTAGGAGAAAGGGAAGATAAATTGGGGAAATGAAGTCAGACATACGTGTCAGGGTCCAAACGAAACACTCCGCATCGGCGTTTGAGCCTTTGCGGGAAGGTATGAAATTTTTTGTGCACGTGGTCTGTTCTGCGAACTGTTGTTAAAGACTGAAGTGATTCGTTTGGCACCTGAGGAATTTTGATGAAGAATTTGGATGATAATTGCTGTAAATGTTCAGCCACGTGTTTAATGTGAAGGTCCAAGTGAATGACTTCGTTGCGGACATAGAAAGGTGCATCGATGATCATGCGTAGAACTCTGTTTTGGAACGTTTGGAGTTTCTTTATATGGTTTTATTGCACAAGGTCGAGGTCCAAAAGACAGAATATGACCCACTAAAATATAAAAATTAGCTGTTCAAGACCAATAAAAGGTAGATTTAAAACACATGTGGACGGGTTAAAGTTACAGTGGTGTTTTTCGAAAAAAAAACAGAGCTTCCACTGTCATCAGTTGGCAGTTGAATGAAGATCTGACTTACTTCACGTTTTCTGTTAAAAGATTGACTTATCTAGATCTGGTTTCAGTGTCTACTAATTTGTCTTTAGTTAAATTTGGCTGTAGTATATCTGGTTTCTGCGTGTAAGTCTTTTTTTAAAGTGACTTACTCCACTGTAACTTTTACCCGTCCATATATAGATTAGAATAAAAATATGCGAACAATAGTCCGACGATAAAACAAGAGCATCGTCTTCTGCACCACAAATGAAACTGAAGAACTTCATTTACATTTGAAAATGAATTTTAATAGGGGGGGGGGGAAATGAGACGAGATTTGAAAAAACCTCTCAACGTAAAAACGCGAAGTGGTTTGAGTGAGGATATTCCCAAATCCATTCTCGCAGATTTAGAAGTGTACTTTTAAAACATTTGAGACGTTGATGGTTAAAAATAGACCATTAAAAACACAAAAAGGTGTCGAGCATGACTTACAAATGGGGGCGCACTCTTCTAGTAAACGATGACGATAAGTCAATTGTGTGTCCTATGGTAAAGGGGTTGTGCAGAAGTACGTGGAGTGAAAAGGTCAGCAAGGGTTGTAATCTTCAGCCAGAAAAGAGAAACTTCGAACAATTTTGAAAATATTTGGCGTTGTTCATTGTGGATGTGTTAATTTTTCACGATCTAATGAAATGTTGGGTTCATGGTCAGTGCCGAGAGTTGGTTGTTTGGGTTGGTTTTGGTATTTTGGGCGCAAGGGATATATTTGGCCAAGCTGCGCCATATAAAAGACAAGCAATGTTAAGTAATCGTGAAAAGAAAGGATGGAAAAAAGATCACCGCTTTATTTTTAACTATGGTCAGATGACGAATTCTAAAAGGGCAGTTGTTTCCTAGAACGAAGAGTGACGACGATTTTTGTTGAGATGTTTCAATTTCGAAACCAACAGTTTGCTCCTGGTATTTAAATCAGCGCGGAAGAAAATAAGTATCATCACACGCTTTTATCTTTCTTTAAGTGGGTTTTTTCCGTGAGAGGAAAGGCGTTTCATTACACTCTTCTCCACGTATTTCTTTCTCCCCTCTTTCGTATCTCTAATGGTTTTGAAAATAATTCTAAGTGTAGATGCAAAATTTTACAAATCGCCTCCTATCCACAAAAGCACAGTTGCGCGTTTTATCATAGAAATTACGGGGAAATTTCTTCCAAACTGGGGGTATCTGTTGGGGGTATGATTCCTATAGCCCCATCCCAAGTTTCCTCGAAATCCCCCCCCCAAGGGGTGCCGGAGATAACGCCCACTTTAGGTCCCACCGTAATGTTAGAGTATAGGAAAAGTGGCCGAAAAACGTCGGATACCATGCAAAACAATGGTATCCTTTCAACGATCTCTGATATTACGAACCCACCCGTTTTTATATCATTTCACCCACTGTATCAATTGTAAGAAGACCGCCATTTTCGGTAAACATTTGGTCAAAATGGCTGCGCTGAACAACAGCAATAATCGTGTGACCGAAAGCACGAAAAACAAGCTCCTCTAACGACACTAATCCAATCGGCTCAGCATCAATTTCTATGTTTTCTTCCCATTTAATAAGGTCGTGTGTTGTGGAAACGCGTGGATCAGATACCCCTAAGTCTCAATACCTGACGTTGGCTTCTTTCATTTATTTTATATTCCTTTTCTTGGAAGTTTTTGCTTCCTCCACCCACAAGAACGGAAATAATGACATAATTTCTTCCCGATCGAGAGTTGTGATCCGATTGAAAGGAATAATAAAGTCGCGTTTCGAGTACGACTAGAAACGTACACAGATGTTTCTTAAGATGGAATATTAGATCACGATGAAATATTGTTTGGATGCTTTGCAAGAACAAAGCACATATTGAGATATTGGTTTTACGCAGAAGTTCGTACCGTTTTTTGACAAAAGTTTAAGAATAATTGATGACTAAAGGCTACATTTAATCAGTGTAGTATATACCGTACTGTTCAATGATCTTTCTCCATCTCTCCTGTAGCTGGATCATCCCGCGCTCCTACAAGTTCTGAGGTTTCTGGATACAGAACTTATCCAGGTGAGAGCGAATAGTAGCTAAGGGGATTCGTCTCCGAGTCAACCAACTGACCTAAAACCTAAGCACTCATGGTCGCGGCCAGTAGTTACGAGGGTGACCTCCCCTCTCGTTTAATTTTGATATTATAGATGACTTCGCAATCCAGTGTATCCCCAGATTCGACCATCGTCAACAATACTTCATAAAAAGGCCTGGAGCCATTCTTAATTAATTAATTATTTTTTCGTTTTTAATCATTCCTTTTTTTATTTTGCTTGTTTACTTCAACTGTCTTTTTGCATCAGGTGTACAGCTAAAATACGACTCAATTTGTGACTCCTCCTACCTGATCCGTTCAACCATTCCTATTGGACCTATGACCCTACTGCACTGTACTACTATAAAAACTTATGTCAACTAATTTTTTCGCTCAGTTTCTGAAGGAGATAGAAGGCCTTCGGCCTAGAATCTCCAGCCCACCCGTTATTTCCGATCCAGGTGACGATATTTCTGAACCCTGGAATCGTCAACAGCAGCCTCTCCCTACACGACACTTACCTTTTTTTGCGTCTGCGAAGCATTCTTGCCTTTTCGGAACTAAAAAAGTTCCATAGATCGAAAAGGCTCATCATTTACTGCCACTTTCGATCTTTTTTCTTTTAATGCTTAACGCAATTTAAGAAACACAGCCCATTAGCATAATTTCTCCCCCGAAGTAACTCGCTAAAACTTCTTCCTTCAGACAACATCAACACTTTACACGTGCGAAGTCCATTACACTTCGGTTTTGCAATACGTCATCGAGCACCACAAAAAGGATGAACTTTTACTTCAACGCAATAAAATTGTTTTCGAAAATGCAAGAAAGGCAAATGTAATTGAAGGGACGAAACTTCTATTTTGGCACAGAAATTTCCTTCCTGTTAACGCGGCGTTCTTCTTTAAGAATATCATGTTTTTGTATCTTGAACAGGCGCGATAAAACGAGCATTGATAAAAATTTACTTGGATAAAAAGAGCGAAGTATACATTCAATCATGCGATATTTATTTAAAATTTTTACATGAAACGGCAGACGGAAGTTTTTCCTGTTGTTATTCTAAAATATTCGTACAATTTTTTCTATATTCCTACTTCTATCCCAGTCATGTTGGTTGGTTTTTTTTACGGCGCTAGGGCCATATCTGGCCATATTCCAGTCATGGGTAGAACGGGTCTGCTAAATCGATCATTTGATCTGGAAGCCATCTTTGAAGCAGTCAGACTGTCAGGAAAGAGATGACCGAACTTGAATATTTAGAGAAAATAAAAGTAGTAATAAAGCTTCCGTAGATGAATCTGCGGGTCATTACCGATTTCTTTTAGATATATAACTCCCACTGAGCTATGACGACTCCCCTGGCTTTCTTTCGAGGTCCAACGAATGTTAGATTGAGATCTTCTTCGGACTGGACCCACCTTCGAGAAAGGCATGCCGGAAAGATGACCGAACTTGAATATTTAGAGAAAATAAAAGTAGTAATAAAGCTTCCGTAGATGAATCTGCGGGTCATTACCGATTTCTTTTAGATATATAACTCCCACTGAGCCACGACGGCTCCCCTAGCTTCCTTTAGATGTCTAACTAATGCTGAACTTCAACACAACAGGCAATCCAGGAACGAACCGAGGCAAACGCTAGGTTATCTAGAACCACGATCACACTGCAAAGTCACACCAGAGCTGGCAGTCCAATCTCCAAACTTCCTCTTCGTACCAACGTGAAAGCGTTGGAGGCCACGACAGTTTGAACGCATACCAGCCCCCTTATGCACTATAGTCTTTGGGTGAACCGAGTTTCGAACTCGCGAGCCTACGGTTGCTAATTCGTTGCTCTTCCAACCTGTACAGGTTCAGGATACGAGCCAAATACGTTTCATGCCATCGATAGAATGCAAACTAAACTATTCTTTCCGATCGGATGGAAAGAATAGGTGCACGATTTGAGACAAAGAAATAACTCATTAAAGACGCTTCATACACGAAATCTTTGGTTTGCTGAGGGTTTTATCGCGCAATGGCTCTAAATGGCTATTCAATACCAGACACAAGACATACAGTATCAAGTAACACACACATAATGAAAGTTTTACCGACACAGTTATACACTAAGGAAGAGGAATACACCTGGCAGGTATCGAACTTGCGCCACCGTACAACCAGGTTGCCAGCGCAGTAGGCATACCCAGTGAGCGAAGACGGCTCCTCGAGGCGTTAGGAAAGGAGCGTGGGCGTTGAGGACGGCTTCCCAACTCCTGACCAGCTCCAGAGAAGTGGTCTCTTTAAGCGCTGTTTTACGAGCTCCAACCTGATGAGCTCGATTGCTTTTCGACCGGTGAGCAACCTCTTCCGCTGTTTGCTAAACCACCAAATCGCTGTCTCGGCGCAGAAAAATAGTCCCATTATGACGCTCGCACAATATATTCCCTTTTATTACCACCTGTTGCGCCTGCCACTCTCCAGAAGCCTCTCCCCCCCCCCTCCGTCTTTTCTTGGATTCTTATTTAAGACATCATAAAATGAAGGAAGGTTTTTTTTTGCGCTGGAAGAGAAACGCCTTGTACGTGGAGGAGGTTACTCAAAACCGATTTTCTTGCGTCTGATTTCGTGGCGGGGCTGCGGCAGCCCGGTTGGAAGAGTTACGGATCAGCAACCGGAGGGTTGTGAGTTCGAATACAACCAAAAACGGACGTGTACAAAGGTGGCTGGCGCACGTTCAAAATGTCGTGGCCTCCACAGTCCACACTTTGGCGTGGAGAGGGGATGACAGCTCAGGTGTGACTTCGCCATCTGTCCGTTGTTCAAAATAAAGTGGTGTTGTCCTCAGATCTTTCCCTTCACATCTGAACCAGGACAGTCGACAACAGCCCGTTTGTGTTGCTTCGACGCTGACGTAACACACGTGTGTCGTATAGGATGAGTGTGCCATGGACGATTCCATATGCCATAAGTGGTGCGGAAAGTGTCGTCCTCTGGATCCGTACTTTAGCCAGAAACCTGGGAACTTGTATGAGGTTGGGATGATGCAGCTATCACAGATATAGAGAAAGGTCATCGAACAGAACGGAACATACTATACTGATTCAATGTAATTTTTAGTCCACGAAATTCTTCTGCCATTTTTGTTAAAAAACGTGGCGAACTTTTGCATCAACCCCCAATAGTAATAACTAAGCTTTTTAGATCGTATTCTCCATTGTTTAAGCAATTTCTATCACACAAGGTATCTTATCACATTAACATATACCTGTAATGAAATGGGACGAAACGGATCCAGACATTTTTATAACATCGCGCATTTCCTTTTAATCAGATGATACATTGAAATTTATTGAAATTCTTTTCGAAGGCAAACTACAAAGTTAGTAGATGCTTCTGAAATTTTTCTAGACGTTTGCTATGCTGTACCTGTCGCTCCCCTCCCCACTTCTTTTTTCAATCAGTGCTTCCACGAGTAGTTCTACCAATCACATCAAACGATTATAACCCCTTCCCTGGATGTATTTCTCAATTTCTGAGCCACATCCTTTTTCCTTGTCTGTCCGTCACTGGAAGAGACAGCTGCTTAGTCCAACAACACGAACCGAAGTGTTCCCAAACAACTTTGCAACTCACACTGTTATGTTTGGTTTCCACAGTCGCGATTCATTCATCCTCTCCAAAGCCTTCTACTTTCCTTAAGGGCACGTTCTCACGAGACACGAATAAAGTTTAATTAGCCAAATATAGTTGATCAATAAAAGTTCAATGAAAACTACAGTGAGAACCTTTGTTTCAACAGAGTTGATCAACTTTTTGGTGGATCAAGAAAAGTTTGACCCATTCAAACTTTATCGTTCAAGTTAATGAGTCATCTGCCATCTGCTTTCCATTTTTGAAACTTGTCTCGAAACGTGTGAACTTCAGTTGACTGCCAAGTCCGCTTTCCTCTGGTCACGCCACGCGTGTCTAGGTTATGAGTTTAGTCTGGTTATGAGAAGTCTGGTTTATAAGAAGTTAGATATAAGAAAGTTTAAAAAATGAGCCTCAAGTGGTCTAAAAGTGGGATGCTAATATTTTTAGATCTGTATCATAACCACCGACTAGCTACGTATAAAAACAAAGATGCAAGAGTTGCAATTAATAAACTTGATAAAGTAGTGCAAAGACTGATTATGAATTCGACATATTTGTGCTAAATCTGTCCTGCAAACAACAAATGCCTCTTTACGATGCAATCATCTGCTAGGAACAAATTCAAACTGTAATAATAAGACAAAAGCGATTGGAACACTTAAAAACATCACCTGCGTTATAACTTTCTCATCATACAACTCAATGGTCGTCGTCAGTTTCAAATGAATCATGCAACAGAGAACAATACGGAGATGATTCGTGGGACCGACGTTGCTTGCGATTTCTTATCATGTTAAATAAAATTGTATTTAGTTCTTTTAACAAAACTTGCAATCTGTACAACTTCCCCTACAGCTGCTTTCGGCGCCATTTTAAAAATGAAACTGTAGATCAGTTTCTATTGAAATGATTCAAGTCATATTCAAAGTCATATGCAACAAAAACTGATTCAAGTCATATTCAACTTTTATTGATCAACTATAATCTGTCAATTCAATTTGATTCTTTAAGACGCGCTGTTAGTGCTCAGTTTTAAATCATCTGATGGAATTTCAGCTGATCTGACCGTGGTTCAAAATGAAGAGGTGTGTCCTCGGGATCTTTCCCTTTGACCTGTCCCTTGATTAAATACTTACCTACCTTTCGTTGTACGTGAGTAAAGTATATGTTTCGCCCACTTTAAAAGCTACACATTTAAGAAATTATTTAAAAATAAGGCTTCCGCGTCAAGGCACAGGAGATAAATCAAGTTTGAACGCTACACATAAAAAAATTATTTATGAATCTTCCGCGTCAAGCAAAAAGGATAAGTCAAATGTGAACACTTACACATTAAAAAAAATTATTTAAGAATAAATCTTCCGTGTCAGGGTAAAAAGGGTTAAATCAAAATGACTTCTCAGAATCTTAATTTGAATATTTTTTTATCACAAATATTCAGGAAGAAATAGAAGCTTGCCACTTTACAAATAATTGCATTTTGGATTAGTAGATTCATATAGTTTTGATTTTAAGAATATATTTATTTTTTGAATGAATAATAAACTTGTCTCCTTTGGACCCATCGTAGGCCAGAGTCAACCCCTTTTGGGTCATGACATGGAAGATGTAACGTCATAGGACAAAAGCTCGATGTGACAGTTCAAGTTTGTTGATCAGATGGGAAATGCATACGCTCTGTAAGGAGTGATAAACCTCTATGGAACCAAAAGTTTAGAACCTAGTCTGCTTTGGTGGTTGAAGGTCGCACTCTCAACGGTATGTGTGTGTATGGGGAGGGGGTTGTCAGGGGTCGGTAACTGGAAAGGTAAAACGTGATGGAGTAGACATAGAATAGACCTGCCCCGTGACCTTGGGAAGTACCGTTCGTCTGAGAGGGGTCCTATTTGAGGGGGACGCTTTCCTTTATTGCTTCAGAGAACATGCCCACGCACGCTATTTCTAGGCCTAGGAACTCCTCTTCGCACGGGGTTGGAATTGACTCTACCCCCTCATATCGAATATGCCCCCAAGCGGGACCGACCGACCCATAGACCGACCCTCCTTCTGCAACGAAACATTACTTTCAAATGAATAGTGAAATGCAGAATCGATTACTTTTGAGAATCGAATATTTGGTATTCTAGTACTATCAAGTGTCGTGTAAGTATTCGAATGCATATACAAAAGCGATAAATCGATAAAAGGCAAACCATATGTATAATTTACTGATTACTAAGTCCGCCTGCTCGAGAAATTGCTTCCAGAAAATTTCAAATCCAATCTTTTAATCGATGGAATATTTTGACCCTTCATTCATCCCGTGCATTTTCAAGATATATAAAATTCGGAAAAGCAAAATCGAGACTAGGAACATTACACACTAATGAGAGCCATGGATACCCATGCAATGTGACACTGCTACTTAAGATGAATATTCTGGTATTCGAACACCACACAGGGTGAGTACTTTTGGCATCAGAATGCATACGATGACTACTCTTGTATCCCAGTACTTTGGTATTCGAATACCCTTGATTCCAATTACTTTTGTATTCGAATACCCTTGAATCCAATTACTTTTGTATCCGAGTACTTTGGTATCCGAATACTTGTTCTGAATACCCTTGTATTCGAATACTTGTATCTGAATACCCCTGTATTCGAATACTTGCATCTGAATACCCTTGTATTCGAATATCTTGGTATCCGATTACTTTGGTATTCGAATACTTGTATCTGAATTCTCTTGAATCGATTACTTTTGTATCCGAATTCCTCGGATACGAGTACTTTGATATTCGAATACTTGCAACTCAATCCTTTGGTATCCGAATACTTTGGTAAATAATCGAGTCCAACGAATACTTTTAAGTATCGAGTACAACGAATATTTATAAGTATCAAGTACACTAGTACTTTCGTATTCGAATACTCACATCAATTGTAATACAGGCTTATCGTTTAGCTATATTGCAACATTTTTATAGAATACACTGGGAACACGCAAGTGATCACATTACCTAAGACTGATTGTTTCAGAGGATGCAGATCGTAAACGGTCGAATGAGTGTTGTTGGCTTGCTGATTTGGGGCCAAGTTGCGCCAAACAAAACTCTGACATTGGATATCGTCAAACAAGTTCAAATACAGCTCTCTGGGAGGTGATGATTTGGCTCTTTGTGAAGGCAGTACATTCCCGTGCAAGGTAGTGTCCTGAGGCTTGGTCATTTGAGGTGAACTTCTATTCCATGTGTCAGTATACACAAGTATCTGATACCATAAAACATTATAAAACTGGCACATTAGACCCTGGGTGCTCCCCAGAATACTGTAGCGTGTAGATGTTTCATTTCTTGTGTCGCTGCGGGTAGTCTGTCCAAGAGCTGAAACTCCGCCTTCTACACAGGGTCGCGGTAGTCTGAATGGAAGAGTAACGGACTGGTAACCGGAGAGTTGCGAGTTCGACTCCAACCAGAGACCGTCGTGTACAAAGGGTGGCTTTTGCACGTTCAATCTGTCGTGACCTCCACTGTCTTCGGTTTGGCATGATGTGGACGTTCGGAGAGTGGTGTGCCAGCTCAGGTGCGACATCGTCATCTAACAGTGGTTAAAAATGACGTGGTGTTGTCCTCGGACCGTCTCCACTGGCTCGTCGTGTTTCTCCAGTGTGAAGTTAATTAAATGCTTACCACCTTCCTCCAATCGCAGCTAATCCACATTAGGCGAGCGGTGTCTGCGACGAAAGGTTATTGCCACTCCAAAGTAGGCTACTCGAAGGAAGGAGGCCTGCACAGTGGAGACAAGAGCCACTAAAAACGAGTTTCCTTTCTGCGGAATGCCGCTCTCTCATCAGGTAACGGTCATTGCATTTAGCGCAGACGAGGACCGATCTAATCTCCCTTCGATACACTCTCGATGGGATGTTGTCACTTTCTAACCACCGTCGCGTGGAAGTTATTTCGAGTTTCTTTTGGCAGCGTCAAGTTACGCCTGTCTGGTGAGAGAAGATGCCACCGTGACCGGCTTTTCTCATGTTGCTTTTTAAGCCGCTTTTACACCGGAGTTGCAAACTTCTCCCCCTCCAAACATCGAAGCTATTCCGAGAAACGGCACTAATTTTATCGTTAAGATCTCGTGTTAGGGTGGCGAGTTTGCAACTCCAACTTTGTTTTCCCCCAGGAGTCAGGAAAGACCAAAGGACTGCAACATTTGGGGGACATTTCTCGGAGACGAAATGCGTTATGAAAATGCTCCTCTATTTCTTCCCCTTTCGGTATTGCAGATAATCACCGCTCCCTTCTGCCCTTCGGCACCCCGTGTTCACTCACGCCATCTTTTGTTCGCTCTATGTGACATTTTGCCCTCATCGCTTGCCTTGACCACATCTCCCGCCAAACTGTCAGTGAGTGACCTATTCGATTATAAAATGGTTTGATGAATGGTGATCACTCTTCTCTACGAAGGGATGAGAAGAGTGCAAATATTTTCTCCCCCTTTTTGTTGCGAGGACGTTTTTCGTTCCTCTATGATGACCCCTCTTCGACCCCTTTTACGACCCACCGGTGTAAACGCCTTGTCGAGTTTATCGGCAACACAAAGGTATATCCACTTTTCTCAACTCTTTGTTGGGTGAGACAATCGTTAAAAGCGAGAGGCAAGCAATCAGGGCAAAATATCACATAGATCGAAAATAAGACTAAGTGAGAAACCATGGGGTACCAAAGGGCAGAGGGAATCGATGATTGTCTGCAATACCGAAAGGGGACGAAATAGAGGAGCATTTTCATAACAAATTTGGTCTCGGAAGAAATGTTCCCCAAATGTTGCAGTCCTTTGGTCTTTTACGAGTCCTGGTAGAAAACAAAGTTGGAGTTGCAAACTCGCCAAATCGCCACCCCGACACGAGATCTTGACGATAAAATGTGCAGCGTTTAAAAGAATAACTTCGATTTTTGCGCGTTTCAAACTCCGGTGTAAATAAGGCTTTAGTGAGTACAGCCACTCGTATTGGGTTTCTGGTCATCGCGGTGGTAGTTCTGACCGAAGCAATACCAGCAAAAGTCTTGCATGCTCACAACTGTTAGACCCGTTTTGGGTGCTCGATAGCATTGCATCGCAAAAAGTGGTATCCATTTCAAACGTGTAGGTTTTGATGTTGTTGGAAAGGTATATGTTGGTATTTAATTAATGTCATACTGTGGTAACGCAACGGGTTATTGGTGACGGTCGGGGATCATCCCACGTAGTTAAATGCTTTCTATCGGAGCTTTTGTATTCAAATCACTAACTCGAAGTCAACATACACTGTTTTTAATTACTCCATGTGAATTTTTCGACTCCGAGAATATCGCATAGATGCTGCAATTTACTGTCTTATCTTCCCTAAAGCAGGCACTTTTTTTTTTTATCTCATTGACTCTTTAAGGGAACACTTTGCAGTGATAACAATCTCGGAGGAACGAAAGATTGTTTACCGAATAAACAAGAGAGAAGTAAATCTGAAAAACTTCAACACATTCTTATCTGTGGGTTTTATTGAAGCGTGCCCACTTTTGAAATTTACGTCTGCTTCTCCACGTATGCACCAGCGTTCAAGACGTAGGTAGGCATTTAATTAACGTCGCATTGGAGCAACACATCGGGCTATTGGCGACGGTCCTTATCATCCCCAGCGTTCAAGAGAGTGCTTTTTACATTTGCACGTAAATTTGCAACTTTGAAAATTAAAGAAAATGGTGGTACGTAGGTATTTGAAGTAACGTCGCACTGGAGCATTGGCAAAGCGTGCTATTGGCGAAGGTCCGGGACAAAACCCGAAGGGAAACATCCAAGGTCACACTGGAGCAACACAACGGGTTATTGGCGACAATCCGGAATCAATCAGTGAAAGATCCGAGGAAAGCACCACATTATTTGGAACCACGGTCATGTGATGAGATAACACCTGAGCGCCAATCTTCAAGCTTCCACATCACGCAAAAGTGGTAGAAAAATGGTGGAGTTTGTAGAAGGGAAATAACGGGATTCATTTGCGCTGAGGGCTATTTTAGATGCTCCGTCCTCATGCTATGTATTTCACGTGATTATTAGTTAACTTTTCTGTTTTTTCCCCAATGCACTCTTACAGGCAGTTTAAAGATCATAAATACACACAAGAATAAATGTAATAAATTTGAAAGTTAATAAACAGACTGCATATTACAAGATATACATAATTCAACTCGCGATATATTTTCACCTTTCGCCTGCTATGTAGAGGGATCCTGGAGAGAAGTTATGCATGAATCAAGGTTTGATTGAGATAAAATACTTTAATTCATTCATACATTACCTTCTAGATATATTGCTCTTGGAAGGGGATGCCAGATTTCGCGTGATATCGAACGACGGACGAGTAAAGTGCACTTGTAAGAAATTGAAGTGGACATCATGGGTGTTTATATCGCGTGCTTTTTATTAAAAGCCTTGTAAAACTACAATAACAGGTGGAATATTTTTGCAGATACGATTTTTCTATCTTCGTTTCAGGGTGTGGTGGACGGAGAGACCAATTTGAGTGGCATTTCAAACTATGGCAGAATTCTTAGATATCTGGTTGAGACCTTTTAACTATTCTATTCTAAAGAAGCGCAGGTTGGGATTTCGGCTGCTGTAAGAACACCTACAATTTATCGAAGGACAAGGAAAGAATATTTAGGTTGATGGTCCCCTCTTTGGGAAAAAAAATTGTTGAAAAATTATTTTATTCACTAAAAGTGACTTTGAATTTGTGCAGTATGTGCCGTTCTGTTCGACGACCTTTCTTCATCTCTCCAGTAGCTGCATCCTCCCGCGCTCATGCAAGTTCCAAGGTTTCTGGCTAGAGTACGGATGTTAGAGAGCATGCATTCTGAACATCTTACGTCACGTGTTAATGGCACCCTCACCCCTACATGACACCTGTCTAGTTTAGCACCTGCGAACATTCTTGCCTTTTCGGAAACAAAACAAACATTATAGGTATAAAAAATGCTCATTATTTTCTGCCATTTTGAATGCTTAACACACCATTTGAAAAACACAACCCCAATATTATACACTTATTTCCCCGAGTGCTCGCTGAAATTTCTTCTTTCAAACAACATTGAAACTCGACACGTGTGAAGTTGATAACACTTCGGCTTTGCGATGCAATGCCATCGAGCACCCAAACCGGGACAACCTTCTGCACCAACCCAATCTTTTGAGATGCGATAGAACAAGGGATCGTGCAAGCACATTTACAGTGCAGTGACTTTTCCAGTTGAAATTTCACAACAATTTCATCTCGTCTGGTAAGGTAAGGTAATTTTAATTAACGTCATACTAGAGCAACTCAACGAGCTATTGACGACGGTCCGGGATTAATCTCCAAAGGGAAGATTCGAGGACCACACCACGTAATTTTGAACCACGGTCAGATGACGAAGCATCATGACCGTGATCTGAGCTGGCACCCCACTCTCCAAATTTCCACGCCAACCCAACGTGAGGACTTTCGGCCACGACAGATTTAAGGTACACCAGCCGCGTCTACACCATATGCTTACAAACATCCATACACTGACCCGGAATCGTACCAGGAACCTTCCGATGTAGAGGCTAACACTTTAGCCACCAGAATGGTTGTCCGGCATTCATCTCGTATGGATACGCGATGGAAAATAACAATGGAACATCCACTCTGAACCTCACACCATTTCGGAGAAGTGCTTTTACAAACAAACGCTAATTACCACACCTGTTGGATTGTATTGTTGGAGAAAGCGAAAAGTGGTTAGAAGTCATTGAAGGAAGACTGCTCCAGGAACCGATGGACCTCGAAAGTGGACCACTTCGTGCAACATTGCATCGCGTTAATTGTTTCACCCTAATGAAGCGAGGGATGCGTTCCTCAATGAGGAACGGACTGAGACGCTACGTGAGGGATTCGAAGCAGGAGTGTGGAGAGGAAGCTCCTATGGAATCCGCAGCCAGCGGATCGGAACCGAGTTTCCGCATGCGAATACAAGGATTATGGATCGGACAAATTAATAATACGAAAAAAAAAAGAAAAGTGTGCTGGGTTGAATGCTTTGACGTGTGCTGTGAACTTTACCGAGCGAAAGTTCAACCGAAGCCATTTCGTGGAGTCGGATCTAACGCGATAATTCGATTCATTTTAAGGAAGAGGTACACAAGGGGGCTGGTGCATATTAAGTCTGTCGTGGTCTCAAATGTCCTCACGTTGGCGTCGCGTGGAAGTTTGGAGAGTGGGGTGCCAGCTCGGGTATTACCTCGTCATCCGACCGTGGTTCAAAACGACGTGATGTGCCCTCTCGAATCGTTTCATCTGGGATTCATCCCGGACTGTCGCCAATAGCCCTTTGTATTGCTCCAGTGTGACGTTAATTAAAATACCTACCTACCTTAATCAAATTGCATTTTGATTTTTCACGTGTGGTAGAAATCAAAGTTACTCAATTTAAATACATTCAAAACTCTTGAGGTAGGTAGCGGTCGGGTGGATAAGGTTAGCTTCTAAATCGGAAAATTCCTGGTTCGAATCCAGGTCAGTGCATGGATATTTGTAAGTGTATGGTGTAGAGGTGGCTGGTGCACCTTAAATCTGTCATGGTCGAAAATCTTCAAATTGGGTTGGTGTGGAAGTTTGGAGAGTGGCGTGCCAGCTCAGGTGTTGCCTCGTCATCTGACCGTGTTTCAAAATGACGTGATGTTGTCCTCGGAATTTGCCCTCAGGAGATTGATCCCGAACCGTCGTCAGAAGCCTGCTGTGTTGCTCTGGTACGACGTTAATTAAAATCACCTTTCCGTGAGATAGGTAGGTATTTTAATTAACGTCTCAATGGAACAACACAACGGGCTATTGGTGCTGGTTTGTTTGTGTGTTTAAGGCGCAATCCATTATTTGGCCATTCAGCGCCACACACAAGTAATACAACATCATCGAGTAATAGACACGCACATATTGAAAGTTTTAATGACACAGAAGAGATTTATACACTTGACAAAGAGAATGCACCTGATAAGAATCTAACCTGCTCCGCTTACACCTCCAGCGCCCTCAAACTCGAAGGAAAGATCCGAGGACAACAGTGATTTTGAATCACAGTCAGTTGAAGAGGTAACACTAGAACTGGAACCCTACTTCCACCCAAACGTCCACACCACACCAAAATGAGAATATTTGAGGCCACGACAGATTGAACGTGCACCATCTCCCCATGTACACGACGGTTTGGTTGGATTCGAACTCGCAACCCTGCGGTTGCTAATCCATTATTCTTCCAACCGGACTAATACGGTCCCAATTTCTGTTACAGTACAAAGTCAAAAATCCGGAATCTTCCGGACCTAGGCCATTCCGGAATTCGGATTATTTGCATTTTTTGTCCAAAAAACCTCAATCAACCCCCCCCCCCCGCGCGAATTTTTAGTTTGTAACAGTAAAATAACAGATATATTTATAAATAGGAATAATTTAAAAAAAAGGAAAAATCCTTTTTATTACAATGCAACAGATTTTACTTGCAAATCTTTCTAATTTTTCTGTGTGGTATTTACTCTGAACATGTCCGTTCTTCTGCGTTGTTTCATCAGTTAAATCCTGGTTTAATTCCTTGTTCTTTAAAATTTGTTGGAAAGATGTAAAAAGGTGAGAAAAACCAAACAATCGCCTCTTTGCAAAACGTCCGGATTTCGGAAAATTCCGGGTTTTGAACGTCCGGACTTGGGACTTTGTACTGTATAAGGCGACGCTATATGTGCATGAATGTCTGCGGAAACTTGCATCCTGCTTTCAATTGTAGTATTTTCTTGACGCGAGACGAGCTTTTGTTGATTTATGGAACTGCGTGCGTTGGATTATGATGTTTCGAAGCAGTTACCACGACGTAAGAAATAGTTATGTTAAAAAAGAGACTCTTGGTACCATTAAGAGCGTTGCTTGTTGCTGCGATAACATAATTCCTCCAAGTGGATGAACTCTATTTTTTTTTGTTCAGTCTTTTCGGGCTTTTTCCTCCAAAAGACGTTGACCCAAACAAGGAGTGTGTTGGACCTGTCCTTTGAGCAATCGATCCGACGCGTGTTTCTTACTTTCCTCACCAAACTCTTCGAATTTCGACCCAGACAGCGTGGGTTTCGAACTCGCGAGGGAATTGTTTTTCATGATTACAAACAATCGTTTGATGCCACCATATCCCGTCACCGCTCGTCTTTGGTGTGTGATTTCGAACTCAAGATGACGGATTCGGGGAAGGGGGATTGAATATCGTTCACTGGTGTCACGGATTGAAGTGGATATCGCTGGCAGGTACTCCGCACGTGAAACCTCAGTTTCCTCAATTTCGATGCTATTCAACTCGAAAGATTTGAAAGGTTTAAAATATTTAGAATAATGTTGCATACATTTTAAATATATTTATATCGCACCCGTAGAAGAACAGTGTCACAGCTCAAAACAAACTGTTTTTCAGAAAAATGGGAAAACGAAGCTTCATTTTGATTTTGTTTGTAAATAAAGAATAAATGCTGTTTCTACCCAAGATTTGGTTAAATAATAACAATATGGTTTCTAATAGTAACATCCACAGCCAAGTTTGTCGCTTTTCGTCTGAGGTGACCCTTAACTGAAAAACACAATTTTATTTTGAGTTAAGTCCCTGTTCTTCTAGGGTTAAGATTTTTTTTTAAATTTCCGATGGCAAGGCTGGGTACAGATTGCAAAGACAAATACAATACATGATACAATACAGAAATACAATACAGTACAAAATTGACCGAAGTCATTGAAGCCTTATACAAGGCCAGAAGTGATGGTCACTTGTGATGGGGCACCCAATGGGTGAACCATCATTGTCCCTAACAAAGGACAGCACAATTTACATCCATGCCCTGACCTGGATTCGAACCAGGAACCTTCCGATCCAGAGACCAACACCTTGACAACTAGACCGGTTGGTCGGCGGGGTAAGATATATAGGTAGTATTTAATTAACGTCGCACTGGAGGAACACAACGGGCTAGTGCGACGGTTCGGGGTCAAACCTGAAGGGAACGATCCAAAGAAAATACCACGTCATTCTGAACCACGGTCTGATAATGAGGTCCCAGTTGAGCTGGCACCACACTCTCCTGTCTTCAACATCACGCCAACATTTGAGGTCTCGACATTAAACGTCGGTCTTTGGTTGAAATCAAACTCGCTACCCTCCGGTTGCGTGTTCGTCACTCTTCCAATGGGCAACGGCATCTGACTGTGGTTCAAAATTACGAGGCGTTGTCCTCGAATCTTTCCCTTAAGGGACTGATCCCGGACCGTCGTCAATAGCCCGTTGTGTTGCTCTAGTATGAAGTTAACTAAAATTACCATTACCATCCAATGGGCAACTTCGGCCCATATATCTATGGAGGGTACTTTTCTAACTTTCTCTTGCTGTTGAGAAATAATCTTAGTTAATTAGGCCTTAATCTTGTAATGCGTTTCGATGAATCATCAAGATATTGCTGGGTTTTTTTTACTTGAAACCATAACTTAGAACCAGAATTCGCGCTATAGACGCCAATTGTGGTAGCGCTTTGCTTGCCTTCAAACATGTCACCTTTAGTTTCGAATAGACTCGTCCAAAACCACATGACTATACAGCGCGGGAGCAGGAATATAATTACTCCTCCATTTGACAAAAGTATTGAGTGTTTGTCCTATGAGGAAGTAGTGCCGCTCGTTTTCATTTCAGATCTTTATCTTTTTCTACTTTATAACTTTAAATTGTCATGACTAATCCTTAATGTAAAGTGTCGACAGCCGTTTTATAATCTATTCAACTTAAATTTCAAGTGTTTTACTCTCAGTGTTTTACTAATTAGTGTTTTATCAAAGGAACCAGCAACCTGAGGGTTGCGAGTTCGAATCCTACCCATGACCAACGTGTTCAAAGAGGGCTGGTGCACGTTAAATCTGTTGTGGCGTCACGTTGGCGTATTGTGGAAGTTTGGAGAGTAGGGGTGCCAGCTCAGATGTCGCCTCGTCGTGCTTCAAAATGACGTGGTGTTCACGGATTTTTCCCTTCGAGTTTGATCCTGGACCTTCGCTAATAGCCCGTTGTGTTGTTTCAGTGTGACATTAATTAAGATACCTACGTATCAGGAAGTGATAACGGTCACGTATGACGATACATTCGTCATAAATCGTTTCGGGTGATTGATGTTCGAAGAGAAATACGTAAAAAAAACATTCACTAAGAAAATCGACCGACGTATCTTTTAAACAAGAAGCGCGGACAATTTACTGAAGTCATTTGGAAGGAAAGAGTGTTCAAGACAACTTTCTTTTGAAAAAAGTGAAGTTTATTGCCTTCTGAAACTTAAACTTTTTTCCCATTGTTCTGCGGATCTAATATCGAATTGTATATCACCTATTGTAAAGTCGACAACCGTTTTGGGAAGAGCCTTTTATCGTGGAAAGTTGAAAGGTTCAATTGTTATACGTTAAAATACCAGTGGTGTGTATATTTGGCTTTGAATGAATACGAGGCCATGGTGTCTTTTTATGTACAAAACCACGAGTTACCATACGACTTTCCGGAATCGAGATACGATTGAACATTGGGGATCCCTTTTTTTGGGAGGGGCAGGGCCCAATATTATCCCCCGGTTTGCTTTCATATCGACAAGACAACAATGCAAAATGAGTTTTGTATTTGTGCTCGGTATTTAGTATTTTTTTAATTACCGTCACACTGTAGCAACACAGCGTACAATTGGTGACAGACCGGGATTATCCTGAAAGATACGGGGACAACAGCACGTAATTTTGAAACACGGTCAGATGACGAGATCAACACCTGAGCTGACTCTCCATTCGCAAAAGCTACACAACAAGCCAACTCTACTTCTTTTCTTGACTACTTTCAAGATATTTAAATGTATATGCAAAAGACTATTAGTTGGTAGGAAGAATTTGCTAACTCGTGATTTAAGGCTATTATGTAAAAATAACACTTTGTTCCGATTTTCCTAGCATTGTGGTCAGTGCACTGGAATTGTGACTTAGTGCATCAAAATTCGAACCCACAACAGGAGGAAACCAGGGAATCGTTGCAGTTATTCATTCTACATAAAAATGAAATGTTTGACTTACGTCCAAAGTGGATAGCGCATACTTTGGTATCCGATTAACTTCGATGAATACTTTGGTATTTGAATATCTAAGATGAATACTCTCTTATTCGATTACCTAAGATGAATACTCTCTTATTCGATTATCTAAGATGAATACTCTCTTATTCGATTACCTAAGATGAATACTTTGGTAAAATTGGTAATTTTTAGTTAACGTCGTACTAGAGCAACACAACGGGCTATTGACGACGGTCCGGAATCAGTCCCTTAAGGGAAAGATTCGAAGACAACACCTCGTAATTTTGAACCACGGTCAGATGACGAAGTAACACCTGAGCTGGCACCCCACTCTCCAAACTTCCACGCCAACCCAACGTGAGGACTTTCGGCCACGACAGATTTAAGGTGCACCAGCCGCCTCTACACCATACGTTTAGAAACATCCATGCCCGGACCCGGATTCGATCCAGGAACCTTCCGATCTAGAGGCTAACACCTTAACCACTATACCGGTTGGTCGGCTGAATACTTTGGTATTTAAGGACTTGGGATGAACAATACTGCATTCGAATAAGTTGGGAATCGAATACGACGAATACTTTTAAGTATCGAGTACACGAGTGATAGATTGGAATAATTATATACTACGAGAAGTATATTTGGCCAATTGCTCTTCTAATAAAAGAATAAGCTAATATGGCGTCAAAAAACATAAAGATGGTATAGAGACAAATAGTGCCAAGAAATAAGCAAAGATAAGCCAATTCTTGACATAATTTGAAAACTCCTGTTGGCTGCGCCAGTTCGATTTCTTAAGATCATTCAAAAACTCCTGTCAACTACGACAGTTCGATTTCACACTGTGAGAACCGGATTATATTTCCTCGAATCGATCATTCCTTCGAGAATCGAATGGTGTAGTCATGGAATACATCGTGTCGTTCTAATTACGAAAAACAATTGTGTGTCATCTGATATGTATCGAGCAAGGACATCAACGGAGCAGAGCATAGTTAATGAGCAGGCAAAAGAAATAGCTCTTGCCTCTTCAAGTAGCAACAGTAGTGGAAAAACAGCTCTCATTGGGCGATTTCAGTTTCAAGTGAAACCATACTCATCTCTCAGATATGATTCGGGCTTTCTAAAGGCAAAATTTGCGAGGGAAACCCGAATTTTGAAAACAGGTCTACCTTAAAAGTGATGAGTTATCCGTGGTCCACAATAATCCAGCGAAAAATTCAATAAAGACAAACCGAAACCAAATGCTTATTTGAAATCCCGTAGCTTGGATGACGAGGCAACACCTGAGATGACACCCCACTCTCCAAACTACCACACCATCCCAACATGAGGATTTTCGGCCACGACAAATTTAAGGTGCACCAGCCGCCTCTACACCAATACACAAACCATCAAACATTCTTACACTGACCCGGATTCGAATCAGGTACCTTAGGTTAGTGGTGGATGTTGCAGTTAGCTCTTAATTGCAAAGTGTTCTCACTTTAGCTCTTCTCTCTTTGTTTCCTCTAACTTTCATAGGCACACATTTTGGATTTCTAAAATATTTTCCTATTATGTTGAAGTGTTGAGGGTCAACTTTCGTATTTCTTCAAAAATATTTTTACATCATAACTTAAACTTTCCATAAGCTATAGTTGATTGACGCAGTGGTGGTACTATATTCCACTTCATCTACCATTCAATGTCCTAATTTTCAAGATGAGCTTTAATTGTTTTCTAAATTAATGAAACCTCGTCTATTTTCTCCATCCCAACTTCATTTTGGCATATTATGTTCAATGCAGTTCTTTAACTTGATTGCGAGTTAATTTAGCGCGTCAGTTTTTCCTAAAAGATCGAACACTACCGTAAGATTCAAATTCATTTTTGTTTAGAAAATATTCTCTATGAAAAATTGTGGATGCGAAAACTGGGAGAATTTGGTTTGTCACTAGTTCTACGCGAGGATTGAATATACCTACTGCTTGACACGGATTCCGAACGACACCGAACATTCATACCTTTCCCGGGATTCGAATCCAGAACATGTTACACCGACTTGTGCTCAATGCGATTGGCTGGTCATTCCACGGTCATGTTTTACGTCACGAGGATTAATTTCGGACCTCAAAGTGGATTCTGAACCATTATGAAGATCCCTGTCATGGCCGGGAATGGGCCATTGAATCGTAAAGAGCACGAACAACTCGCTGACCACTAGTCACACTTGGATGGAAAATCGTTAAGATAAGATGACCCGTTCTAATTTGTACGAAATCAATTCATGATTGGGTTTTACTTTTTAACCGATTTCATGCGACGTCGATCATATCTGTCATTATCCAAAAGCTTTCTACTTAACCTCATTCAACCCAAATGAATTTTTTATTTCCTTTCCGTCGACTTCAGCGTTTCAAAGTTCATTTGTGTCTCGAATGATGCAAAGATAGCAGTCCACTTAGGAAATCATTCGATTCGAACCATAGAACAATTCTAAAGTTTACGCTGAACTCGTAATTAGTTCGATGGTTGGAAAGTATATCGGCTTAATCTGTTTGTGTTTTCGTGACTAGGCAAATGAGAAATGGAACTTACTTTTTTGGAATGGCTTAAAAATTAAAAATAAAGTTGCTCTGACCGTTGATACGAAATTTCTGAGGGGAAAAGTTACTTCCCAAGAGTTCATTTGCAAGATTTTTCTTATAACTTTTATTTTATCCTAATTGAGCAAAATATTTCTTGTTTTTCTTATGCTATAGATGTGCATTATTTAAAAGATTTATTTTATTGCCCATTTTTTATTTTGTTATTGCAGTGGTATCGTGTTAAAGTGTAATTATTCCTTTTACAATGTTTCATAAGAAAGAGAATTTCGATGAATTCACAGTTACGATTGGTCATGATTTGTAAACCGGATGTGAATCACATCACGTAACCGCGTATATTTTCCCATAAACACACGCACTAAATATTGTATAGAAACTTGCGCAAAATCTGTGTAATTGTGCTCTGGATATAGTTGAAATTTTTTTAAACACAAGAGTTATGCTCCCCTAGTGTAAGTACTCCAGAAAATTGTGGCTTAACTTACATTTTTTTTTGTGGTAATAGAGATTTGTATTGCTTTAAATATTTTTCTGCTCGGAGAATATAAATTTTGATTACTTCTTTTCACATTCATCTTTTAATCAACTGAATGCCTGGCTCAGTTTAGGGTATTTGTTTTGCATGTATTTTAATTAATGTCACACTGGACCAGCAAACGGAGCTATTGGCCACTGTCCGGGATCAAGCTAGAAGGGAAAGATCGAGGGACAACAGCACGTCATTTTGATCTGCTGTCAAATGACGAAGCAACACCTGAGCTAGCACTCCATTTAAAAAACTTCCACGCCAACGCGAGGACATTTGAGGCCACGATAGATTGAACGTACACCAGCCCCTTTTGTACACGACGGTCTTTGGTTGGATTCAAACGCTCAATCCTCCGGTTGTCAATAACTTACTTCTACAACTGGGTTACCATGGCCCTGTGGCGTTTTAAGCACCACAGGAATACAATGGAGTTGGACTAAGCTGCTTACCTTTTTAAATAATTTATTTAACTTAAAAGGTTTAAATTAACAATTTGAAATATCTACAATATTATTTACATTGAACAATCACTGAAAGAATGTTCATGAAAATAAAAGTTTCTCTTCACAGTTAGTATTTTACCGGTGTTTAACCTCACCTTATAGCTGTCTCGAGAGTCTATCGTCCACCATTTTCTCCCATGACTTCTGAATCTCGTCTTCCTTTGCGTTTTTTCGGGGGAGCCGCCTCCCTTCTGGAATTTTGAACAGGTGTTTTCCAATGACACCTGTAACACTCGTAGAGGTGTCAACTCTTTACGTGTGAGTCCCTTCTTTGGATCTTGAAACCGTTAGAAAGTGATGTGTGAGACCACCAGGTGCCATGTGCAAGAAGTCGGATTAACATTCCGACTCTCCGACAGATTTACTGCCTTTCTGGCTTGAGATAATTCAGACCTGTAACGCCCGTGGTCTTTTTTAGGGGGGTCGTCTGCTCCCCTCACGTGGTAGGCACATGATGATCTAGGTGTAGAAAACATCTTTTTTCTTCCAGACGTCACAACTTCCTCAGTTAAGCGAAATAAATATTTGTTTCGTATTCACATGTCAGGTATTTTCTGTTCAGCTAAAAGTAGATGGCGCTAGTGTTTTTGTGATAGAACGTGCTTACTGTATGTATTCCGAGTAACCGGAAATAAAATCCGTGCTGTTTATACTGAAAACCGTTTATTTTACTGAAAATCCCTGAACTGAGGAGCACATGTTTAGGAGTGAACGGGCATCGCAACCTCGAAGTAACCCGAGTGATTTATTCTTCCTTTCATTTTTGTCCTTGTCTACCTTTCTGCTTTTGGTTTATTTTTTCTCAATATCATTGTATTGGGTTCATGCCAAAGTTCATCCTGTTTTTTTAACAAAAACGTAAAAATATTAGTTTATTGACTAAAAATGATATTGAATCAGTACGGTATGTGCCGTTCTGTTCGATCAACTATCTCAATCTCTTCGGTAGCTGCATCATCCTGCGCTCCTACAAGTTTCTATGTTTCTTGCTAGAGAACGGATCCAGGCGACGACACTTTCTGAACAGCTTACGGCAATCGACAACTGCACCCTCAACTAAACGACACATATATTTTCTTTTGGGTCTGCAATGCATTCTCGCCGTTTCGGAAATAAAAAAAAAAGCATCATAGTTCGAAAATGCTTATTTCCTGCCATTTTGAATGCTTAACACAATTTAAAACACACAACCCAATAACGCAATTTTTTCCCCAAAATACTCGCTGAAATTCTTTCTAGGATTGGATTGGGTTTTTGGGGTTTTATGGCGCATAGTTCATGACAAGCTGCGCCTTTCTTTCTAACAACATCAAAACTTGACGCGTGTGAAGTAGAGACACATCGATTTTCCAATGCAATGTCATCGAGCGCCATAAACGGGATGAACTTTTGCATCAGCCCAATATACTACTGGCTTCTGTTTGGTGCAACTTGGCCTAAAGTAGCACCTGCGCCATTGTACCCGAAACCAATCAACCCTAAACTGAGATCGAATAACATTAACAGGCCTGCGTTAAACTGGCAAGAATGTTTTTCCAGACTGGATTATTTTAAAAAAGTATAACAAACAGGATTATTTTTCGCAGACTAACACATCGTCACATTAAGTTGCACAAAAATCCTCGCTGCGAAGAAATTTAGCTCTTTTAATACGTCGATGAATAAATGAGGCTGTCGGAGCAATAGTGGCCTGACCCACAAAATCTCGAAAATTTTATTACCACCTTGTATTAAGACCTTTTTTTTTTTAATATGCAAGTTCAAGTGTTCTTAAATTACAAAATAGCTTAGTATTGATCACTGAAAAACAGATTTTCAGAATCTCAAATCATCTTGTGGATAAATAAGAATGTATAAAAAATGGTGCCAAGAAAATCTCATTTATCTCCATTGGGTATGGGTTAGGCCACTCTTGCTGTGATGTCTCCTTACCGATTTTCAAAAATCTAATAATAATGACGGCATCGCCGGAGTTAGCTTCAATGGCGTTTACCGATCAGAATCGAAGTCTGAGATCCATCCTACCTGATAAGGAAAAAGAAACGAATTCCTTTCTTTTTTCTCAACTTTTTCCAGAGAGCTCTTTTCTTCGACAGAGTTTAAAGACCGGCCATTGGGAAGCGATGGCGACGAAGTGGAACGATAACTACACAAGTCTTTCTTTTCTGCCTTCTCAGACAGATATGAAAGGAAACGATTGGATCTCAAGATTTGTTCTTTCGTCTTCAGCATCCAAAAGAGACTTGCTTATGAGAGCGAGCAGAGATAGTTAGACAAATATATGTAAATAAGTTAATTATAAGTAAAACTTACTAGAATTCCCTCGTCTTTCTCCTTTAATAAAATGTCCACCGATGAGAGGCGTTTTTCTATTATTAAACAGTTTCGCCAAGATGGCGAGGCCATACCAGTGGAAACAAACTTCGCGGGAAACCATAACCACTCCCCTTTACCTGTGACGTCATCAACTGTGACCAATGGGAGTGGGGTTTCTTATTTTTTTGCATATAATTACTGGTTTGTGTTAACTGTTATTAAAACTGTACGTTTTTTAGTTGATTAAGGTAGGTGTTCTAAATATCGCCTACCCTAACTATTTCTCTGTACCTCAGCCTCCTGGGTTGGGCAATCAAGCTGGAAACTGAATGAATATCACTAGGAACTATTCTCGTTTGGTTTCCAGAGATCCTATGCCTTCTATACTCATGTCAATTTTTAAGTTAACTAATAAAACTTCAAAAAGTTTCCAAAGAGAATTTTCAAGAGTGGGTTCTTAATATCGCCTACTGCTGTTCCTATTACCACTTACCAGGCGAAATGAAGAGCTACTATTAAAAACGAGTTACTAGTAGAGCATGCATTACCTACCTTTAGTATTGAATGTACTTTCAAGTCAAATATAAACGAAATTATGATTTGGAAACACTTGCCTGGATATTCCCTGAATGGATTGGAGACAAGAAATACGTTGATCACAACCTTAAATACTTCTGATACAATAGTGTGTAGTAGATATAACTGAAAAGAAACTTGCCGGTGGCGCTACGTGTGGCAAAACCCTAGACCGTCAAGATAACTACATAAACTCACAGTTGTAGCGCATAGTAGCTTGCAAACACGAGCAGACGATAATGAACACAGGGGTGATATTTGGAACACCTAACCCTAACTACTTTTCTGAATGAATTTTAACAAAACTGTTATATTTTACTCTGTTGATAAATTTAAAAGAAAGCTCAAAAATCGATCTTAGCAATTTTATTGGGTTGACACAAAAGTTCGTCCCGTTTTGGCACTCGATGACATTGCATCGCAAAACCCACCGGTATCTGCTTCACGCGTAAAGTTTTGATAATGTTGGATAGAAGGAATCTCAGCGAGTCCTTGGGGGGAAAAAATTGTGTCACTGCGTTGTGGTATTTAAATTTCGTCAGGCCTTCAAAATGACAGATAAAAAGGAACATTTTTCGACCTACTATGCTTTTTTTTTGCTTCCGAAAAGGCAAGAATGGTTCGCAGACGCAAAAAAGATAGGATTCGTGTAGGGTGAAGGTGCCGTGGACGATTCCAAGTGCCGTAAGGGGTACGGAAAATGTCACCTGGATCCGTTCTTGAGCCCGAAACCTCAGAACTTGTATGAGCGCGGGATAGTTGCAGCTACCAGAGGGATGGAGATAAGACAGCAAGCGGAACGACCCATACTATGCTGATCCAATATCTATTTTAGTCAATATAATAATTTTTCTTCGGTTTTTGTCAAAAAAAACGGGACGAACTTTTGTATTATCCCAATAACTGGTTAGTTTGGCTGAGACACCTTTAAACAATAATGTACTTGTTTGAGCGTACGGTTTATAGATGTAGGCTCTATGAACTCAGTTCAGAATTTTTTTTAAATAAAGAATGATGCGACATGTCTACTGAAACATCACAGATGTTTGGGAAGTCGAGTTGTTCGCGCTATTCAATGGTCCATTCCAGGCCATGACAGGGTTCTTCGTAATGGTTCGGAATCCATTTTGAGGTCCAAAATTAATCCTCGTGTCGTAAAACATTACCGTGGAATGACCAATCAATCGCATAGAGCACAATTGATAGGCTGTTTCGATAGCAGTTCAAATAAATTTTAGTATCTGTTATCGAAAAATATTAACAGTTGATAATAAATGTGATAGCAGCAAAGCAATTAAAATCAAATTAAATTTAAAATTAAAATTTCTTAAAATACTTGATAAATTTTTTTTTTGTGAATCTTCACAGTTAATATCAGTAAAAAATAACCGTTGATATAATTTCCAAAATTTCATAATTCATTTTTGATGTTAACTTAATAGTTAACTGAAACAAAACGGTTATATTAGCTGTTAATTCTAACTGTTTTCATACACTAGAAATAACACTCATTACTGTTATTGCAAAATGGACCCTGTAGGAAGAGCAGCAGATTGACAACCGGAGGGTTTTGAGTTCGAATCTAACCAAAGACCGGCGTGTTTAAAGGGGGTCTGGTGCACATTCAATCTGTTGAGGTCTCAAATGTCCTCACTTTGGCATGGCGTGGAAGTTTGGAGAGTATAGTAACTGCCCAAGTGTTATTTGAGGATTGATCCCAGACCATCGCCGAAAGCTTTAGTGCGACGTTAATCAAAATACCAACCTACATATATTGGCGCAGCTTGTCCGTTTTTGGACCTTGCGCCATAAAATCCCAAAATCCAATCCAATCCAACCTACATATTGCAAAATACAAGTTTTGCCTTTGTCGAAAAATCGACTAAAGGTAATTTTGCTCAACACATCAAACTGCCTCTTGAAATCCTGTCGTCACCGCATTCATTTTTAAAGACAGATGGTAACTTTTAATACCATCGGCTTTTGCCTTTTGCGAAACTCGGAACCGTAAAGACACTTGTTGATGTAACATTCTGATGACTCGCTTGTGAACGGTTTGGCATTTCCCCAGACACGACTTCCAACTTCTAACCACCGAATCGTTTCTCGCCTTTTCGTCAAATGTATTGTACCTTCTAGACAAAACGCGGAATGGAGATTTCGTTTTTCCATTTAACAAACGATTTTATTGAATCGTACAAACAATGGAAATCAAAACACCTTTTTGAAAAGACAATGGAGGAATTTAAGATCGAAATGCCGTGTGTGCTCAAATATTTTCGATCTCTTTTGGGCTCTGGTAAAATATGAAACGCGACCGTCATTTATTGAATCGTCAATAGTCTCGATCCTGAAAATAGTATCACAGATGTCTGATAGCGATGTGAGGTTGGATATGAGTCATTTCAGAAAAAAATACAACGGTCAGATCACGAGGCGACACCTGAGTTGGATGACGAGTCTTCTAATTTCCACACCACGCCAACTTGAGGAGATTTAAGGTCCCGGTAGATAGTATGTGTACCAGACTCCTTCTTACACGGCGGCTAAAAATTGTAGCTTATCTAATATATGGTTTTTGGCAGTAGATATTCGTTTTGTGGGGCTTGGGATACAAATGCAGTTCACTTCTTTTTCATTCATCTTTCAATCAATGGAACGCCACCCGCCAGTAAAGGGTATTTTTTTTGCATGTATTTTAATTAACGTCGCACTGGAGCAACACTAAGGGCTATAGGAGATGGTCCAGGATCCAACCCTAAGGGAAAGATCCGAGGACGACACGCACCACGTCCTGTTGAACCACGGTCAGATGACGCTTGATCATTGGACACAACTCTCGTTTTGTTTATTCGATTTGGTATTTTTAATTAACGTCGTACTGGAGCATGGGGCTATTGATGACGGTCCGGGATCAATCCCCCAAGGGTTAGATCCGAGGACATCACTACGTCTTTTTGAACCACAGTTAGATGACGAGGTTACACCTGAACTGCCCCCCCCCACCTCATCAATCTGTGGGCCCCGTTAACAGCTGTTATGACGAGCCCCGTTGCCAAGTGACCCCCCCCCACGCCTATGTCTCTTTTAGACTGTTTATGTATGAACAGATACATTTTTTTGTTTTAAGCATTTTCCCTAGTTTAATTCCTTAAACATACTTTATTTTGGTAATTGGTAATTTTTAATTAACGTCGTACTAGAGCAACACAACGGGTTATTGAGGACGGTCCGGGATCAATCCCTTAAGGGAAAGATTCCAGGACAACACCTCGTAATTTTGAACCACGGTCAAACTTAATATAGGTTTATAAAAGTGACATATACAATACATCATATAACAAACAAGACATTTAGGTAAAAAAAAAAGTGTTAAATAAACAAAAATAAACATTTGGTTAATAAACAGTTACTAGTAACAGACAGTTTTAATATCCGGAAAATTAAATTGTTATTTGTACATGTACAATCCTTCAATTGAAATTAAAATCAAAGCAACTGATTTAAATAGAAGTCAAACTTATATAATACTCAATAGAAAAAATATAAATGTCCTCCTTGGAAAACAAACATAAATAAATTAGTTTGCATTTTTCTTGGTTTCATCATGAAGAATGTTACATTTTATTTTGACATGTAAAGAAGTTATTTTCAACATCGTCGCCAGTTTTACGAATTTTTTAATCGCATTTTTTTTGCCCCTTTACGGGGCCCTATTACCATAGCAACGGCAGCACAGCCGATATGGGTACCCTGGAGCAGGCACCCCACTTTCCAAATATCCACACCGCGACATTCAAGGCCACGACGGATTTAACGTGCGCCAGCTGCTCCTATTCGGTAGGATCTGGAAAAGAACACTGGACCCATTATGTGCCGGTTTCCGGGCTTCGTTTCGCACATTAAAACTGGTGTAAATTCGGTAATTCAATTCGGTTCTCGTTGCGTGGTTATTTTTCGCTACGTATGTGCGATTTTGGATTTCACTTGATGGGGATTGTGCAGTTGCATCAACACCTCGTGTGGATGTCGCGCTATGTGAGGGCCATTGCAGAACGCGCGTGTCTGGAAGAACGGAAGCGCAGGAAGTGAAACGGGCTTCCGCAATTGTTCAGCTGGAGGAAGTGGTCTCGCACTCATTCGGAACTGGAGGGAAGGAAATAATCGCCGCGCTCTGACGAGATAATCGTTTCAGTTTTGCTTTCGGAGATAATCGGCGGAAAATATCGGGATCTTATCGCTTTTTGAAAAGGTCTTTCATGCTGGTGACTGGACACGAACTTTAGAAGGATCACTGAACGCGCGTTAAAAGCGACACACCGATGCTTCCATCTTTTGGATATTTCATCATACCACCCATATTATCGATAATGTATATCAGTTCATAAAAGACGCATGTTCATAGTGGTAAGGAATCCACTTTAAAACGTTGGTCCCGATCTAATATGTCCCCGTGTAGCAACAAATGAGATAAACCAAGCACACAAGCAATAACCTTTTAATTTACAAAAACTCCCATTAATCGAAAAAATATAAAACATACGTTTCTTTTTAAAATTTATTAGTGTTGTTGTTGTTGTCGTGCGGGCCATATATGGCCCAATTGGAGGTGCCATTGCCCCGGAGGGTTGGACTTCTTCATACTTGACTCATCCGTTTTTACAGGAAGGTCCCTTTCACACATCCATTCACTCACACATATCGTAATTTAGATCCCAATCAAAGGCCTATAACCCCCTGATCAGGTACCCCCAGAGGTATTGATTTGGTATGGGAACATGGTGGACTTTGTGACCATGGCCTATTTAACGTGCCCCAGCCACCATTAGCGAACACGACGGTCTTTAGCCAGGTTTAAAGCGCCGATCTCGCAACCATCAGAATTGCAGGCTCCGCTGAGGACAGTACCCACAACCCTTCCGATGAGAGCCCGACCAATACCTCCTAGAGATAAGAAAGCCAAACCACTGTTTTGTGACGTCAGAAAAATTAGGCGATGCAAAACATCATTGTTGAGCGTTTGTTTATCAGCGAGTTCCGACTTCATTCAACGAATTATTTAGTTATTGGAATTTGTCAGCTTAAAGTAGCATAATGAAATGAAATTGAAAACAGGGGAAGAAATATATAGATATACAATTTATAATTGTGGGAAACAATAAAATATGACAAAGCAACGTTCAGAAGGTTAAAATATAAATAGTAATGTTTGCGATGCTTCATTGAATATCTGGAAAGTTACGGGAGGAAATAAATGCGACCCAGTGAAATTAAGAGTTTAAATTAATTATGGATACAAAATCAAATTGACAGTTTAAATTATATTTAATAGGCAATGATTAAAAAATTCTGAGACATCTGTGGGAAAAATAAATTTCGAAGAATACCCATCATCCTTGATAAATGCAGCCATATAAATATATTTTTAATTTAGATTAATTTTCGGTTATTCATAAGAAAGGTTAAAATTTTCCAGGGCTATTTTTGTTGGGTTCTAGGACCTGTTGATAAATTATTGTATCTACGTGTATAGCGACAATATGATACATTTTACACAAAGAAAAGCTAAATTATGATAGTAACATTTAGTAAATCCAACATTCAAATGAGTTTGCTAAAAAAATAATTTCCTTGTTAATGGAATTTAAAAAATGACGAGTTTAGTATTAATGCTTTTTTTTTAGGTAATTAAAGAACATAACTATAGAAGTTGATCAGATAATTTTTTTTCAATGAGAAGCATTTGAAAACTATTTATATTTAACTTGGAGGATGGATGCATATATCAGGTATCTCCAATGTCAATTGCATAATATTTTTTGATCAATATATCCATATAGTCCCTTTTATATTGTGTCAACTATTTAAAAAATATTTTGCCTTAACTTTTGAAAAAGGAGGCTGGAGAAGTAAATCCTGTATGCAAGAATTAGTGAACACCCATGATATATTAGAGTAATTCCATGCCTAAAAGTAAAAACTTGAAAAAATAAAATAAGATATATTTTACATAATTTTGGGCTTAAAAAAGACTGGAGTTCTTTGGTTTTGATTCATCGTGATTGTATTTGATTTATTGTAATGAAAATTTAGCTATTAGAATAAAATTTTGGAAAAATAAAATGTTACGTATGTTACTTAAAATTTTTTTAATTAAATTTAATTGATGAATGACAGTTTTAAAAAATTTGCATGACTACAATTATGAAAGGCTTCAGAATTAATGTATATACTTTTCAAACTGTATCATGTTGAACAAAACAGAATTTTATTCAAATGTTCATGAACCTTTTCTGTTATTCCTCTTTACTTATTATAAGTTGTTACAGTAAATTTAATTCTGTGGACTTAAGAATGTTATTAATTTACTGATATTTTTATCAAGGTTTAGTTTTTTACTAGTTTGTTGAACAATTCAAGTAAATATTTTGTTTTCTATTATTTTTTGCTAATATATTTACATTTCAAGATCAGTATATTTGTCTAAATGTAAGTTACCGTGGAATTGCCCTATATACATATAACTTGACATGAAAATTCAATTCCAATAATGGATTAACTTTAAGCATATAGTGATTAGTACATTATTATCATACATGAAATCATTGAGCTAACAAATTAATATAGAATTATATCAACCAGTCATTTCCAATGTACCCTATTGATAACATATTGAATACTATGGTAAGAAATTTATTTTAGAATTTCTAAAGTTCACTCACTGAAAGCAAAAAAATAATAGGACACTAGAAAAATAAATTTAATTATCTTTATTAAACATAAAATTATCATAGCATAAAAATCAATACAATAAATTATTCATTTTAATGAATTTACATAGCATATCTTCCAACACCACATTGCAATAAAAAACATCCACAGTTGCCTTTAAATGTAATTAAATTTTTAAATTTGTTAGAGTTTGAATTTTTCTATCTTTAGAAAATTTGTCATTTTGGGATTTTTAGGCCTTTTTTTATCTTTAGCAGACAAAACTAGCACAAATCATTTATTCTTTTGCATCAGTTCTTCAAAAATATGTTTGTTGATTTTTTCAGAATTGACTTTTGTCACAAGTTTCAACTGGCAGGAAAATTTCTGACGAGTTCAAAACATTTGACGTGATATTACATACAACATTTCTCTTATTTTGAAAGTCAACAATTTTCAAAGTCTGTGGATAATAACCTAGATACAATTATGTAATTGTATATACTTAGGTAATTACATCATTAATTGGATACTTCAATCCACCTCGATCTAGATTTTTGATCAAAGCATAACATGAACTTAATTCAAGTTCTCTATCAACAGATAATTGAGCTTTACAAGATAAACAGTTGATGGTTTTTGAAAGAGAATGAACACAATAGCCAGCTACAAACACAATAGCAAGAATAGTGTCATTCAAGTCAGAAATATCAGAGTTACAAATTTTCAACTTCAACTACATCTTTCACATCTGAAATACTAATATCAATTTCACCATTTTTTTTTAGCTTAACCATAATGGAAGAAGAGATATAATTCTAATTTTTTTTCAGTTTTAAAGAATTCTGTCAAATTTATATTATACTGGGCACCTGCTAGCTGGCGATAACTGCCAAAACAGTCTTCTAATTAATCAGTTTGCAGTTAATATATACTAAAAATTTAACTCTTCTATACAATAAGTTGTTAGTTCTAATATTGCACGCGTTGTGTGATACAATGCTGTTTGTGTATCAGCATATTTTACAATAGCATTTGATTCAATTTCATGAAGCTGTTTTAGTGTTAAGAGAGAGGCAGATTTTAATCTTTCTGTGATTTGTTCCGCATTCGATAAATTATTGTCCAATTGGTAAAACATTGGATAAAACATACATTGTCCACAATTTTTTTGGTTTAGCCAATTATTTCTAATACATTTCAGTATGTGGTCAGGTTCAATAATGGAAAACAATGGTTTTGAAGGGTCAGCAGGATGATTATAACAAATACTCAATTTGGGTGGGGAAGCAAAAAAAGAAACAGCTTTGCGATTAATAGCATTATTGTCACTGATGATGTACCCAACTTTAAAACCAAGATGTTCAAGACCTATAACAATTTTAAACAAGAAATCATAAAGAATTTTCAAAATAAAGGGTAAAATGTGTATAACATCTTTATAACTAGATTTTATACTTTGCAGCATAAATACATAAGCAGAATTAGTTGCCTTCTCACAGTTATAGGATACCCCAATAATATCACCACCCTTATAATCAAGAAAGGCTTTCAAATGAATTTCATCAATAAGTAATGATACATATTTGTCAGTATCATTTAAGTGTAAAATCTTTTCCTAAGCATATAATAAAAAATTATTATCAAGTCCTTCAGTTTAGGGATCAACATTAAATTTTGAACAGTCTCTTTACTGTCGAAGGATGGGGTATAATTACAAATCCACAAATTCTTAAAAATAGATACGCGTGTGGGGATATGGTAAAGATCAAACTGTTTAAAATTTAGAAATCAGAACTGTACCGATTTCGATTCTTGTGATTTTCAGCAAGTGATAGTTGTTCAGCAACAAACCCAATAATAAGCTTTGACTTTCACTTGCGATACACTTTAATAAGTCTTTCAGTACATTCTGCGTTAAACTAAACATATTTTTAACATTACCGTCTCCATTTGGAGCATTCAGGTTTGATGTTTCCAAAAGAATGGAATCTAAAGTATTGATGTTATTAATATGAAAGGGAAGTTTGTAATTTCCAATTTCAGAGATCATAACATTCTCTTTATAGGCTTTTATAAAACAATCTGAATCAACAACTACAGACAACGATATCACTAGTGTTGACGTTGAGATAATAAGAAATAAAATGCCCTTTTCTTTTTTTAATACAGAATAGCAAGTTGGCACATTGATCATTTCAACACCTTCCAAATGCTGGGGATCGCTGCCTTTTGAAGCCGAGGCTTACAAAGGCTAACATAAATTTTCCTTCCATTTTTTTCGTCGAACTCTTCTGCGACGTACCTGATGTCACTTGACAAAGTGAAGTTCAGAAACCTAAAATTATGTAATAATTTTAAAATAGAGTTCTTATTTAAATTTCTAACGCACAAACATACATAAATCGCACCCCGGCTAGAAAAGTGAAGTCAAAAAATTAAAATTTTGATGTTATGTTATTGAAAAATATGTATGAGGTGCCCTATATCACTATTAAATACAGGGTGTCCTAAAAGTTCCTGTACTGACGATTCGTAAATTTACTATACAGAAACAACAGACTTCAAAACAATAATTTTTATGCTAATGGTAAAAAGCACTTTCAACCTAACGTAGAAAAAAACAATTTGAACTTACGTTTACAATAAATGTTCAAAATTTCCATCTTTTTCTTGGAGGCAAGACTGAAGTTTGCTCATATTTTTAGAAACACATTTCAAGATGCTGAGTAATGGCAATTTTCAGATTTCCTATTGTTTGGTGATTATCTTCATAAACTTTATTCTTTAAATATCCCCACAGGAAAAAAATCAGGAATGTGCAGATTAGGGAACGAGATGGCCAAAGGTTTATTGAGACGAGGTGATCGCCAAAAAATCTTGAAGCATGCTCATGGTTGTTTCAAAACATTTTGAATGGCAAGTTGCAACGTCTTGTTGGAACCAAGAGTCTCATTCATTCACTTCTAATAATGCAACAAATTGGTGAATAAGTTGATACAGGGTATCTTTACTTAGTATTGCATCCTTTGGATATTTCTGTCGCCAAAAATCTTTACATCTTTCATGCGATTTATATTCTAAATAAGCCTCAAACAGGACAATTCTCTGAATGCATGATAAATTTATCTTGCAATGAAGAACAAAATGACATGGAACTCTTTTATCACACAACTTGAGTGCAAAGAAAATCAAACGATAAAAATTAAAGAGTCGATAAAACAATATGCAGACGATAAAATTCAATAATTAAAAAAAACACTGGCAATAAATTTTTTTAAAGTTGGAGTACAGGATCTTTCAGGACACCCTGTAGAATATAATAGAAGTTACCACCATAAATCCTTACCTAAAATTTAAAGAAAGCTATACTATTTCAATGTTTTATAGTATCCTTTAAGTGATGGTTCTCAAATTCTACAATTTTGAGCTGTCACTTTTCTTGCCAGGGTGCAATATGTCTATACACAAATGCAGAGATCCCCAGACAGTTTCAGAAGGATGCAGAAAGATAGTTGTGAATTTTTACTCGACAAAATTTCCTCTCAATGTATATGTTTTTTAAAAAAAAGTAAAATTGTATTATTACTATTTTTGTTAATTGGCTGCTGCCATAAACATGGAGTATTTTACAGAATTAATGCCTTACCAATGATCAAAACATGCATTTTCCCCAATGAAAATTCTTATTATTTTTCCCAGGGTGTCGAGATTTAAATTACTTGATTTAAATCAACAATTAAAATCATGATTTTAATCAAATGATTTTTTTTTTAAATCACTGATTTAAATCAAACTAATCTTACATTTTTATAACTAAGTAAATACACCATAGGAAAATGACAGAAGTGGTCAAAAGCTTTAATTTTTCTGCACTCATGGGGATTTCAGCACTAATGGTTACACCCAGCTCAGAGGGAACTGGGTCAATAACTGCATATGATAAAAGATTGCAACAGCCAGTTGTAACTTATTAGAATATACTATATACTGGAAACAGTAATGTAAACACACATGACATAAATCTAAATGCCAAGAAGAGTAATGTATAAACATTCCTGATTAACAGCACTCATAATATAAACACTTAAAGGAATTATACAACAGTTTGATTCAAAATTGTAAACTAAAGAGGTGACTGATTTTATTAGCTAAAAAAACACAAGTGGGAAGTAAAGTTTTTGAGGCATTTGTTAATTAGCTCCCAAAGTGTGTGCCACGTAGAGAGATGAGAGGTGCTGCGAAGCACCCGTAACCTCCAATCTAAGCTATTTCTAAGCAACAGAAAAAAGGGTTAAGGTCACTGATCAAAAATTGGTTCACTCCCTAACCAAGAGCATGATGAAGGTAATTTTATTTGTTTTATTTATATTTTCACCAACCTATGTTTTCTTATTAAGTAAAATTAAAGTGTTTGTGTGTGAATTTTAAATACTAGTTGTATTAATTATGTTTAGATTCTTATTTCTCTAATTTCTTTTTCAAAGTGCTACAAATATGAAATGTGTATATATATGTAATAATATACCACAGATAAATATTACATGATAACGCGGGTGCTGTGAGAAAATTTTAATTCTCTTAAGGGTGCCACCACTTGGATAAGTTTGGGAACCTCTGTGTTGGCTTATTCTTGTAGTTAGCAATAGAGATTAAAGAGTATAAATATACATTTTCACACACAGCCATTAAAATGTCAGCACACAAAAAAAAAAGAAATATCCATTATGAATTAAAACTAAGTAAAAATCCAATTATTATTGCTGTGCGGCAGTTTTTTTTTTTTTTTTTAAATCAGAATTTACTATAGTCTGATTATTTCTGAGTTCTATTCTACTTCTCAGACTTTAGTTTAGGTATGTCACTTACACTTGCTGATAAATTTGTTAACATGATGATGTAATTTTCTCATAAAAACTATGTAGGATGTCCACTTGTGTTTTAAAGTTAAATAAATGTTAAGTAAATATTGATTTACCATGTCACAAATTCTGATTGTTTATTTAAAATGAATATTGGTTTACAAGTCATGTCACAAACTCAATTTTTTATTTAACGAATTTATATATATTTAAATATAAACAGTGTTTAGGGCCTGCAGAAATTTAAATTGAAAAATCTTATTTAAATCAAAATAATCCGATTTAAATACTTTCCAAGTTAATATTATGACATGGAGAGGTTTAGGATATATAAACAAAATAATACTGTAATAAGCTTATTCATTATTTGTTCGAATTGTTATTTAATCATAATTAAAGTCAATTGAGATGTTTAGCTGTATTGTTATCACTATGATTGATTTATACATTTCAAACCATAACTTTATATTTTCTCAATTATTTACCATATCTTTATCATTATAAGTCATGCATAAGTTTCAACCAAGTCTTTTTAATGCATATATCCTATCCGGGTTCTTGCTGGCTTTTAACTAATTACGTTATATTTTTACTCACAAACAAAAGTCACCATACAAAACTATCTTTATATTTTTTCAATTCATGAAATTTTTTATATGCTTCGATCTTTATAAAACTACAGAATATAATTCCAACGTAAAAAAATATCTTCACTTACTTTAATATTGTTAGTTAAGACATAATCCTTCCTCGGAATTGCTGATATCCATTTTCTTCTGATCTCTGGGTCAGTTGGGAAACTGAATACTGAAACTTTTGTTTTTGAATCGTAGTTCCCTCTACAGTGAGGAACGGAACATTTGAAAGGCATTTTATTACTGCTTTGAGAACTAAAAAATATGATTAAAAAAAATATATAACTTTTTTAAAGTTGAATCCAATTATTCACCCATTTTCACCACACAACGTACGAAAATATTTCAGGCTTTTCAAAACTTGTGCGTTCCTATCATCGCCTAATTTTTGTGACGTCACTACTCTCTAGTGACGTAGTGGTTTGGCTTTCTTATCTCTAGGAGGTATTGGCCCGACGCTCTACTGACTGAGCTACCGCGGCTCAAATTTATTGGTAAAGATTTGAAATAGAGCAATGCTTTATGTAGGTAAAGTAAAAAGTTTCTTGTAGGTTGATCCATTAGCTTTAAAGGTTGTGAACATTTCCTTTCGGGAGTAGAGAAAAGTTTAAAAGTAACGTGTTCTGTTTAAGACCGTTTGAGCAACGCGATATTTCAGAGTAGTAGTATTCTTACAAGCACTAGATGTAACTTCCTCTATTGATTGAAGGAACCCGTGGATTATTTCAACCTTTAGAAAGATTCAATAGGTTCTTTCCTTATATTAGAATCTTTTTGGAAGATTTTATTGCTTTTTCCCGTGGAAGAGAATATTTTGGAAAGATTGATTTGCTTCTTTCCCGTAGAACACTTGGGAAATATATTGGGCAAGATGGACTGAAACAGTGCAACTTTGTCTACCAAAATTCACTTTATGAAAGGGGTTACATTGCTATTTATACTATTGTGTCGAAAGTTAATTTATGTAGTGGTGGATAAGTCACAGATTCTATTGGTTAAGAAGGTTAAAATTGGATCGAAGTCATGCAGGAAAGACTACAATTGGGAATAAAATGAACTCAAAGATCGGAGTTTAGCACCCTTTACATATAGCCCGAAAAGAAAATTCCTCCATTCCACCTCATTGTTTACGTAATTTTTTTGCACGGCTCTTTTGAGCTGAAAGCAACGTCGGAAATTGCTCCTTTGAGGACTAAAAGAGCGGCTCGAGACTTTAAATCGAGAGGGATCGAATCCGATACATCATCGTTAGAACCTCATCAAAGCTATACAGAATGAGAACGGCATAAATGAATGTGTAATAAACTAATTAAAAAAATGGCGGAAGTGTACTGACGAAGTAAGCAAATAGTCTCCCAAACAAATTAGCGAATTCAACCTTTCGCCATTGGAAAAAGCAACTCGAGTAGGAAACAGGTATCGCTTTTTCCAGCTGTTATTCATATCGAAGAATTTCCTGCCGTTTATATATAGAGAGACTTCGATGAGAGGATGGTTCGAAAACGAAAAGGATTTGAATGAAAAAGCAAAACAAGTGTCTCATTCATCCTGACATGTTGAGGAAATGCAGTTTAAGAGAATAATTAAAGGTAGGGGGAAAACGTTCCAAAAACATCCTCCATCGAAGAGAGAGCGATCGCCACTCTGTTTCAGCCACCTGCTAAGTAGGCTAAACACCGGATCGTGCGTGAATACATTTCTCACAACTGCGCTGGTGTCAGGGAAGGCATTCACACACCATTTGGATCCACTTGTTGATCCACTTTCAGTGACACTTTGATCCCATAACCGCAGGTGAATCGATGCCTTCTAGTACTTTCCGATTCGATTCCTCTCTAGCTACAGTTCTCTTATGCACCAGGGCCTTGGTAGCCCGGTTGGAACAGTAGCGGATTAGCAACCGGAGGGTTACGAGTTCGAATCCAAACAAGGACCGTCGTGTACAAAGACGACTGGTGCGCGTTTAATCTGTCGTGGCCTCAAATGTCGCTTTAGGATATAGCCCTCGCGTGACCGAAGAGTAGAAAGGCCAAAGTGGCTTTAGTTCATTGGTAAAGTACTATGCCCTTTAGAATACACTTGAAACAACCTTTTTAATAGTTTGTTTTACTGTTGTCTAGTACTTCATAGGAATACGTAGATGAAGTTCCCACTTGTTGGGAACGTTATAGATAGAATGAGCCACAATCCTTTGGAACAAACCGTTTGAAATAGAACAAATAAGCCATATTTTTTCAATTCAATTTGGATCGAGTGATGCCCAGACCATCCCACACTTTCAAAAGCGAATTTTTATATTCTTCGTCCGACCGTGGTTCAAAATTACGAGGTGTTGTCCGCGGATCTTTCCCTTAAGGGACTGATCCCGGACCGTCGTCAATAGCCCGTTGTGTCGCTCTAGTGCGACGTTAACTAAAATTACCATTACCATTTTATTTTCTTCGCTGAAAGCAAACTCCATCCAATAACATGGTTACCAACCTCGACAAAGGCATCCATCTGCATTTTGACGATTTTCACTTAATTCATTTTTTGTGTCTCCCTCCCTTCGTGTTTTATACAACGAATCATCTTGATTCTGAATGGAAATGCCGATTGTCACGATAAAATAACCCTTGAGTCGTTATTCCTTTTTTTTCCCGAAGCATCCGAACTTTGAACGCGTTTTTGTAGAAAGGTCACTTTTGCAGATGGGTGCTTTTGGCATGGCGGTGGCGATATAATGACTAAAACAATCTGTTCAATTACACTCTCCTTGGAATAATAAACAATGGATTTGAAATGACCACTAACAATTCCAAAAGATAAAAAAACTCTTTAAAACTACAGCCGAGTTAATGCGAATTTCTATTCTCCTCACACGGGAACAGGTTTCTCTGGATTTAAGTTTAAGAACAGAACACTGGCCTCTCTTTCGAACTCGAAAGGGCGCTGGAAGACCTCCGTTGAATCTCATTGTTCCGAAAATCGAATTACAGGGGGTTCTTGTCCGGGCTGGGTTGAACCGTAATCCTTTGGTTCTATGTGGTTCCCTTTTTACCTCATTCCGCCACGGATCACAGACTGTTTCGTGACTGAGGTTGCTCCGCCATTGAATCAGAATGAAAAACGTTCTTTTCAGCAAACTTCCAGTTGGACACCGGACACGATAGCAGCCTTGTCGGCTTGGGATTTTGCCAAACACGTTCGGTTTCGATGCGAAAACGAGAACGGACAGATGAATTTTGTTAAATTCGAAAATTCTTCTCACGGAGTTTTTTTTTTGTTACAATCTTTATAAGACTATCGAAATCGTAACTAACGAGAAACACGTCTTAGAATAATCTTCAAAACAACAGCCATGTTTGTGCAACCTAAAGACCAAGTAAAATGTGACAGATTCAGAAATTTTTATACGCATCACAGAAATATAAATAGGGGCAATTAGGAATTTATCCATTATGCATTTGAGAAGTGGTCGAACCTTTCGGCCGATATAAATGTTCCGGTTAACACAGCTGCCGGTGCAAATGTTCCATTCATTCTAAACAGCTCGGTCCACAGTACTCAATCAAACGCAACAGCCCTTGTGTAGGGAGGTGGTTAATTAACGTCGCACTAGAGTAACACAACGGGCTATTGGCGATTAACCGGGATCCATCCTAAATGAAAAGAAGCCAGGACAACACCTCGTAATTTTGGACTACGGTCAGTCCTCAGACGACACAGCGCTAGCCCGGTTCGAAGAGCAACGAACTAACAACCGGTGGGTTGCGAGTTCGAATACAAACAAAGACCGTCGTGTACAAAGGAGGCTGGTAATTTAGTAATTTTTAGGTAACGTCGTACTAGAGCAACACAACGGGCTATTGACGACGCTCCGGGATCGATCCCTTAAAGGAAAATTCCGAGGACAGCACTTCGTAATTTAGAACCTCGGTCAGAAGACGAGGCAACACCTGAGCTGGCACCCCACTCTCCAAACTGTCACACCAACCCAACGTGAGGACTTTCGGCCACGACAGATTTAAGGTGCACCAGCCGGCTCTACCCCATACACTTACAAACATCCATACCCGGACTGGATTCGAACCAGTAACCTTCCTATCTAGAGGCTAACACCTTAACCACTATACCGGTTGGTCGGCACAAAGGAGACTGGGGCACGTTGAATCTGTCGTAGCCTCAAACGTCCTCACGTTGGCGTGGTGTAGAAATTTGGAGAGTGGGATGCCAGCTCAGGTGTTGCCTCGTCATCTGACCGTGGCTCAAAATGACGTGGTGGTGTTGTCCTCAGATCTCTCTCTACGGGGTTGTTCCCGGACCGTCGACAGAAGCCCATTATGTTGCTCAAGGTAATGGTAATTTTAGTTAACGTCGTACTAGAGCAACACAACGGGCTATTGACGACGGTCCGGGATCAGTCCCTTAAGGGAAAGATCCGAGGACAACACCTCGTAATTTTGAACCACGGTCAGATGACGAAGCAACACCTGAGCTGGCACCCCACTCTCCAAACGTCCACGCCAACCCAACGTGAGGACTTTCGGCCACGACAGATTTAAGGTGCACCAGCCGCCTCTACACCATACGCTTACAAACATCCATGCCCGGACCCGGATTCGAACCAGGAACCTTCCGATCTAGAGGCTAACACTTTAACCACTATACCGGTTGGTCGGCTATGTTGCTCAAGTGCGACGTTAATTGAAATTCTTACCGACCAAAGACGACAGCTCTCAGGAAATTACAAACCAAAATAAGCCCAAGAACCATTCGTCTCGAAATTCGCTGTCCATTTTCGAGTCAAGAAACCTCCCTCTACCCTCAACCACAACTCTCAGCGTGGAATTACCCCAAGAAGAGAAGGCGGTGGCGAAAGTGGTTTCTTCTCTCCCGCCCCAAACCAGATCGGCGGGGAATGTTCTGCGCTCGGGGCGTCTACCTGCGAGTCCAACAACCCTTCTGCTCGGATGAGAGCTCCCCTCGTTCCAGTCGCTCATTGACCGGTCCATAAGTCGCAGGAGATGCGTTTTCGTTTCGTTTCTCAATCCGTTCCTCGAAAGCGAATCCCCCCCCCGTCTCCATTAGCAACGACTGACCGACCCATGTCTTGGGTGGTCCTGCCCGAGAGATTGCGTCGCGTTCCCCTCGAGATTTTTCATTTCGGTGTTCGAGGGTTTTTAAATTGCCTCGAAACTTTGAAACCCGAATTCATTTTTCACAGCGGCACAACTTTATCTTTTCGTAATCGAAGAAACCATGTGAGTACTGCACATTTTTCAACTGCATTCAAAAGCCCAAGGCTCAGGTGTTGCTTCGTCATCTGACCGTGGTTCAAAATTACGAGGTGTTGTCCTCGGATCTTTCCCTTAAGGGACTGATCCCGGACCGTCGTCAATAGCCCGTTGTGTTGCTCTAGTATGACGTTAAATAAAATTACCATTACCATCGGAAAGCCCAAGACGAATGAATTTTCTATTTTTTGCCTTTTTTTTTCATATAAGTTGTTCTATGATTGATCTATAGGATTGAAATCTTTAAGCATACACTCCCATTACATCACTTAAACCACATCCATATTAATTGTTCTATAAGCCCTTTTTTTTTAACCTAGCTTTCATAGCTCGTCGCGTTATTTTATCTTTTAATCTACCGTAAACCAGAGTTACTTGAACTCACTTTTTCAGATATCTCGTATATTTTCTTTTTAAACCATAGTTAAAGAAGACTTGTACTGATAACCACATTGTTCTTAAGCTACAACATCTCTACTTACTATTTATGATAGTTGTTACCATTTCTTTTAGCATTACATGATTTAAAAAAATACAAAAAACTGGGTTCATGTAGCCCTTAGGCTGGGTTACTTGAACCCATATTCTATTTCCGTATACAAATGCATTATAAACGTGTGTTGGGTTCAAATAAGACATAAAACAGTGCATGTGTTATGACATTAACGTAACCTCTACTCAACACTAGCAGCAATTCGTGGAAATACGTGCATGATCCTCCAGAGGGCTGCTACCTCGCAGATGAACTAAGAACTACGTCGAACAACATTTCAGTAAACCAGTATCAGGAACGACTTGCATAACTTTAACATTTTGGGTTCAAGTAAACCCCTAGGGTCTAAGTAACCCCTGGCTTACGGTACTTCAATTGGGCTTAACTTACGTCATGTGTTTCGTACAGCTTGTCCGTTTTTGCTAGGTATGGAAGGGACATTTTAACTAACATCGCACTGGAGCAACACAATAGGTTATTGGGAACGGTGCGGGTTCAACCCCGTAGGGAAAAGTCCGAGGACAACCCCACGTTTCTTTGAAACAGGTGTCGAGTCGCACTTGAGCTGGCAGCCCACTCTCCAAACTTCCACGCGAGGACATTGGAGGCCACGACCGATTAAACGCGGACCAGCTCCCTTTGCATGCGACAGTCTTTGATTGTATTCGAACTCGCAACCCTTCTGTTGCCTATCCGGTCACTCTTTCAAACCGGGCTACCGCGACCCTGTCCGTTTTTGGACCTTGCGACGCCAAAGCCAAATCTCCTGTTGCCTAACCGGTCACTCTTTCAAACCGGGCTACCGCGACCCTGTTCGTTTTTGGACCTTGCGACGCCAAAGCCAAATCTCCTGTTGCCTATCCGGTCACTCTTTCAAACCGGGCTACCGCGACCCTGTCCGTTTTTGGACCTTGCGACGCCAAAGCCAAATCTAACCCAACACGAATGATGCTTGACCAAAATAAAATGTTATTGATTTGGGCTTTGGTGGGTGCAAGAAAAGACAAATGTTGAAAGTGAATGAATTATACACATCAGGCAGGGGCAAATTAAAACAGGACAAAAATACCCGGCAGAAACTCTTATTCCTGTTGTTCAAAATGGCGGCGACGAGACTGAAAAGGCCAGTCGTCTCAGAAAGGAGTTGTATTTAATGATAATCCCTGGGTCTGGTTTTCTTAAAACTACATTTTACCGGTAATTGGTAATTTTTAGTTAACATCGTACTAGAGCAACACAACGAGCTATTGACGACGGTCCGGGATCAGTTCCTGAAGGGATAGATCCGACGACAACACCTCGTAATTTTGAACCACGGTCAGATGACGAAGGAACACCTGAGCTGGCACCTCACTCTCCAAACTTCCACACCAACCCAACGTGAGGACTTTCAGCCACGAGTTTTAAGGTGCACCCGCTGCCTCTACACCATACGCTTACAAACATCCATGCCCGGACCCGGATTCGAACCTGGCGCAGCTTGTCCGTTTTTGGACCTTGCGCCATAAAATCCCAAAATCCAATCCAATCCGGATTCGAACCATGAATCTTCCGATCTCGAGGCTAACACCTTAACCACTATACCAGTTGGTAGGCACATTTCACCGGATGGTAATGGTAATTTTAGTGAACGTCGTACTAAAGCAACACAACGGGCTATTGACGACGGTCCGGAATCAATCCCTTAAGGGAAAGATTCGAGGACAACACCTCGTAATTTTGAACCACGGTCAGATGACGAAGCAACACCTGAGCTGGCACCCCACTCTCCAAACTTCCACGCCAACCCAACGTGAGGACTTTCGGCCACGACAGATTTAAGGTGCACCAGCCGCCTCTACACCACACGTTTACAAACATCCATGCCCGGACCCGGATTCGAACCAGGAACCTTCCGATCTAGAGGCTAACACCTTAACCACTATACCGGTTGGTCGGCCACATTTCACCGGAAGATGGTTACTTAGCTACACTATATTTTTCTTCTCCAGACTGATCTTTATTAAACGGAAGGGAAAAGAGGCCTATTCGTTCATCCGCCTTAGGTTCGATAAAAAAATGTTAGAATGTTTTCGTTTCTTTGAAGAGGCAAATCTCTTTGCTGATTCTCGCAAGTGTTAGCATGCTTCTACCCTTTAGTTTTCAGAATTCAAGTTCATAAAACGTACTTTTCGAGCAGGTGGTTGAAAGTCAATAAATCTTATGTTGCTGCGTATGAGACGAACTGGTATTTCATTTCACCGGCCTTCAAATCTTACGAAACTCTTTTTCGTTTATTAAAAATGGCCAGCACGGCGTTGCCCGTGAGTTCTTTTCGTGGGGTCAGGTGTGACCACTGCTAGCTGACGTAGAAAATTACTGTTCTGAGCTGACGCAGAAAAATCGAAAAACATTAGGACCACCTGTGTGCCAATTTCCTTATTGTAAGTGCCATAGATTCTTCAGGACACTGCGTACAGAGACACAAACACTTTCTTTTATAATAGTAGATAACTCTCTAGTCGAGAACAACTGAACTCATGTTCGTTTTTAAATTGCAGGAGTCTTCTATATAGATAATTCTCTTACGTGGCACGCAAAAAAGACGTTATTTGTTTTCGCGTTTTGGCAACATTGTACGATTCTTTGTTTATCCCAAAGCCTCGCGCTTCAATTGAATTTATAGCGTTATCGGATGAAATTTTATTGAAAAAAATGAATTTTAGTCGAGCTGTTGCAGTAAATAATAGAAATCAAAGAAAACGAAGGATCTTTTCAGGGTCATTTAAAAAAAGGTCCGTTTCGGGGCAAACTATTATAGTTCAACAAGACGCTTGCATTACAACTTTTGGACAAACTCAATGAAAAAGCGTGGGTGGCTCGAGTGCTGGGTAAATGTACACACAACCAACATGCTGGGTTTTCAATTTCCAAATCAACGCTCACATTTCGAGTCAAAATTTGCTCAAAGTTTCCATTTGAATTCTGATTCCAGAGGTACTGTAAATATCTTTTCTGAAAAACAGCATAAAATTTAGATTTCAAAAATATTTTTTTGGAATATCATATTTTGTTAACAATTCCTTCTGCTAGGACACATGTCTTCATTGATGCGAGCGAAGCGAGCATAGGTTCGCGCAGCGAACCAATGAGGATTGTGAAGCAATCCTCTGGGGGTTGGCTAGCGTTAGCGAGCAGGGGGCGGGCCCCCTAGTTCGTTTTATTGGGCCTTAACATACTGAGATCACACTCTCATTCTATCTTATATATGTACAGTAATCGGAGGTCTGCGACTTCCGAGTCCAAAGACCGTCATATACAAAGAAGCTGATGCACGTTAAATCTGTCGTAGCCTCCAATCATGTTAGCGTGGTGTGGACATCTGGAGAGTGGGGTGCCACTTCACTTGTGACCTCGTCATCTGACCGAGGTTCAAAATGACGTGGTGTTGACCTAGGCTCTTTCGCTTCAGGGGTTGATCCTGGACCGTCGCCCAAAACCCGATGTTTTGCTCCAATGCAACGTAAATTAAATACCTACCCACTTGTCTCTGAAAGATTAATGTTTAACGTTGCCATTTCGCTTCAGCTTAAGTTGAACGTTTTATTTGTTTAAATTTCTTGAATCACAGGGGCTTCCTGGTTTGGTGGTCAAGGTGTTAGCTTCTAGATAAGCTCCTGGTTCGAATCCAGTTTAGTGCATGGATGTTTGTAAGCGTATGGTGTAGAGGCAGATGGTGCACCTTAAATCTGTCGTGGCCGAAAGTCCTCACGTTGGGTTCGTGTGGAAGTTTGGAGAGTGGGGTGCAAGCTCAGGAATTGCCTCGTCATTTGAACGTGGTTCGAAATTACGTGGTGTTGCCCGCGAATCTTTCCCTTGTGGGATTGAACCCGGACCGTCGTCAATAAAACCGTTGTGTTGTACGACGTTAACGACCAATTACCTTATAGGGGCTTCCGGGGTTCTAACTACAGATGCGGAATACGCGCTGTATTAAATGGGAGCAGTTCTACATCGTAAGGTCTGTCTTGAAAGCGAACGATACGTAAAACAACGTGTGAAAATTTTACATTTGCTTAGGTGTGTGCGCGATAAAAGAATAAACAAACACGGAAAAAGGCAATTGAGTAGTGCTGCTATTGATAAAATCCACTTAGTAGCGATAAAGGCGAGAGTCAAACGTTATTGGAGACTTGTTGATAGAAGAATGAACGAGGGAGCTTAAAAAGATACAATTTATATGACTTCGCATCTGTAGTTGCTATTTTTTTCCCCAATTTAATTTCAAGGACTGCTTTAGAACACTGCTTTTTGCATTACCCCCTAGTTTCCGTGTGTTTGGTATACCGTTTACTATCGATTTTAAATTAACTGCCACATAAATATTTTTCAGTGACATGCGCCTCAGGTGTTGCTTCGTCATCTGACCGTGGTTCAAAATTACGAGGTGTTGTCCTCGAATCTTTCCCTTAAGGGACTGATTCCGGACCGTCGTCAATAGCCCGTTGTGTTGCTCTAGTACGACGTTAACTAAAATTACCATTACCATTACCAGTGACATGCGCGGGTAAGGTAATTTTAATTGACGTCGTACTAGTGCAACACAACGGGCTATTGACAACGGTCCAGGATCAATCCTCCAAGGGAAAGATGCGAGGACAACACCACGTCCTTTTGAACCACGGTCAGATGACGAGGCAACATCTGATATGGCACCCCACTCTCCAAACTTCTACAACACGCCAACGTGAGGACATTTGAGGCTGCGACAGATTCAGCGTGCCCCAGCCTCCTTTGTACACGACGGTCTTTGTTTGGATTCGAACTCGCAACCCTCCGGTTGCTAGTTCGTTGCTCTTCGAACCGGGCTAGCTCTGTTTCGTCTTAGGACTGACCGTGGTTCAAAATTACGAGGCTTTGTCCTTGCTTCTTTTCCTTCAGGATGGATCCCGGTTCGTCGCCAATAGCCCGTTGTGTTGCTCCAGTGCGAGCACCCCACCTGCTCCACCTGAGCTGGCACCCCACTCTCCAAACTTCCACTCCTTCCCAACGTGGGGACTTTGGGCTGCGACAGATTTAAGTTGCACCAGTCGCCGCTACACCATACGCTTGCAAACATCCATGCACTGACTCGGAATCGATCCTGGAACCTTCCGATCTAGAGGCTAACACCTTAATCAACTTAACCTTCTGGAAGCTAACACCTTAAATATGCGCGCGTCACGATTGCCCGGTCGGTAGATTAACGGATTAACAACCGTTCGAATCCAGCCAAAGATCGTCGTGTACAAAGTGGCGGGGTGTGGAGGTTTAGACAGTGGGGTGGCAATTCAGGTGTGACCTCGTCATCTAACCGCGGTTCAAACTGACGTGATTGTGCAATCGGATCTTTCACTACGGGTTTGAACCCGGACCGTCGAACGGCAGTATCCCGTTGTGTCGCTCCAGCGCGACGTTAATGGAAATACCCACCTCGATCGCTTGCGTAATTACTGTCAATAAATGCTGCGAAAACGAGTGGACTTTTTTTTTGGGAGGGGGGGGGGTTGGCTTGACCAAGAGAGCTTTCAGTGTCCAAAGAGTGAATCCGATTTCGAGCCATTTCATCGATGGAATGCCAGCCACCGGTCGGCATACCGCACAAAAGGGGGTTAAGCGACGTGCAAAGCGACAACTCCCAAGTCTCCGGGAGCAATTTAAAGGCTAAACACCTACTTTCGCAGCAGACGGCTGAATTAACGAGCCTCGAACTCAATTAAAGTCGCGGGTGACGCAACAGGTGGAAATGGGTTCTAAATTCGGAAAACGACTGCGCGGCTCCTAGCGACAGGGACCAAGGTCGGAGGAAAGCGTTGACCTCTCTCTCTTCGAGAAAGAGAGAGGAGAGAAAAAAAAGCGATAACAAGTACATAAATAAAGAAGGCACGAGCGCTCCTAAAAAGGTCACAGCCATAACCTGTCCAAAGAAGTAGCTTCGCACTTTCGCCGCGAGAACAGCTTCGGCGAAGATCCCTTCGCTGGTGGAGAAGCGAAACTTCTTTGCTGCACACTTCCTAGTAGGCCAAACCGTGGAAGAAACATTTCGTTTCGGTTTGAAACCAATAGCGAAAGGGATCATCCGTCAAAATATCCCTTCTGTCAACAGCCAATGGCTTTGGTCATGCCCCCCTCCCCCCACCCCATTTCAGAATTATTTATGGGATTGCAGTCCTTTAAAAAATATTGCATTGATGCAAAAGTTCATCCCGGTTTGTTTTTTATTGACAAAAATTGAAAATGGCAATTTGGTAGTTTTTAGTTACCGTAGCACAGAAGCAACACAACGGGCTCTTGACGACGGTCCAGGATCAATCCCCTAATTGAAATCAATCGGTAGGTCTGCACAAAAATTAAGGAAAACTTATTTTGTTGGACTAAAAATGACGTTGAATCAGTACAGCATGGATGTGTGCACTTCTGTTCGACTACCTTCCTCAATCTCTCCGGTAGATGCCTCATCCCGGGCTCATACAAGTTCCGAAGCTAAAGCACGGATCCGAGGACAACATCCCGTCATTTTGAACCACGGGCAGATGACGAGGCAACACCTGATCTAGCACCCCACTCTCCAAACATCCATACCAACCCAACGTGAAGACATTCGGCCACGACAGACGCCATACACCATACGCTTACAAATATCCAAGCGCTGACTCGAACTAGGAACCTTCCTATTCAGAAGCTAACACCTTAACCACCAGACCAGTGGGTCAAAACAAAAATTGAAGAAGATTTATTTTACTGATTAAAAATGACATTGAATCAGTACAGCATGTGCCGTTCTGTTCGACGACCTTCCTCCATCTCTCCGGTAGCTGCATCATCCCGAGTTCATACAAGTTCTGAAGCTAAAGAACGGATCCAGGTGACCCCTTATCGTCAAGGCCACCCTCACCCTACACGACACCCTCTTCTTTGCGTCTGCGAAACATTCTCGCCTTTTCGGAAATCAAAGAGTATACTAGATGGAAAAGGATCCTTATTTTCTGCCATTTTGAATGCTTTACGAAATTTTAAAAGCGCAACCCAATAACACACTTCCTTACCCCCGAGTACTCGATTGAATTCCTCCTTTCCAACAACATCAAAACTGAACTCGTGTGGAGTAGATAACACTTGGGTATTGCGATGCAATGCCATCGAGCGCCCAAAACGGGACGAACTTTTGCGTCAACCCAATACTTATGTAAAAGGGCTTTCGAAAATAATTGTAATTTTAAGCACAGCTTTGTTTTGAGTGTGGTTCTAATGCTATTTGTGCGAAGTGCTTTCTATCTTTGAGCAGGAAAATCTATTCTTTTCATGCAGCTCAGTCGAATCGCCATTGCTATTCGGAAAAGACAATTTCTCCTCGCTACAAACATCTGGAGGGTCTATATTATTCCTGCAGATCCATTGATAGAAGCCGTTAGCAAAGCTCTGCCTTTTGCTAGTTTACGTGCAGAATCAATATCAACAAAACGTTAAAGATGGGGAAATCATTATATCAACAAAATTAATATGGAACAAATTAGAACATATTTTCTACTTATCTTCCTTTCAAATACCTTTTGTCATCAGCTTCATTTCACCCCCTAAGTGTAACTTATCCTCAGCGTCCACATAAAAGCATCGCAGACACTCACAAATTATAAGGTGTTCATGAAAAGAGTTATCTAATATTACCGTACTAGTCAAGCTGCCAAGTTTGACAATTTTTTCTAATAAATACCGCCGCGGTGTCCCCTTGGCAAGAGCAGCGGATTAGTAACCGGAGGGTTGCGAATTCGAACGCAACCAAAGACCGTCATATACAAAGGGGGGTCGGGTCAGTGGATGTTCAATCTGCCGTGGTCTCCAATGTCCTCACATTGGCGTGGAAATTTGAGGTATTGTTCTGGTCATCTGACCGTGATTCAAAATAACGTGTTGTACTTGGCGCTTTCCTTTAGAGTCTGATCGCGGGCCGTCTCCTATAGCCCGTTGTGTTTTTCCAGTGCGACCTTAATTAAAATACCTACCTAATAAATATCCGATTCTTAAGGCTAGTGTAACAGTGATTGAGTGCTCTTTTACTGTGAGGTACTTATTTGGAAGTCCACCTACAATTAATGGATGGCATTTTGAATTACACATTTGTGCAAAGATAAAGTAGATATTCCTAAGAAATGCTTTTATAGAGGTTGCGTGAGTTTCTCATTTTGATGGTGCTCTCTCTGCTGATAGAGGCAATTTAATTAAAATTCGCGACGCAATGCATCGATTTCATCTGGATGAATATGCAGGGTGTACACAAAGTCTTCACACGATTAAGAAAACCCATAAAGTAAAAACGCAAGGGAGAAACAATATTTCTCACAAAGTTCAATCTGAATCGGAAAAGGTTATTTTCCTAGACATCGGTATAGCTCAATATATATGGACTCCTTTGGATACAATGAGAGCATGTTGGATGCTCGACTTCACTGTTTCGTGCAGCATTTCTTGGATCGCTAAAGCATCGCTATTGTTTCCTTCAAAGTTTTATCAGGAACTGATGCTACACATACCTTTGTCTTTAATGCAACCTCATACACCCATCAGGAGGGGAAAAGATTCCGTACCCACAAAATCATCTTCTCGAAGGACCCCGCCGATCCTGTTACCGAATCGCTTGATCACTCCCAAGAACCAGTCCTCCCCGGCCGACCCCCGACATTGCAGCATCCCACTGAAACATCCCAAATGTGTACGAAACACACCAATTGTCCTTGGAGTAGACACTTCTGCAGGGTCTGCACACATCCGCCTGACATTTCCTCGTTGGCCTTCGGGGAGGGGTGGCCCCTTGCGGGACCCCGGGCACCTGACGACTTTCCAGGGCTCTGGGTGACGCTCTTCCAGGGGGCCATCCAGAACGCGGGGTGGCTGTGACCTCATTCCATCCCCCCTCCGGCACGCAGGTAGAAAGTGAAGGTCGTTGCCTCAGGTGTCTGTTGCGCAAGTTGTGTTCGAACCCTCCCCTCCAGGTAAGTCAGTGGGTAGGGGCCGACAAGGGGCCCCCTTGGGAGCAGGAATGTGTACCCTCTGCACGCGCCATCTAGTAGTTAATTGTGGGAAGAAGATAAAAGGATTTCGATACTCCTGACGCAATGCCGAAGAGTATGAAAGAGTATATAGGACGCGAGAGGGACAAGGGTTCTAGAATGTCCTCACATTTAGACACACGGAGCGTGGGGGTTTCGTGGAACGGTTGGTGGGATTCTAGTGGTTAATAGAACTGCGGATTCCGCGGCTACCACAATACAATAACGCGATTGTTTAAAAAGGTTTTCAGCGTTTGAGCAGAAAGCTGTTTCTATTGGGTTAATGCAAAAGTTCGTTCCGTTTTGGTTGCTCGGTGGCACTGCATGGCACAACATCCATGGCAAACAAAACATGGTGTTATCAACTTCGCATGGGTAAGTTTCCATGTTGTTTTAAAGAAGGAATTTCAGCGAGTAGGAGAAAAAATTGTGCTATTGGGGGTTGTGTTTTTCAATCATAAAAAGTGGCAGAAAATAAGTAGCACTTTCGACATATGCTTTCTTATTTCCGAAAAGGCACGAATGGTTCGCATATCCAAAAGATAGGCGTCGTGTTGGGCGAGGGTGCCGTTGACGAGTCCACTTGCCGTAAGGGGTTCGGAATGTCTCGTCACCTGGATCCCTTCTTGAGCCACCAGAAACCTGAGAACTTTATACAAATACACTACCCTACAATAATGGACCGGACGACAGCGAATTTCCATAAAATCCGACTACTTGTTTGGGGTGTTTTTCGTGGTATGGCCTGGGACCTTTGCATGCTGTTCATGGTCAATTGAACGCCGACGCCTACATGACCGTTTTGGACAATCAGGTTCTTCCTACGTTCTGGCAATTTTATGGAATGGACGAATGTTACTTCCAGGACGACAACGCTCCATGTCTTGTTGCAGCCTCTGTCAAGCAGTGGTATCGAGATATGAATTTAAAACGTCTTCCCCGGCCTGCTTAGAGTCACGACCTAAACCCCATAGAATATTTGTGGGACGAGTTAGAGCGACTCTTACGGACCAGAGAACTACGTCCGAAATCTACAGCTGAGCTGGCGACATTCTTGCAGCAGGAATGGACACAAATACCCATAGCTGTGTATCAAACTTTGTTCGAAGTATGCCCAGAAGGGTTGCTAGTGTAATTGCAGCTCGTGGGGACCATCCCCATAATAAAGCATGTATTCCTACTCTTGCTGTCAGGTTCATTATTGTAGGGCAGTGTATATATATATATACACACTGGTTTCTTTCCTAAAGGCATATATATATATATATATATATATATATATATATATATATATATATATATATATATATATATATATATATATATATGCCTTGGTTTTCTTTCCTAAAGGAAAAAAAAAACCAATTTAGTTGCTTCGCAGTCCGCTAATGGTCGGCTTAACTGCCACATCTGTTGCCGTCTTTTGAAAAGATGCTTTAATCCGGATGCATGCAAGTGGTTGCTCCCAGGTGGTACCGTAGGTGTGCGTGCAACCAGAAATCAGTGGGCTTCATCTGTCTCGCGCTTCTCTGAACCTCGTTGGACACGTGCACCGAAAACGTCACGAGGAAGTAAAATAACAACCAATGTCTGTGAATGACATCTTTGTTCAAGCCTTTTCTCGGACCAGTGAAAAGGATTAGAGGTATGAGTAGGATTGGGGTACCACCGATCGGAACCACCACCACCTTCCTTATAAGCATTCGATGCTCCAAAATTTGATAATTTTTTTTTGATAATTTTTAAGTGAGGACAGCACACTATCCATTGATTCATCGATACTTTTTTTTTGTAACGAAAAGCAAACCTAAAAATGACGACTCTCAGTACTGCATAATGTCCTCTCAGATCGAAATGAGCACATTTAGCTTTGTCCTACAAAGTTGTTTGTCATATTTTATTGGGGTAGATGGTAGGGATACGACATCGATGTCGATGTTTTATAAAAAAAACATCGATGCATTTAACATCGACGTATTGGAGCCGATGTTTTTGTAACATCGATGTATTGGAAGCGATGTTTTTGTAACATCGATGTTTATACTTGTCGATGTTTTTACGCTGTCGATGTTTGATTAAAAAAAAATACCGTTATAAAAATTAAAAAAAATAACCAAGTAGCATAATTTTTATAACCAGCAAATTAAACATACTTTTAGACCCAAGTGGCCATGGGTGAAGGGTCTGAAAAATAGGGATGCGACATCGATGTCGATGTTTTCAAAACATTGTTGTTTTGTAAAAAACATCGATGAATACACTGAATTTTAAAAATATCGATGTTTTGGGGGCGATATATAATCAACATCGATGTTTTAATTTTGAGCATCGATGTTTCAAAACATCAATGTTTAGCTGCCGATGTCGCATCACTAGTAGATGGAAAAGTTCGTCCCGTTTTGGGGCGCTAGATGGCATTGCATCGCAAAACCCGAGCGTTATCTACGTCAAGAATGGAGTTTGAAAGAAGTCATTTCAGCGAGTGCTCTGTAGAAAAAGTGTGTTATTCGGTTGGGTTTTTAAAATTTTACTAAGCATTCAAAATGGCAGAAAATACAAAGCGTTTCGGATATATTAAATGCTTTTTTTTCTTCCGAAAATGCAAAAATGTTTCGCAGACGCAAAAGAAGGGTGGTGTCATGTAGGGTGGGAGAGAGGGCATCTCAAGAACGGTAAATACTATACGGATTCAATGTAATCTGTGAGTAAAGAAAATAATGTTTCTCTTCCATTTTTGCCAAAAAAAAAAAAAAAACGAGACGAACTTTTGCATCAATCCACTAGATTGGCGAATTTCGTTTTATTTTCTCAGCCTCGCTCCCCCGGAATCTGAACGGGGCTGTCGGGAGAGATGTAGTGTCACAATTTCAGTCGTGTTTGGAGAAGTGAACTGATCGGATTGTTTTCCAACAGGTGGTGGCCGCCCAGACGCACGTGGTGAAGCCTCGGGGCTGCGACGTGAACGAGAACGCGCTCTCCGAGGCGTGCAAGACGGAGCTGGGACTCAGCGAGGAACAGGTCAAGACGGGACAGCCGCTCGAACAGGTTGTCGAACAGGTGAGTTGCTTCCTTTTCTCCGCCACTTCCTTCAGTTGCAGAGGGCCTTGATATACATCGAGGCACACCCCCGAAACGGTCTGCATGCTCCAGAAATAAATGGTCGAGTTGCCTTAAGGGATGCGAGTCCAAATTTTCCCGTACCTCCTTCAAATGATAGAGGACAGTGGTAGCCCGGTTGTAAGAGTAACAGATTAGCAATCGGAGGGTTGCGAGTTCGAATCCAACCAAAGACCACCGTGTACAAGGAAGACTTGTGCACGTTAAATCTGTCGTGACGTCCAATATCCTCATGTTGGCGGCAGCTTGGAGAGTGTGGTGCCTGCTCAGGTGTGACCTCGACATCTGACAGTGGATCAAAATGACGTGGTGTTGTCCTCGGATCTTCCCCAAGGGATTTGATCCTAGTCCGTCGCCAATAGCCCTTTTTACTACCTATCCCATGGCTTGATACTTTCCAAACAGACCTCACATAGTTTAAAATGATAGATAGGTATTTATAATTAGCACTGTACTTGAGGGTATTACACAACGGGTAATTGGCGACGGTTCGGGATCAATCCACAAGGGAAAGATCCCACGACAAAACCACGTCATTTTGAACCACGGTCAGGTGACGAGGTTAACATCTGAGCTGGGACCACACTCTCCACATTCCCTCATCATGCCAACGTGAGGACATTTCAGACCATCGTAGATTTTACGTGCACCAGCCCCCTTTGTACACAAAGGTAATGCATGGATTTGAACTCTCAACATAGTTTCAAATGACTTGCTCAATTAGTATTCGGTCGGTAAGGTAAGCGCGGAAGGCAGTCTGGACGAGAATAGATTAGACGAGATGACCTATTCGTCTAGACATGAGTGCCCACCACATATTCAGAGGTGACCACATATTCATCCCCAAGTGTTATAAATGTCAAAAAACAATAAAAATGCATGGGAAAAGAAACGTTTCACGTATAGTTTATTCACACAATTACTCGCGGCTTGTAAAAATGTAATTTGGAAAATCTTTCGAGCAAAATATGCAACTATGGTTAGAAGGTATTTGGTATTTTTAATTAACGTCACACTGGAGCACCTCAACGGGCTATTGTATGTTTCGAAGGGAAAAATTGTTTAGCCCAGCTGATCACAAAGCTGCTGAATCTGCCTTCTCTCTTTCTTTTCATTTGTTCTGTTCTCTCATTTCTCCGATCTTCTCTTTTGTGAACAGCAATACTATTGGCAGGAGCTACACGAGATGAAGGATTGGCTTTCTGAAGACAGAGTGCATGAACTCATTCACTTCGCACTGAAAAATGCTTCAGTGACACGGACAAGGGGTTTGTGCTCTGCCAATCAGTCGTGGCCTGAAATGTCCCCACGTTGTCGTGCTATGGAAGTTTGGAGAGTGGAGTGCCAGCTCAGGCGCTCACTTCAGGTGCTCACTTCGTCATCTGAACCTAGTTCCAAATGACGTGGCATTGCCCTTCCTTCAGGATTGTATCTCTGACCGTCGCCAACAGCCTGTCGTACTAATCCAGGGTGACGTTAACTCAAATACCTACCTACCAAGAGAAAAGAAGCAGGGGCTCTTGAATCCCTCTGCACGGCCCGGTGTCGTGCCACGATTCCCTTGCATTCGCTCCACGCAGTGCGTCTCAGTCCGTGCAGCTGTGCCAGGTTCCATTTGTTTGTGTTATCTGCGATCTGTTTCAGGAGGAATGAAACGGAAAGGAGCCCTCGACCCACATGGACACTGTTGCACAAGGAAAGGTTCCAACACGATCTCGCTTCTTTCACCTCGATAACGTAAGCCATGCGTAAGGCTTCGTCATTCGGGAGGAATGGAACAGCAACCTGTTAATTGATTGCTGATCGACGATCCATTCAAGTGACCGTGTGTTTTCCCTCGCCAAACCACACCAAAAAAGAGCTAAAGAACTTTTCTTAAAGTGTATTTGGGATGGCGATTTTCCCAAAATATGTTGGGTCCGCGGCAGCGTGGTTAGAACACTAACTTACTAGCTAACGGATGATTTCGAGTTCGAATTCAACCAAACACCGTCGTGTAGCAAGGATGTGAGGATTGCCGAATTATATAGCTTTTTAATCCGATCAAGTATAAACTCTTTGAACATGCGTTTATTATAACAGAGCACAGCACTAAGACAGGACGACTACTTTAGATACAGAATCACACTATTTACATGGGAATTAGATTCAGTATCTCAACGTTCCGAAGAACATATCAGACACGTCCGGAGTCTACAATAACCTCCGACGTTCTCTGTAGTGCCACTCACCTTGCGATAGATGGCGTTATCACGCAGGTGACGCTAACTTGACTGTCTCTACAGGGGATGCTGCACAATCTGTCGTGGCTTTAAGTGTCCTCACCGTGTGGAAGTTTGGTGGGAGTTGCCAACTCAGGTGTGACCTCTTCGTCTGAGCGTGGTTCAAAATGACGAGGTGTTGTCCTCGGATCTTTCTCTACGGGATGGATCCCGGACCGTCTCCAAATGCCCGTTGTGTTGCTCCAGTTCGGTGTTCATTCAGCTACTCCCCTTCTCGACCAGATGGTTTCTCCTATATAATTGTCCTTCAGGAAGGATGGAAGATGGGTAGGTAGATATTTAAATTATCGATTTCGCAAATTAACTTTTCGTGAGTTGGAGAGTAAAAAGCAAAGAATAGCGAAACGCATATGGATCTAAATAAGTGGTTTCCGACGCGGTCTACGCAATTGCCTACTTCTTTCCAACTGAAAAAAAAAATGCTTCTAAGTATTAGGCTGATGCAAAAGTTCATCCCGTTTTGGGCACTCGATGGAATTGAATCACAATTTCAGTCTCCACACGATTCAAATTTCGATGGTATTGGAAAGAAGGAATTTCATTGTGTACGTGGGGAGGAATTGCGTTATTGGAGGGGGGGTGTTACTCTCTCTCTCAAGTTGTATTAAGCATTAAAAATGGCAGAAAATATAAAGAATTTTCGACACATGATTTGTTATTCCCGAAAAGGCAAGAATACTGTGCAGACACAAAAGCAGATAGGTGTCGTGTAGGGTGGGGGTGCCGTTGACGATTCCACGTGGCATAGTGCTAGGTGCACACACATAGCTTTAAATCGTACGGGAAAATATCGTACGATATTTCATAGATATTGCTTACACCAACCATGGTTTTATTCTCAGTAAGTGCAGTCGCTTGTTAAAAGCTCAAGACTACTCATCTCAAGTTGTGGAGAATACGAATACCAAACGTGTTGTTGCTATATGGTTGGTGTGCAGTTGTCTTTTTGGAACTTTAATAACAAACACATCTACCACATGAGAAATGTCTTCCAGGTAAGTAAAATCCTAAAGTTCCATACTTCTTTGTTGGAGATGAAGCATTGGGGCTACATAAACATTTATAAACACCTAACGATAGAGTAGAGTTGTCTTACCTTCAATATACTTACTTTGTTCACAGCAGACGTCTTTCGGTACATTTGTATCTTGGTCTTTTTCTAATGTTTTGTCCAAAAGCACTGGTCTTTGTACCAATGGAATAAGGATTTCACTATAAATATTTTCTGCCATACTTTAAACAAAAATAACACCAATTAACTACCGTATAACAAACTGAAAATACTATTTGAATACACAAGTAATTGTTGAGAAATAAAATGGAACACGCAAAAAGTGAACTGAAGACAGGTTATAGTACGAATATAATCGTGGAGTGTGCAAGCGTGCAATGTGTCACTTACTTCACCGAATTAACGGAAACGGCACGGCGATCGTCTGTTGTAGTGACAGTGGATGGTAGCAACACGACAATCGTGCAGTGTGTAGATCGAACCTTGTGCAAGCTCCCACGCTCTTCTTTGTTCCACTGAAAGAATTGGATCGGACTATATTTTCCCGTAAGAACAAAATCGATGTGTGTACAAACTATTCTAATAGAGTTCGGAAAATTTTGTCACCTGGATCGGTAATTTAGCCAGAAACCTCGGAACTTGTGACGCGGGACGATGCAACTATCGGAGAGGGGAAGCAACTTTAATTGACGTCGTACTAGAGCAACACAACGGGCTATTGACGACTATCCGGGATCAGTCCCATAAGGGAAAGATCCGAGGACAACGCCACGTCATTTTGAACTACGGTTAGATGACGAGGCAGCGCATGAACTGGCACCCTTTTCTCCAAATATCCACACCAACCCATCGTGAGGACTTTCGGCCACGACGGATTAAAAGTGCACTCTACACCATACTCTCACAAACATCCATGCATTGACCCGGATTCAAACCAGGAACCTTCCGATCTCGAGGCTAACACCTTAACCAACAGATTGGTTGGTCGGCACAATTATAGGAGAGATAAAGAAATGTCATAGAACAGAACACAGCGCATACCATATGGATGTAATTTGTAGTCTTGAAAGTAATTTTTTTCCCATTTTTGTCTAAAAACGGGACAAACTTTTGCATCACTCCAGATTTAGTAGATCCACATCCTAACAGAAGGATGCTTAGAAGAGGAAACAAAGGAAGAGCGGCTTTTCAAAACATGCTTTTTTTGGCTCAGAATGCACTACGGTTTCTTACTCTGCATTCAATGTGGCAGCCCAGTGAGTGAGTTATCTTGTCCGCGGTTATTTATACCCTGCAAGCTTTTGTGGCATTGAGGGAGACGCAACACCTGCGATGACACTGTGGCGGAAATGACGTCACGCGAGCGTCCGTCTTTTGTTTGTGTCCACGCCACAATGATATTTCCTTCCACCACAACACATTTTCCAGATTTATTTGTCCGTTCATTCTTCTCGAAATAGGCGTGTAAACGTTGTCCCGTGTGCTGCATTTCTGAACAGGCCAGTAGCGGCAAATTATAGGGCGGAAAAATCTGGGGTAGTTTTGCGAAAGTTGTTAAATTTCATGCATATTTTCAAGGAAACAGACTTTCAGATCAACGAAAAAAAAACAAATATCGATCGTAAAATAGACTTTCAAAAAAGTTTAACGTTGGAAATTTATTGATTATCAAATTCTATGGTAATGGTAATGGTAATGGTAATTTTAGTTAACGTCGTACTAGAGCAACACAACGGGCTATTGACGACGGTCCGGGATCAGTCCCTTAAGGGAAAGATCCGAGGACAACACCTCGTAATTTTGAACCACGGTCAGATGACGAAGCAACACCTGAGCTGGCATCCCACTCTCCAAACTTCCACGCCAACCCAACGTGAGGACTTTCGGCCACGACAGATTTAAGGTGCACCAGCCGCCTCTACACCATACGTTTACAAACACCCATGCCCGAACCCGGATTCGAACCAGGAACCTTCCGATCTAGAGGCTAGCACCTTAACCACTATACCGGTTGGTCGGCTCAAATTCTATGGATAGATAAAAAAAAATTTTGACGATTCGCAGAAGCCCGGTTGTTTGAGCAATGGATCAACAATTTACGAGGGTTACGAGGTCCAATTCAACCCAAGACAATCGTGTACAAAGGGGACTGGTGCACGTTAAGCCTGTCGTGGCCTGAAATGTTCTCACGTTGGAGTGGAAGAATGGTAATTTTAATTAACGTAGTACTAGAGCAACACAACGGGCTATTAACGACGGTCCGGGATCAATCCCCTAAGGGAAAAATCCGAGGACAACACCGTGTAATTGAACCACGGTCAGATCACGAGGCCACACCAAAGCTGACACACCACTCTCCAATTTTCCAAACCAACCCAACATCAGGACTTTCGGCCACGACATATTTAAGGTGCACCAGCCGCCTCTACACCATACGCTTGCGAATAACCATGCACTGCCCCGGATTCGAACCAGGAACCTTCCAATCTAGAGGCTAACACCTTAACCACCGGACCGGTTTGTCGACTGCGTGGTGTGGAGAGTGTGCCAGCTCAGGTGTGACCTCAAAATCTGACAGTGGTTAAAAATTGCGGATTGTCCTCGGATCTTTCCCTTCGGTTTGATCCCGGACCTTCGCCAATAGCCCTGTTACGTTAACCAAATACCAAAATACCATTTCTGACTTTTATGTGTACGCAAACATAAAGCATAGATTTGTTTTGTAACTCTCCGCGTTTTTCTCCTATTCTGAGAACTTCTGAGGAAGTCTGTTTTTTCCCTTTTTTTTCTTTGGGAGGGGGGGGGGTTATGGTTAAATGGACCTACTTGGCCATGCTGCGCCAAACACTAGACATACAACGTCAAGTAATAGACATACACACTATGAAAGTTTTTACTGACACACGAAGAGAGAAATACGCACGGGGAGGAATGCATCTTGCAAGAATCGAACCTACGCCGCCTACAACTCGAAGGTTGCTAGAGCAGTGGATATATCCATTGAGCCACGACGAAGGCCGTTTGGGGTAGTCTGGACTAAAGAAGTTTGTTTCCAGCATCAACTGAAAAAGCGGGAACACAATGAAATGAAATGTTCTATTTTTTTATCTAACGGAGGCTGGACAAAGCAAGGTCAGATTTTTCTTCTCGTGCGGCCTACACGAAAAATCTCGCTTTCGCAAGTCCCGACGTAGGAGTGTGGTCACGTGACCTTAATTACCGATGGCTGATGGGAAACTGCATCGAATTTCTTCCGCCCAAAGCGGGTATGGACATACCAGTGTTTTGATCCCAGTTAACATGATTTGGATTTCTAATAACCATACAAATACAAGTAAGAACCCTTCCAAAACTGAACACAAAATTAAAACACGTTGATGCATAGATAGTATTTAGGTTTCAACTGAAAATTCCTTTTTCCGATATCAAAGGTCCATTATCTCTTCATGACTTCATGGTAAAGACCGGCGTTATTTTGAAAGTAAAGACAGATCATTCAGTTTTAGATCTGCGAGTAGACATTGCGATGGGTAGACCTCTTCACAACAACTCTTCTGTCGGCAAATCAGTTTTCTCGTATGTTTAAAAACATTTCAGGCAATTTCAACAACTGTGCAATCAATATTTAAATATGCACAACAAAGGAATAGAATTTATAAATTACTTCCCCAATGTGGAGTAATTTGAACTGCTTTCGATACTGGACGAATAAACGAATATCGAAATCCATTCAATGGGCGCATGGTGAACAGTAGGTAATAAGATGAATTTCGTAACCTGAAAAATAAGATATCTGAATGGCAGTTCAAAATAATGCCATAGGGTATGTATACACTAGAAACCATGAAAATCGATATTTTTTTATAGCTTAAAAATATTTTCCTACTTCTTAGGTTTCAAACAATACCCAGATCTCGTAAATATTCGAAATAGTTTTCGAATATTTACAATAATTCGAAGAGAATTTCAATAACCATTTTTTTGGATCATGAGGAACACATTAATCAGCACACTGGTGGTCAAAACCAGTGTTTCCCAACTTTTTCACAGGATCTTCGTTAATTAAAATACTATACCATATCCACACTCGAGGTCAACTGACTTGATCATATTTGATCCTACAATGTGGATTCTTCCTCCATAAAAATATAGTTCTTGAAATATTACAAACTAGGGGGCCTGCCCCCTGCTCGCTAACGCTCGCCAACCCCCGGAGGATTGCTTCGCAATCCTCATTGCTTCGCTGCGCGAACCTATGCTCGCTTCGCTCGCCTCAATGAAGACATGTGTCCTAGCAGAAGGGATTGTTTACAAAATATGTTACCAAAAAAATATTTTTCAAATCTAAATTTGCTGTATTACAGAAAAATATATACACAGTATCTCTAAAATCAGAATTCAAATGAAAACTTTGTGCAAATTTTGACTCGAAATGTGAGCGTTGCTTTGGAAATTGAATACCCAGCATGTTGTTTGTGTATACATTTTCCCAGCACTCAAACGACCCACACTTTTTCATTGAGTTTGTTTCCGAAAGTTGTAGTGCAAGCGTCTTCTTGAACTATAATTGTTGGCCCTGAAAAGGACGGTTTTTTAAATGGCCCTGAAAAGATCCTCCGCTTTCTTTAATTTCTATTATAAACTAACTGCAACAGCTCATTAAAATTTCCTTTTTTTTTTTCAATAAAATTTCATCCGATAACGCTCAATCGATGCGCGAGACTTCGCGATAAACAAACAATCGTACAGTGTTGCCAAAACGCGATTACAAATAACGTCTGTTTTGCGTGCCACGTAAGAGAATTATATATATATCATCCGATAACGCTATAAATTCAATTGAAGCGCGAGGCTTTGGGATAAACAAAGAATCGTACAATGTTGCCAAAACGCGAAAACAAATAATGTCTTTTTTGCGTGCCACGTAAGAGAATTATATATATAGATTAATCACAAAATAAATAAACGAATAGCGAAATTTTTTTAATACAACTTGAAACTATGGAAGGTTTATTTTTTAGTAAAGTATTTATTACTTTTATTTTAAAATTAAATTGTTTGATGTGTAGTACTTTATTTTACCGAATTTTCACATTATAATTTACTTTTATAACAACCACCAAGGCAAATCCCAGAGCCGTAACGTGCAATTTTATCATTTTCCGATAACTTTCTTGTCTCACTTTACTTCAGTCTGTTAAATAGTCAATAGTACCGCACGTTTATGGTTACGAGTGTCGTCAGGACTGGTAGACAGGAGCAGCAGTTCGCTTGGTCTGTCCATATAGTTGGTTGCTTTTTAAATTGTGTCAAACATTCAAAATGGCAGAAAATAAGAAGCATTTTTGACCTATAATGCTTTTTTATTTTCGATAAGGCAAGAATGGTTCGCAGACGCAAAAGATACACTACCCTACAAGAACGGAGCGGACGCCAGCGGATTTAAATGAAATCCGACTACTTTTATTATTATTATTATTTTTTTTTGGGGGGGGGGGGGTTGTGGTATGGCCTGGGACCTTTGCATGTTGTTCCTGTTGAATTGAACACCGAAGCCTACGTGAACATTTTGGACAGTCAGGTTCTTCCTTCGCTCTGACAATTTTATGGAATGGACGAAAGTTACTTTCAGGACGACAACGCTCCATGTCATATTGAAGCCTCTGTCAAGCAGTGGTATCAAGATATGGATGTAAAACGTCTTCCCTGGCCTGCTCAGAGTTCCGACCTAAAGCCCCATAGGACATTTGTGGGACGCGTTAGAGCGACGCTTACGGACCTGGGAACCACGTCCGAAATCCACAGCCGACCTGGCGACATTCTTGCAGCAGGAATGGACACAAATACCCATAGCTTTGTATCAAAACCTTGTTGAAAGTATACCCTAGATGGGTTGCTAGTGAAATTGCTGCACGTGGGGGACCAGTCCCTTATTAAAGCATGTATTATTTCCCCTGTGCCATCACATCTTGCTGTCCGGTCCATTATTGTAGGGTTGTGTATGTGTTGTGTAGTGTGAGTGTGCCGTTGGCACTAACACGTGCCGCAAGTGGTTCGGAAATTTCGTCGCCTGGACTAGTTCTTGAGCCAGAAACCTCAGAACTCCTGTGAGCTCGGGATGATGCAGCCACCTATTTTAATTAACGTCGCTCTTGAGCAACACAACCTATTGGCGACGATGCGGGATCAATCCGAAAGGGAAAGATTTGAGATGCAGCTACCGGATCGAGGGAGAAAGGTCATCGAACACAAAGGCACAGACTATATTAATCCGATGTTATTTTTAGTCACAAAATATTTTTTCTTCCATTTTTGTCAAAGAAATGGGACGAACTTCTGCATCAATCCAATAATACTTCAGAGCAACCAGGAAAAGTGGACATTTCGGTCGAAACTTGTAGTTTCACATTAGATATTAACGTTATTCTCTGAAACGATCCGGTTAATCTAGTGAAGGAATCCTGTACTCAGAAGGAAGTGCGCATCTGACAACAGTTCTACAGATTTGGAGTAAGAACGTGCGATCCAAATAATGCCATTTGGAGAAGGAACTCGTGGAAAAATGCTTGTTCCAACACTTCCACTATCTGACGGGCCGAAGTGCAGCAGAGATCTTTTCCCGAATACGGACCAACCTTGACTTTGACCGTCTGTCGTTAGCGGGGGAGAGAGAGAGAGGTGTCACGTTGCGGCACAGAGGTGTTTCCGCCGATTCGACACTACTCTTTATCCTCACTCCCGAAAGAGCTGATGAGCGGCGATTATTACCGGCTTTAATTACTTCCTGGTTGAAGGAAGCTATCCAAACGCTGATTGTTGCCATTGTGCAACGCTGTCGTCTCTCGGCTGCTCTCGTATCTGACTCGGTATGTATTGTAATTAACGACGTACTAGAGCAACACAACGGGCTATGGGCGACGGTCCGGGGACAACACTACGTCTTTTTTAATCACTGTCAGATGACCAGGTCACAGCTGAGCTGGCACACCACGCCAACGTTAGGACATTGAAGGCCATGGCGGATTAAACGTGCAACAACCCCCTTACGGTACACGGTGATCTTAATTGGATTTGAACTCTCAACCATCCGATTGCTAGTCCGTTGCTCTTCCAACCTGGCTACCGTCAAGGATTGATAAAATGATAAATCGAATTCTTGCCACTGAGTTCTATCCTCATCTGACCGTGGTTCAAAATGACGTGTTCTCCTCAGATCTTTCCCTTAGGGCAGGGGTAGCCAACCTTTTACATACCATGCGCCAATTTTTTTTAAATACGAGTTCCGATGCGCCTTATAACTCAAGCACCTTTTCTACCTTACGTTCATGGTCCTGCCATATCCTTAATAACTTTTTTAATAAAAGTATGTTTATGTACATAATTAACATTTTAAAATGCTTTAACTATTGTACGTAAAACAATGTATATTGCAGCACATAAACATTACTTACCATTAATAAGACTTTTGAGCCTGTTTGGATTTCTCTAGTCTTTTAATGTTTGGTGTAAAGTTGTTACTGAGAGCAACAGAGAATTTTTCAAAATTTGAATCATTCATTCGCTACCTTGTTTTTCTTTTAATGAAATTCATGATTTAAAATGCTTGTTCACTTGTAATCAAAGAATGCGTAGGTGCAAGGATGCAATGCGCCACTTGTAATCATCAAATGCGCCAAGTTTGGCGCATGCGCCACAGATTGGCCACCCCTGCCTTTGGGGATTGATCTCGGACCGTCGTCAATAGTCCATTGTGTTGCTCTAGTTCGACGTTAGTTACATTACCTACCTACCTTCGAGATATCTTTTTTTAACACTAAAAATACCTCATAATTTTTATAAAATTTTTCCTGTCGTTACAAATTAACATTATTTAAACAAAACTGCTTGCATGCATGCTTTGAAGCTTCAAGTCGTGTTTTAAATTCGTTTCCGTCGATATATCGTTACCACCACGCCAAAGGCACCATCTGCATTTTGTCGATTTAATTTTTCGAGTCACCTTTTCACATTTTGTTTTATGACGAGGCCCCGAATCATCTTGATTCCTAGGGGAAATACCGATTTTCACGACAAAACTTTCGAGTGGTCACTCGACTTTTCCCGAAGCATCAATCGTCATCTGACCGTGGTTCAAACCGACGTAGTGTTGTCCTCGATTTTTTCCCATCGGGAATAGATTCCGTTTGGTTGAGGGGTTTTATGGCGCAAGGACCCCATACTTCACCATACACAATATCAAGTAATAGACAGACGCACAATGAAAGTTTTACTGACAACGAATAGAGAAATACACCCAGGGAGGAATCGAACCCTGCCTACAACTCGAAGGTTGCTAGAGCAGTGGCTAACCCACTGAGCCACGACAGCCCCAAGGGTTTGTTTCCAAACCCTCGCCCGTATCACATTGTGTTGCTTCAGTGCGACGTTTAATAAATACCTACCCAAAGCACCCATACTTTGAAAGCGATTTTGTAGAAACGTCAAGTTATGCAGACTTGTGCCTTCGGCGTGGTGTTATCGCAATACCCCACCATTTTCGAGGGATGTCACAGAACGAGACGGAATCGAATGTCTCCATCGATTGTCGCACGAACTTGCGAGCGAGCGTAAGCAGCTTATCGGAGCTTAAGCTTCCTGCAACAACTGGCTTGTTTTCCCAAATCTCCGCATGTCCCTAACTAGTTTTCTGCTTTTCTTCCTCGATCCTCTCTGCTAATGCCCAGCCGATGTTCTTTGAACTTTCCTCGGCTTTTCACGGCTCGATCCCCTTACTTTAACGATCCGCATCAGCGGTTTACTGTTTCTGTGTCGCTGCCTTCCAGACTGCCTTTACTGCATTCGACATTGTAAACATCAGCGAATGACATGGCTCAATGCCTCACATACAACACAACAATGTACCGCGTTGGAATTCTCTTCAGTCATTAAGAAGTCACTGCTTTAACTTCAACGAGCTTTGTCTTAATTTGTTTCGAGTCTGGTTTTCACTTGGAAGAAATCTCAAACAAAGTTGAGTTCAAAGCGCATACGGTAGGCTGAGAGCCACTTAAATAGCAAGCGATTTTATTGTTTAAAAAAATAGTTCAATTGAATAATCCGGCTCTGCTCGGTTGAAACGATTGATTGTTGGTTGAAAAGTGAATTAGAATAATCACTTTTCTTACATAGAAAAATGCAATCATTTAAGTTGTACGGATAATACTTTTTAACTTCGTTTTAACTTCTTCATAGCCCCTACGATTTACTTCGGATGCAACTATATACATTTAATTCCTGAATAATATATTGCAATATGCAAAAGACTATGACATATACAAACAGAAACGAAACATGTGCAATGTGTCGAATTTCGACTTCCAGAGCTTCAATGGAGCAATTCGAAAAAGAAAGACAATAATGATTTATGAAATTTAGTAATGCTCAAATATGACAGCGACATTTCCCTGTGCTAAGTTCCCTGTAGAACGCGTTTCCTTATCCATGCCCATTTATTGCAGAAAAACAAACTTTAGGTTTTGAATTTGTAATATGCAAAAGACTATGACATATACAAACAAAAACGAAATTTCGATGAAAAAAATGCAGAATTCTGAAAAACGAAAGTTGTGCAATGTGTCGAATATCGATTTCCTGAGCTTCGATGGAGCAATTCGAAAAAGAAAGACAATAATGATTTATGAAATTTAGTAATGCTCAAATATGACCGCGGCATTTCCCTGAGTTAAGTTCCCTGCAGAACGCATTTCCTTATCCATGCCCATTTATTGCAGAAAAACAAACTTTAGGTTTTGAATTTGGGGGCACTTTTAGGACTAGCTGTGTGCCAATTTTTATGGTACACAGCTAGTCCTGTGTACCATAAAAAGTGGTATGGTCGTAAATGCTATAGATTGGTCTGAAGACAGGAAAGTAATAGCCTATGTTTCCTGTAGTGTTCTAAAGTATAAGTATACCAAATTTGGTGTGGATTGGTCAAACGGTATAGATATGTAGAGAATATACATAAACACATCCTTTTTAGTATAGATAGATCGTAATTGTTAAACAGCCAATGTGACAAAGCATTGTTCGTCGTTGTGAATATAAACATTTAATTTCTTATACATTTCTTATCTGAGGCTAAAGAACGTTTCTCTCGTTTTGCATTGTGTGTGCCATGTTCATAAAGTGTGCCATTTGTGCTTTTCAGCTGGATCAGTTCGTGCAGGCGAAGCTGAGCCCGGACAGCGCCCAGTCGTTCCACCTGGTGACAGACGGACAGATGCACCTGCGACAGGTCCTCCACCCGGAGGCCTGCCACAAGAACATCACCCTACCCCACTACTACTACTCCTTCTTCGACCTACGGAAGGAGTTCAGGAAGTTCTACCACTCAGACGAAATCCACTCCATACAAGACATGCTCAACTGTATCCTTTTGGCTTTTTTCTTTCCAGCATTAACTGTATACGTATGCATATACAATTGAAAGTGGCCGCGGTGGCCTGGTTATAAGAGTAGCGGATTAGCAACAGGTAGTTTGCGAGTTCGAATCCAACCAAACGTCGTCTTGTACCAAAGAGGAATGATGCACGTTCAATCTGCTGCGGCCTTAAATGTCTTCACATTGGCGTGGTGTGGAAATGTAGACAGTGGGGCGCCAGCTCAGGTGTGGCCTCGTCCTTTGACATTTTTAATTAACTTCACACTGGAGCAACACGACGGGCTATTGGTGACGGTCCGGGATCAAACCCGAAGGGAAAGATCATAGAACTACACCGCGTAATTTTGAACCACGGTCAAAAGACCAGGCAACACCTGAGCCGGCATCCCACTCTCTCCACCACTCCAGCGTGACAACCTTGGAGTCCACGACAGACTGAACGTGCACCAGTCCCCTATGTACATTACGGTCTTTGGTCGGATTCGAACTCGCAACCCACCGGTTGCTAATCGGCTAATCTTCCAACCGGGCTACCGCTGCCCTCGAGCTAAACGGACTGAAATCTCCTGTGGACTCACTCGCGTAATGTGCACAACTCTGAGACCTCTCCTTTTTTCTTCACGCACATATCACTCTCGCATCCCTCACAACACCGGGTCTGAGCACATCCGATTCACAAACCAAAACACCCTCGCTAATAAGAAACGAAGTGAGCAAATATGCGCGACCAGTCACCCACAGCAGGGGACGACACTCTGGAAAGCGCTCGTCACGCCTTCGGAGACCGAAAAACGCTCTTGACATTGACTCCGAGAAAGCCTTCGTTTCTTCAGTTTCGTGAGACGCCCACGGGCTATGAATCAAAGCCTTTTTTTTTTCTCGAATGCGTCGTTGGGGCTGAAAGGCATCCATGACAATGTGACCTTGATCATCCATAAAGGTTGCTTTTGCACCAGTAATCTTCGACCAGGAAATCCCGCTGGGATTCTGAACCGACTTTGCTCTAATCCAAGGATTGTGACGTGAATGCAACACTATGGCACTTATCCCACTTTGGGAATGAATTTTGCAATCGTGACCGAACACTCGTGTGACAGGCTCCTTCTGTCTGCTATCGTCAAAAGCAGGGTGGATAGGTTTTGTAATTAACGTCGTATTGGAGGAACACAACGGGTTATTGACGACGTTCCGGGAAGAATCCCCCGAAGGAAAAATCCGACGACAACACGTCGTAATTTCGAACCCCGGTCAGACGACGAGGTCACACCTGAGCTGGCTCCCCACTCTCCAAACTTCCACACTAACGCAAATGGGGAAGGGGTCGTAAGATTTTCCAGTTTACACCATTTGTATAAAAAAAAGAACTTTGAAATTCAAGGCACTGCATAACATTTTATAGCTAGACCACGTCTGGTCTTTCGAAAATACAACGAGAAACATAAAACTTGATGAAGTAAATATATATATATATATATATATATATATATATATATATATATATATATATATATATATATATATATATATATATATATATTATATATATATATATATATATATATATATATATATATATATATATATATATATATATATAAAACCAGTACATTAATCAGTTAAAGCTGACTTTTCTAAATCCCTTGTAATGTGGTGCTCTTGGATTAAGTAAGGTTCTATTTATACGAGAAAGATGATAAAATGTCAGACAGGTATTGTTTCGGTTCTATTGTATTAAATTTGAAAATTGAAGGGGCAACTAGGCCAATCTACTTTTTTTTTTCAATTTCGTTTACTTACGTTTTGCATGCAATACCTTCAAATGCAACGTTACGACAGATAACTCATAAGGCATTCAGTATCATTACAGTGCTATGTTTTATCTTGATAAAAAATATCAAATTTGTAGTTTTTTCAAAATAAAAATACAACAAAAACTTAGCATTGTTCGTGAATATTTTTTCAATCAAACAGCTAAAGGAAATGCGCAAAGCAACATCAAGTATTTCTTTTCAGCTTTAAGTAACACGCTTTTAAGAGAAAATATACTATTTTTATGACCCAATTTATTCCCTTAACTGTGTGTGCTCCAGATCTTGCGCTGGATTCGGACGGATCCGCTGAATTCTCAATGCAGCAGGTGCAGAACATAGCCAAGATCATCCTACGACTAGGAGAAGATGGTGAGTACCACTAGTACCTACCCGTCATTTCAGCTGGCACAGTTTCTCAGATGGATGGGGGGGGGGCTGGTAGTCATACATGATTTCATAAATGGCAGACGACCTTAAGGTGGGAGACATACAAGTCGTTTCGAGCAACGCGAAACAGTGTGTGAATACATTCATACCGCTCCTGGTCGCATCGGGTAGCGCTGCTCACCAAATCGCGCTGGACAGTCAATCACCCGCGACTTACAAGTCCCTCCACGTCGCTCACCTATTGTTTTCTTAGGTGTGTGACACGGGGCGACTCGAGTAGAGCGACCCGGGTTCGTCTTTCATTCTGATAGGGAAGAAAGTCGACTGAACCACTCCAGACGTGCAACCCATGAACCCAGTGTGTCACCACTCAAACATCTTTGCAGAAATGAACTTCCCCAAGACCACCTGCCTTCTCGCCGATGGCAGGTAGGTACTTAATTAACGTCGCACTCGAGCAATACAACGGGCTATTGGATCAACCCCAAAATGGAAAGATCCGTGGACAAAACCACGTCATTTTGAACCAGATGATGAGGTCGCACCTGAACTGGAACCCCACTCTCCAAACTTCCACACAGCTCCAACGTGAGGAATGTCGAAAACGAACTTGTAATTCGAGTACTAGTATACGAGAACGTCTCCGAGAACTACTACGCAACTGTGAATGGCAACGCTTTTGAAAAATAACGTGTTCGAAAAACAAATAACTATATACACTAAACAGAAAAAGAAGGGAGCAGTTGGATTCCCTTCTTTTCTGTTATTTTGCATATACATTAATATTCTTAATTATATTCCAATTTAACTTTTAATCGCTGTTCCTGTCTTCTTTGGGTTTGTATAATTTCACGAACTGGAGTATCTTCATAGTGTAGTGGGCAAAGACCGGACGAATTCACCACTCAACCGGGATTTCGAATGAGGTAGGACATTTCGATTAGTTTTCCTACCAAACACTTATCGTTGTAAGTGACAAAGACAATGGAGGCCACAACAGATTGACCGCGCACTAACCGCTTTTTCACACGACGGCCTTAGGCTGAATTCCAACTCGCTACTCTTCGAACCGAGCTTCAGCGTCCCCTGCCTTCTCGCCGGCATTCTAAATGACCAAGTTGTGATGGAAAAATCGCTTCCCGTTGAAATGGACTGGTCTGTCCTTTTCTGATTTCCACACCGATGCAATTGCATTTCAACCGCATCTATCGCCGATTCCTGGAACAAGGATCGTTGTGCCACATTCCCTCGAGCGCCTCCGCTCCAATCTGCGCAGGAAATCGGATTAATCCTAAGCGATTAATCGCCTTAACACGCCGACTGTCGTGATGCGTCGTACGTCACTCTGTGACGGGTCACGCTTTTTTGCGATCAAGGTCGCCAGAGGAGAGCCGTAACGAGGCGAAGTGCAAATAACGCAACGGTCCATAACAGGACAACTAGGGTGGAGTACTGCACTGCCGTGAAGTATTGTTTCCGCCCTGAACTTGGAATCCCAGTCCAACTGTTGGACGTGAAAGGCTGTTTTTTTCCATGTGAAAGAGCTGCGTTTCGAAACGCTCCGGAAACTTCTGTTGGTTCAACCGCCGGGATTTAAATAACAAGCTGTCGGCGAAAGTAACGGTACGCTGTCGGAGATAAATACCGTGATACAAAATATGTTCAATTTTAGCTCGGCTTAAGTCTTAGAAAAGCATTCTAGGTCATTTCAACAGCACTTCTAATAATTTCGCATGTATGTGCTACCGGCAATGTATGAAAAGCAGACATTGTATAGAATGCCTTGGCCAATCTATGTAATGCCTGGATATTCTATAAAATGTCTGGGGATTGGGGGCAAAATATGAAAGATCCTAATTATTTTAGTAAAAAACTATCACCAGTCATTGTTTGAAGTAAATACCCAGTCATTCTATATAATGGGGGGGGGGGTGGCATAGAGCGGCTCTCTCAAGCGAATGGTACGGCACTTATACAAATGAAATGTACGCATGAAATATGATAAACTAAACTCATCAAATTTTACAAAAGTAATTGTTTTACTTTATTTCTTGTTAAAGTTAATCAAAGACATAAAAATAGAAATGTTACACAAAAAATATTGCTGATTCTATGAAACAATTTTGTAAAAAAAAAAAATTTAATCCAATTTGCTAGCGGATGTTTTACGAATGTTGTCCGCCTTAGCAGTTAGCTGCCGAAAGTTTGGTTGATGACCTGTCAAGACAATTCGCAAAAGCTCAGTTAAATGCTGATCAGTTAAAACATACCTATACCTATTTTTAACAAATTTACTAAGTATTGAAATACGAAGACTCATAACAATAGTAGCAAAATTGAGATTATCTCAGCGTACACTTTGGTTTTAGGAGATTTTTGTTCCTGTGTCCCAAACTCAACAGTCGAACAACTATTTTTGTTTTTTATTTTCCAATCCTTCATCTTCTTGAAGCTCCAGTAGCTCCAACAGCTAACCAGGGGGAAGGGGTAAACTTAAAATAATTTTAGCTAACATTATTTGGAGGATTCGTATCCGAATTGTACACATATGGATGGATCATTAGGTAGATCTTGAAATTTTAAACTCCTAAAATTTTCTGTTCCATAATTCCTCCCATTTCTTACTTTTCGGCCCCGCTAGTCTTTATTTCCAACGGGCTTTGTTCCCCAATGCATGTTTGCAAGCCTTCTCACTTTTCCCAATAAGCATGGCATCAAACAGCCTAGCTCTTTCGTCAGTGTTTACCTCATCATTCCCGATAGCTCTGGAATCCCACTGCAACAACTAACTGCCCTTTAGGTGACCGCTCAACTTCAATAGACCCCCACCCCATTTTCTGTCAATAAACTTTCAGAATCGGTCCTCTAATCATAGCGAGAATTAGGGGAAAATTGTGTTATTGTGTTGTGTTTTTTAAATTTGCTAAGCATCAAAAATGGCAGAAATAAGGAGCATTTTCGACCCGTGATGCGTTTTTAATTCCGAAAAAGCAAGTATGCTTAGTTGAAATACCATCTAAACGTCACACGTGTGAAGTAGATAACACTTCGGTGTTGCGATACAATGCCATCGAGCACCCAAAACGGGACAAACTTTTGCATCAACACTTGCACTTTCAACAGGACAAGCCGATACAAACTTCTCGCAACATAACCGCACGACTCAATCGAAACAAAGCGGAAGAAATGCGTTGTTTTACAGCCCTTCTCATTAACACCTGAACAGACGACTCGTCCGACAAACAACTCGAATCACGACCTGTGTGCAGTCGCCGTCGAAGGGACTGAAAAGAGCGCGTCTCTCTCTCTCTCTCTCTACCTGTACGGACACGCGGGGTGGTGCCACATTATGTCCCCGAGTGTCATAAATCGTCCGCGCGCACGCTCTCACAGCCGCGGTCGTTTGTTGTTTTGAGTGTGGTCTCGACCTCGATATCGGTGTCAGTCGGCTCTGACTGCGGTCGTATGTCACCGTTTTATGGATGTTTAGCTGGAATGGCGTTCCAATCCCGTACCTCATCGATTCCGTTTTTCGAACAATTTTGAGCGTGTTCGCTCCAAAATGACTCGTGTGTTCGCATCGAAATGACTCTTGCAACGTTGACAACGATTATTCTGAACCCAGACCAATGAAACAATGGAAGAAAAACATTACTTTTTAAGGCGTATTCACAAGTCTCGAGTAAATCCGTGGATCAGAAAGTCCGCTTGTCAGAGTTAAACAAGGATCCAGAACCGTATTCACACAACACGAATTAAGTGACCCCCACTGATTAAAGCTAAAAGCTCACTGTGATTAGCTAGTCTCCTCTCGCGATAACGTGATGTTTATATTTCACACCAACACCCTGATCTAAAAACATTCCATATTGGCTAAATATTTGGCTAAATACAGAATTGAATTCCGATTACTTTTTTTCTCGTCAGTATTGGCGTGTTGATGCAAAGAGTGTAAACAAACTTGTATTGTCATTTTTCTTTCATAAATAACAAATCAAGAAAAGCAGTTTTGTTCTGCGACGAATTTGTATCAGCCGCAATCAACGCAGCTCAATATTTATGAATCAACTCTATTCCGATCTATCCCAGCGATTCCGAAAGCTGATAACATCGAAGTTCTGTGACGAATCAATTTTTTAAATTCGTCACCCATCTCATCTACCCAACGTAATATCTGAGAAGCCTCAGTCAGAATTCTGCAGTTTAACACAGAATGAAGTGTGACGTCCATTTTGTTTTGTTGATGGACGGCGCCGCTTCCTTTGCTGAAACTGGCACTGCGTTGATCCTCGACTAGGGATGTTGCTGATAGTGATGTCACAGTCACAGTAACAGTTCCAACAGTGATCTCTGCCGAAAAACATCTGTGATTCTAAATTGTGATTACTCAAATAAAGTTTTGAATTTGTTTCTAAACTGTGACTCAACCAATTGGTCTGGAAGGGAATGCTGTTTTTTGTGATTTAAGAAAATTGTTGCACATAGTCGTCAACGTCGCGTCAACTACAACGTCAAAAGATTACCACTTCGACAATCCTGCGATCGTCGTTGATCCGCGGCGGCTGAACTCGGACAAGTGAATACGGCCGTGTGATCAAAACTAGACACAAGCGGAAGGTGACTTTGTTGGTACCGAAGAGGGATTTTGATATTTAATGTACGCTTATGTTCTCGTTGGAGGACAAACACAATCTCAACTAGTTTCCCAGACAAATTGCGTTGCCTCATTTTATCAATTCCTATACCGACTCCATTTCATTTCATGATTAGACCACGACCAAGCATGTAGTGCTGAATTATTCCCTTTACATAGCTGTTCAGGTTGAGCGGAGCCTTCGCAATGAATGGTCATAATGCCTTCTCGAATCCCTTAAAACAGCACCTACCATGCAAGTGAAATCCAATAATCGACTTCCCTCAGATCCAATAGGAAAACGATGGCAATCAATGTGAAAAAGTAACTAAAAAAATCCCTATAAAAATTAATAACTTACTGTCGATTTGTATTGGGTTGATGTAAAACTTTTGTCCCGGTTACTTGGCATAAATTGAAAGAAAATTTATTTTATTGACTTAAAATGGCATTGAATCAGAATAATATATGCCATTCTATTCGATGACCTTTCTCCATCTCTCCGGTAAGCTGCATCATCCGGCGCTCATACAAGTTCCTAGTTTTCTGGCTAAAGAACGGATCCAGGAGATGATGCTTTTCGAGTCCCCTTTACGGCACGTGGAATGGCACGTACCTTCACCCTACACGACACATCTTCTTTTGCGTCTGCTAAGCTTTCTTGCATTTTCGGAGGGAAAAAAAACCCTTCTTGGTCGAAAATGCTCCTTGTTTTCTGCCATTTTAATGCTTAACACAATTTAAAAAACGTAAACCACTAAGAAATTATTTCCCAAGTATCCACATAAATTCCTTCTTTCGAACAACATCGAAACTCGACACGCGTGAGTAGACACTTCGGTTTCGCGATGCAAAGTCATCGAGCCCCCAAAACGGGACGAACTTCTGCATCGACCCAAAATACTCAGCAGTACATTCATCAGCACCGTCACTGAACTTTCCGTTCGTCCAAACCAGTTGAAAGTGTTCGAAATCAGGTCAATCGAGGGAGAGAGTGGGCAATCAGAAACCAAAAGCGTGTTCTTCGTTTCCACTCTTTTCCAACCGATCCATTTCATTTCCGTCTGTGGACCGGCGGGCAATATCCCATCCGCCTCGTTACACTGCAGGACTGGATTCCTGGCATGCTTTCGTGATTAGTTTAGCTAATTTTACCGGCCGAACAACGGTCCGGAATTCCTTTTGTTCGATTGGAAAATCAAGGTTCAACTCCATTTGAATCGAGCCTTTCGAGCGGTTTGGAGTTGCATGAAAAACACATTTGAAGCAGTTTTGTACGTTTGGATACCCTCATCCATCAAGGCTCGTCTTCCTTCCACTGGACCAGGAGTCCGCAAACCTTTTCTGGGAAGGGCCAGATAGTAAAAGTTTTAGGCTTAGTGGGCTAGATAGCAAACTAGAAGATGTTTACATAGGTAATACTACTCATAGAGCAACAAAAAACAGGGTCGAACTGATTCCGTTGCAAATTGTACTGCGTTAGCGTTTTCCCGACTTTTTTGAAGATATATTTGCCTGTTGTTGTTCCATGCAGACCATTCATGGAAATTAATTCTGCAGTCCCCTCAAACAGCACTGACCCCTCGAATAAACAGCAGCAATATTGGGCAGTATCAGTAATATCTGTTGACTTAAATATCAAGAATAATATGTTTCTTAAATATCAAGAGCCAACGAAAACCACTTGAAATTTTTTGCCGTGTGTTTCAATTGACTCTTGATGTGGCTCCCGATGTCCTCAACTCTTTCAACTGTTTTTATCGCCGAAAGACTGACAGATCGAAACATATCTATTTTCTCTGGGCACATTTCTTCAGCTGCAACAAGCAAATGTGATTTAATTAATTCACCATCGGTAAATTGTTTCCCTCTCATGGCTAATAACTGAGTGAACTGTCAACACTTATTCTATGGCAACGGCAGACGACAGAATGCGAATATGTGGCGCCAGAAGCACCACGTGCGGTAATTATTCACAACTTATCAAGTCGACTATCGACCGTAACATTACAGCGCAAATAATTTGATTTATTTTTAATTTTTCATGAAAAAACATTATTAACCCGCGGGCCGGATTAAAAACAGGTAGTGGGCCGTGGTTTGACGACCACTGCACTGGACGATGAAAGATGTCAACACTAATACTAAGGAAATGCATTTTTAAGGGGAAAATAGTTTTTTGTTTTGAGGAGGAAAGCGTGAATTGTGTCAGACGGTGATTTTCTCTCCAGTTTTCGTAGTCACTAATTCTGTCAACCATAAAATGCTGAAATATTGGGTTGATGCAAAAGTTCGTCCCGTTTCCTGCGCTCGATGGCGAAACTCCAGAATTACCTACTTCACACTTGAAAAGTTTGGATGAGGTTTGAAAAGAGGAATTTTTCAGCGAGTACTTGATAAAAGAAATTGTGCTCTTGGATTTTGCTTCCTTAAATTGTGTTAAGCATTCAAAATGACAGAAAATGACAAGCCTTTTTGACCTAGTAACTTAGTACCAAACTTGAATGACGCACAAGCGACGGTCGAAATTTTTCGTTGCCTGTTTGAGTAAACAAATCTTTTGACTGCAAATATATGGATGAAACTGATTTAAAATTCCTATTACACGACGCCTCCACATAATTAAAAGTCTTTCTTCCCACTTAATTAAACCTCGGATTATCCAAAACCGTATTCTCAAACGGGGGATTAAGTGATCCACGGATTAAAATGACACGATCGCTGTGATTGGCTACTACCGTGTCCTCACGATCACGTGATATTGTTTACATTTGTTACGACACCCGAACCTGCGTTCAAATCTGCATCTACTGGTCAAACACGTATACTTCGCCGGAAGAATTGATACCAAATTGTGATTTTAATAGAATGCATAAGGCATTTTGATTTGGGTATGGAAAAAGAAATGCAAATGTATTTAATTTCAAATTGGATTTTTATGCAAAAAAAATCCCTAAATTTTGCAAGAAAGAATTGTACACAATGCCTTGACAAATCAATGTAATCCGATTACTTTTATACTTGTCATTATGGGTGTATGTTGGTGTAATGTGAAGTAACACACTTGCCTTGTCAATTTTCTTTCATCTCTACTATTATAAAAGGAAGTGTTTGTTGTTTGTTTTCTTCACTCAAAGTCCTGACGCATCTATGGCACTTACGGCAATGGGATTTGGCACACAGGTAGTCCGAATTTTTTGCAATTTTTGGGTCGCGGCGAATTTAAACATTCAATCTAAAACATTTTAAAATGAATTTAATGAAATTTAATTATTATTCTTTTCTTTGGAATGGCAACAGCATAGCAGATCACAGATTCTAATTTTTTTCCCCTTTTTCCATTTGGCGCGGAGGAATGAATTTCTAGCCGACGATAAAAAACAAATAAACTTTTAACTGGAGTTATGTAGTTCTTTTTTCTATTTCCTAGACGGTTAAAGATATAGTAAAAATTTCAACGGATTTGAAATCTGCGGAAAATTTCACAATAGATTGATACCTTACACCGTGGGCATTGATTATAAATCAACAAAATAATTTGTATTGCACGACGAATTTGCATCTGCCATAGTCATATTCTACCGTTCGCTCTTTCATTGGGTTCTACTCTGGCGAGCTAGAATATTGTTTGAATCCTAACACATCTAGGCATATTTATTTTATAGAAAATGTAATCACGTTCTTGTTCCGATTCATATAAGATCAGTTGAACGCGCGTCGTAAGAATACTGTAATTTAGCACAGAATGTGAAGTGGTGTATTTTGTTTTTATCTTCAGCATCCCTCTCTTCCTTCGCAAAAAGATAGTACTGCGCATGCGTAACTCTCAACCGCCGGTGCACACATACGGTTTTTCAACGTGCGGCGCCACTGTGTGGCACCGAAGCCGAACTATCCACACACAACCATGAAATGACGTACGAACTTATTTCGCGCCATTTGCGATAAGTATTCTATCGAATAAAACGTGTTTATTTCGCTTACTTGGTATTTAAAAAAAAAAAGTATATTTTGAAACACAAAATAGACGTTACTGGATACAACCATTTATTAATTATCTATATATATAAAACACTAACGTACGTGGACCCGAAATGGACGTTATTTGTGTATCGTCGAATGGCAACAATCAATGTAAATAAAGTAACCCAGATATTTTGAATTATTGCTGTTTTCAAATAGCTGAGGTCAATTTCTATGCAAAATAAGGAATTAAATTGTAATATTTATATTTGAACTGACGTTTTATTTCTTCCTTTGATGTAAACGTAATTTTGCTACCCGGTATCTGGCCACGTCAGAATTAATGTTTACTTTTTAAATTTGATTTAGAATTCCGTGTTTGGGTATTTGAGTTGACTGCGAGATGTTGCGGACATATTTGAGGATTCCCAAGTATTATAAATATGTATTGTTTTTGTTAATAAATCATTATTGTCTTTGTCAATATCGTTGAAAAATCTTTTGTTGCATTAATCTATTTCACAATATATTCAGGAAGTCGAAATTCAACACGTTTGAATAGATACGTACGTCTTTATTTTTATCACAATTTTGCATTTTTTCAAGGATTGGAATTTTATTTTTGTTTGCATTATGTATTCCGGTATATTACCTATTGCAGAAATATTATTTTGGAGTTAGATTTTAATGATATGTCTATTTCCTGCGAAATATCACTAATAGACATGGGTAATTTTGTAGCGGTATATGTATATTTCGACCAACTTTCCTTAAGTATTTGATTGAATAAGCAATGATTCGAAGAATTGTTTCATAAAAATAAATAAAATATGCAAATAAAAACATGTTTAATTACGGTGTGTAAAAAGTTTAAAAAAAGCACTATTACACACCGCCGAGCGCTAGCCGGCACATCCCGGCTAGTTATTTATAAACCATTTGTTTATGAAAACAAGGTACTTCAGAACTGAGACTCATGTGTGGCACCGTGTGGAACTGCGGTACAAATTGCACGCAAGTTGGACGTGCGGCGCTGGAGGCATGTGTGCACTGCTTCATTGGATCTAATGTATCTCGGACCGCACTTGCGTTGCGGCAGCGGCGCCGCACGTTGAAAAACCGGATGTGTGCACCGGGCCTTAATCCGCCGATTTCGGAGGGTGAAAATGTAACACCGAAACGTCGGTTTACACCTAGGATATGGCATTTTAAATACGGGTTGTTCGTTAATCCGGGGATTATCGTTGATCCGGGGATTATCGTTGATCCCGGTTTAACTCGGACTTGTGAATACGGCCGTTTGGTTCATAGAAATTACAAAGTTGTCAATATAACTGCTGTTTGTATCATCAGCTGGTGATTTCAAATCTTAAATTTCTGATAGAATTTTCTATCGTATCAAGCAAGGAATTTGTTAATTTAGTTGAAATATAATGTGTTTTTTACAAACCATTTTGCAGTTTGTATTTTATAAAATAATCCGAGGTAAACGAAAAACAAAACAGTGCAAAAAAATTATCTTTTTCAGAAGTAGATAGACTGTTAATAAAACAGCCCCCCCCCCTTTTGAAGAGACCACAAGGCAGTTTGGTAGTATACTAATCCAGTATTTAAAGACATTGGCCGACCAAACCTTTTAAAACAATTACCGTCTGACACTAAATTCACACTTTTCACCTCAAACTTTGAGGGCCGCTGTAACCCGGTGAGAAGAGTAACAAAGCAAGCAACCGGATGATTGAAAATTCGATCCAAAGACCGTGGGGACTGGTGCACGTTCAAATGTCCTCACTATAGCGTGATGTGGAAGTTTGAAGAATAAAGTCCCAGCTCAGGTTTTGATCGTCATCTGACCGTGTTTCAAAATGACAAGGTGTTGTTCTCGGATCTTTCCTTTCAGGTTTGATTCTGGACCGTCAACAATAGCCCGTTGTGTTGCTCCAGCGTGACGTTAATTAATCTATCCTTCTTAAACTTTGAGTCCTAAAAATACCTTTGCTTAACACGTTTTTTTGCATTCATTATCTTTAAGGTAACCATTCATGATAGATATGAGTAATGCATCGGCACGTGTCTAGTTTCAGTAGGTTAATGATTTCAAATTAAGCCAACTGGGTCAATTTTCCAGTCGAGACTTAAGAATGGGATTTTGAATGAAAGTAAGAAATAGCTGCACTACAATGGAAGCTAAGAACGATTTTAGTCTTCGGATGTTAGGAAGCATTTGGAAAATAATTTCTCTTAAACTTAGAAGAAACTGGTGGTTAAGGTGTTAGTCTCTAGATCGGAAAGTTCGTGTTTCGAATCCGGGTCAGTGCATGGATGTTTGTAAGCGTATGGAATAGAGGCGTCTGGTGCACCTTAAATTTGTCGTGACCGAAAGTTCTCACGTTGGGTTGGTGTGGAAGTTTTGAGAGTGCGATGCCAGCTCAGGTGTGACCTCGTCATCTGACCGTGGTTCAAAATTACGTGGTGGTGTCCTGGTATCTTTCCCTTAGGGGATTGATCCAGGACCGTCGTGTATAACCCATTGTGTTGCTCTAGTACGACGATAATTAAAAATTACCATTACTTAAAGTTAAACAAATCGAGAGTGAAGCTGTTATCAAATCTCTGGATCAACAGAGTTGACGTAATTGAAGCCAGTGCAACTTTGATAAACATGGAAATAAAAGTGATTGGCTTCTATCCAGAGACAAAGACGTCATGATTTGCACAAAAAAATGTACATTTGAAATAGTTTCGTATTAGCTGTACCTAAATGGATACTACTAAATGTTTGGTAGATAAAAGAGAGGAAAATACTTCTTTATATTTATTAGTAATCGTTTTAGGATGAAAAAAAAAATTAGTTTTCTTTTTGTGCAACATACCTGTCTTCTCTTGCGATACGAACTGACCGTGTTTGTGAAATGGCTAGTTACCTTCGGTAGTTAGATATTTCAACGCAACACCTTCAAACGCTTGAAGTTTTTAAGCAATCTAACACTTCCATCGAAGCAAGATGACCGAAATATTTCCTTTCGAATGGAGAACATTAGACTTCGAACAATACCTGACCCAATAACGAAACGCTTTTCTTACTTTGCAACGGCCGAAATATTTTTTTAAACACTCTCCACATCATGAAATGCTTGAAATAATCGAGAAACAAAAGGAGTTTTTGTGCGCTTTTTTAGCAACAATCAATAGCCGTTCCTCAGGTTTAGTTCGTTCCTCAGGTTTCCGGAGTATACTAGCCGGTAGATGAACTTTATTGGAGGGTACTGCTTTTTTCAGGTGATGAAAGAGTCTGCATTTTTACTATTGTTTCTACAGCGGCAACAGATTGCAAAAAATAATCCTGTCATTTAAAGAAAAATCAATGAGCTAAAAAGTAGGAAAATGGATTTAGTCTTTGTTCTGGGTGTCAGATACCTCCATCTCTGGTGCCTCATTTTACCTGGTCTTATTAAAAGAGAGGTTGTTACTATAATATCCAAGGGACCCATCTGCATTTTGGCGATTTTCACCTAACTGCATTTTTCCGAGCTACCCTTTCGTATTTTATGCTTTCACAATGCCACGAATCGTCGTGATTCTATGTGGAAGTATCGTTTTTCACGTAAGTAGGAGGTATTTTTATTAGCGTCACACTGGAACAACGCAACGGGCTATGAGCGACGTTCCGTGTTCAAACAGGAAGGGAAAGACAACGCCTCGTCATTTTGAACCACGGTCGGATGACGAGGTCGGCACCGGAGCTTTCATCCCACTCTCTAAGCTTCCACACCGCATCAACGTGAGGACATACGAGGCCACGACAGATTCAGCGCGCACCAGACATGTACACGAATCTTGGATTATCGAATTTTCAAATATATAAAGTGAATGTGCTTTCATGCAACTATCCATCTTTTGAATACACTTTGTAAGGGTCAATTTTCCTTTCTACCCTGCAATCCTATAGCTATTCAGAAAAGAGACTGTCAGAGTGACCGAACGATGTGTGTCTAATTTGATTGACAGTGTGTGTAGAGAGTAGTGGCCAAGAACAGAGGGACACTGCACACCTATAGTGGACATGAACATTTATTTACAATACAATATAAAGTTTCAAAATACACGTTGCACCATCCGGTGCAAATACACGTCTCACTCCTCCGAATTGTAAAACATTTCTCTCTTTATTCGCGTTCTTTTTCAGAATAGCACCCAATATTTCATGTTCTTAATCGTATCAGAACTCAGGCAATATCCTCCATCGATGTTTCGTCCACTAGAACAAGTAGCAACTAGAACACAAGAACAACTGTTCGTGTAACCTATCTGTGTTAGAAACCAAAATGGTGAAAGACGGGGAATCGTGACGGAGACAGTGTTTGAGTTATATTTTACCACACGCGTCTGGTGAGCATAAAAGACAGTGGGCGTCTTTTCGTACTTCGTTCTGGAGACCCATTCACGAAGCTCGGCGTTTTACTTTGTGCTTAGTCAATGATTAATTAGAAAACCAACAAGTAGTGAGAACATTTATTTATTAACAAACTAATACGGTTACGCAAATTTCGTTTGGAACATCGTTTAACCAGATCCCGAAAAGTCCCGCTTCGCCTGTGTCTTTTCTCCACGGTCCCCGGGCAAACACGGGGTCATGGTAACCCGGTTGATAGAGTAACACATGACCAACGATGATGCGAGTTCGAATCCAACCAAAGACCGTCGTGTACACGTTTAATCTATCGTGGCCTCCAATGTCCTCACGTTTGAGTGGTGCGGAACTGTGAAGTGCCAACTCAGGTGCTGACCACGTCATCTGACCGTCGTTCAAAATGACGTCCTCCGATCTTGCCCTGGAGGGATGGTTCCCGGACCGACACCAATAGCCCGTCGTGCGTTCCCCAGCGTCGCGTTAAATAAATATCTACCTCCGGGCTAATAAAATCAACTTGACGGTTTCGCAATTCCCAAATTGCAAACGTAAAAGTTGTGTTCAGCTAAACACAAAATGAAAGAGTTCGACGAAAAATCGAAGCTCTGCTTGTAGCTCTGTTAATTGATGGAAACGACCCTATCTTTCCAAAAATTTCCAGCAAAATCGGAGAAATCTTCCCCATTTCAGAGATTACTCGGATCTGTAGCAAGTGATAAACAGACGGTTGCGCACGAGCACATTTCTGCTGCATTTAATTTTTTTTTATCCACCACCATTTACACCAGCTGCATTTAATTTTTTTAGTAAAATTCTCAGTCCTTCTTTCTCTCTTTACAGGTCATTCTTTTGAAACGCCAGAGGAGATAAATACCCACCTAGAACCAGGCATTTGGTAAGTGGAACTTTTTTGTTGCGTAAAGATAGAATGTATTTTCTGTTAAGACAATATCGCTCACTTCACGCTAGAAAATTGGAACTGTTTGGAAATGTCATTATGAATGTTTTGAACAATCATTGAAACGTCGAAATAAAAGGACGCGAAAGGTCGGAAAGTACAGCCAGTAAATTCAGTTTCGAGCGAGATGTATTCTGCTGAGTTTTGCAATTTTAACTTTTCGAACACTTGTACCAAATCGTGTTTTTGAGACAGATTAGCTTGTTCCAGAACAGTGTTATTTCACTAACACCCCGATGGAGTTGCTTTTACGCAAGCAGCTCGACAAAGTTTGTTTTCGAAACCTGGATCACTCATATCGGGCCACTTTGAAGAACAGAAGTTTTCTCCCATGCAGGGGCATGAAATCAAATAGTATTCAAATTAAAACAAGCTTTTCCACAAACTTTGTCCATTCATTCGTATCGTCTAGACTTTACAATGATGTTTGCTTCTCTACTATATACTAGACTACTAACTTTTATCGTTACTCCAATGTTCACCAAGTCGTGATGTTTTCTTCACAAACTTCGATTCATTTCGAAGAGAGTAAAAAAGTGCCTAAATCCTGACATGTTAAGAACAATAGCATAAGTAATAAAAGAGACGAACCACCTGACCTATGCACGTCTCTCGCTCTCCACCCCCGCTGAATGTTTTCCTAACTCTACCACTTCCGTACCTTTGAATTCTTATGAAGAAATTTTATTTGTTTCATTATTTTTAATTTCAGTAATTGTTGAATGAAAAAATTCATAGAAATAACAATTAATCGCGAAGATTTTTTAACCCTCTTGTGTTGCGTTGTGATTCAGTTTCACAAATAAAAGTAACTAGTGATTCCTAAGAAACTCTTCTTTATTGGTGTCCAGAGTAATATTGGCAAAAATCAGTTTTACCTGGAGAGCCGCTGGATCATGGCAAGAGACCAAGGCTTTCCGTCAGATGAAGAGGGAATGGACTCGCCGGGAATCTGCTGGTAATCTCATCAGTGGAAGTATCTAGGCATTTACTTTGGTTAGCGTCCGGAGTTGGCTTTCGGGTCACTCGTGCCTCTCAGGAACAGCCCAGTTCGGTCCTCCTTCGCTCGTTGTGTCTCATCTTCTCCTCTCCTTTTTGGCAAGACAGAAAGGGGGCGAAGTATCCCTTCTCGTTTGAAAAAGAACCACTTTTAGCCTCGACTCTCGCCAATCCAGCGGGAATCCCCAAGTTCCGTCCATACATAAGATAAAGCGAGGTCCATCGAAGATAGTAACATAACACTTGGTGGTGGACTCGTCGAGATGTCTCCTCAGTCCTCATTAGCAAAACTGACCAAACCACGATGGAAATACTCCGTCTTAGGAAAAAGAAAGCGGGCCACAAATCTTGATCATCAAAAATAATCTATTTTAATAATCTGGCACTGTTTGGTCGGACGAACTGCTCATGAGCGAAATGGGTAAGATCTTGATGGACTGGATATCTCGCAGAAACCCCTTGGAGGGTTAATAGATTTTATGCTTACTTTTTAATGTCTTAAAATGAATCTATTCGGAAAATTTCTTGCTAGCAGTTTGATTTTTGTGTATACACTTTCCCCAAACGTATTGGTTACTTAAAAGCTTTATTTTTGTTTCGGCAACCGAATTGACACGATTTTTGCCTTTGTTGGAAGCTTGGTTTTAAATATTCTGTCTTGAATCGGTCCTCGTGTTGATCTGGTGTTAAACCATCATTGTTTCCAAATGCAACTCTTATCCACCTGATTAATAAGTACTCTTTTCGTGCTTGTACAAAGGTAACAAAATAGGAATAAGTATACGAATAAATGTTGCTTCATTTTGATTTACGTATTTCGGGGGTTTGCTTGGATTTATCCTAAGAGAGGATTGAATTGAATGTTGGGGTTTTATGGCGCAAGGTCCACAAGCAGACAAGTTAAGCCAAACACAAGACAATATGACCCCATAAAAGAGTTTAAAATATTTAAAAACTAGCAGTCTAAGATAAAGATAGATATAAAACCTGTACCATGTATAGATGGAGAATAAAAATATTCAACCAATAGTCAGATAAAACAAGATCATCGTCTGCAGCATAACTTATGAAACTGAAGAATTTAATTTACGAGTACATTTGAAAGAGGAAATTTAAAACATGAGACGAGGTTTATAAAACCAACTGATCGTAAAAAAGCTAAAAGATCTGGATGGGATTTCCCCCAATCAAATCTCTCAGATTTAAAATTGCTTCGAGAGACGATGTAGTACGGTAAGATTTCGTGAATCACGTTAACCAGTCCGGTGCAAGCCTAATTATTTATTTGTGCGGTGGACGATTTAATCAGACTGAATTAACTACACCCCTCCAGTTAATTTTTAACTCTAAAATATTTTGGGACATCTGTTAACAGTTTCCACACCGGTAGCCCAGAAAGGTAGAATGGAGGAGATTGAAATGGGATCAGTTGATTCAAAATGGAATCAATCTTAAAGATTACAAAGTTGCACTTGTGTATAGTGTAGTATTTAAATATTCAATGAAAGGTCTCTAAACACACACAGGTGGCGATTTAATCTTCAAACGTTTTCCCTGCGATTCTAACTTGTAATAGAACTCAGGTTCAATAGATTCAAAGAGTTTCTTGGTATTTCAGTTTTCAAACGAAGGTAGAACCACTGATTATATAAGTCAGTCATCTCTCATCTGGGCCAGGAAAAGCTTTCACTGAGCGTTTATTGCTATTTCTTCATATTGCATGTGTTGTGTTTGGCTCAAAAAGGCCGAATAGGGCCCTTGCTCCAATAAACCTAAACCAACCAACAAGTATACAGTACCGTCTTGGTCAGCCACTCCCGAGGCGAACTAAAAACCAACAGTTTCTTTTTATCAATCGATCTGTAAAACAAATTTGTCTTTCCCAGACCAATGCAGTCTGAGAAAAACCTACACAATTGAAACTGTCCAGATGGAATCAAAATGTACATTTTTATTCGTATAAAGAGGGGGCCTCTCAAGACGTCCCTCATGGATACTAACCGTTGCAACAAGGCCGCCTGCATTAGGCATTCTGGTCAGGTGGCTACCCGGATAACAGAGGAGGGGGGGGGGACCGGACCGTGTCGTCATCTGAACGGGTCGTTGGCCACGTGACCCCTATATTGCGCAAGCTCCTTTCCGAGTGGATGGCCGCTGCCAAGGTTGAGGGGGCCCCGTCTTCAGAAATTAGGTTCTGCCGCGGGGAGGGGTGCATTAATGCACGGAGCAAATTATATGCTCTCTTTTTATCCAATCTTTTCTCGCCGTTAAACCCGTTTCATTTCGTCAGGGGAGGATGGTTGCTCTCTCTCCCCCTTTTTTTTTTCTTTCCGAGTGATGGGAATTCGTGTCGGGGGGTGCTTGGAACGATGAGAGTTGTTTTGTCTTCCCGTCGAGATGCCCGTGGGGGTGTCGTCTTTTTATCCCCTCGTGGAAAGGGTTGGTGGGTGCAACCAACCGAACCGATAAACCTAGCCACATCAGATTCCAGCGAAGCTGTTGGTCTGCCTTTACTCAGTGCAAAAAAAAAATGCACTTGCTGTGGATGTGTGCTTTTGACTTTTTACCCGCAAGATACTTTAATGGGTTGATGCAGAAGTTCGTCCCGTTTTTTGAAGACAGAAGTTGAAGAACATTACTTTATTGACTAACGATTACATTAGATCAGTTATAGTACAGTGGTTCTCAAACCTTTTTTAAGTCGTAGCACACTTGAAGTACCACATAAAATCGTAGGCGCATCACTCACAAAATGGTAATAAATAAGACGCAAAAAAAAATTATTGGAAAAGGCTACATACCTTTATTCATCATTTAATTTCTGCTGATGAGAAACATAAGTCTAACGTGTCTTAACGATTTCTTCAATGATGGGGTGTATGAATGATAAGCATACTCTCATTTCCTCCCTTATCAATTAATTTTATATCCCCACACATATTTATCTGGGATTTCATGGGGCGCACCAATGTATCGGGGCACACCCTTTGAGAAGCACTGGCGTGTGCCATTCTGTTCCATGACATTTCTCCATTACTACGGTAGCTACATCATCCCGCGATCACATAAGTTCAGAGGTTTCTGGCTATACAGAATTGATCCGAGTGAGGACACTTTCTGAACCCCTTACGGCACGTGGAATCGTCAACGGCACCCTTAACCTACACGACACATATCTTCTTTTGCGTCTGCGAGGCATTCTTGCCTTTTCGGAACTAAAAAAAGCATACTGAGTCGAAAATGCTCCTTATTTTCTGCCATTTTAAATGCTTAACGCAATTTAAGAAACGCAACTCAATGGCACAATTTTTTATCCAAGTACTCGCAGAAATTCCTTTTTTTTTAACATCATCCAAATTTTGCACGTGTGAAGTAGATAACACTTGGGTTTTGCGATACAATGCCACCGAGCGTCCAAAACGGGACGAACTTTTGCAACAGCACAATAACTAGCTAGATAACCAAAACATAGCTCATCCATAAAGGCCGCTTTATACGTAGGGGGGTATGAATCCAAACACAATCCTTGGTAGTTGACTCCAGACGTATCGGCTGTAGCTTTTTTTCTTTTCCTATAGCTTGAGAGAAACATCTTACGCAAATATTTGTTCGAAGCTCCAGCTTAAACTATATCCATGAGCTAACTTTAGACAATTGAATCATTTTATCATTGTTCTAAAACTGAATTCACATTTTCGTTGGCAGATGCTTAAGAATGTAGAATGAAATTTTTATTAAACAATACCGTACATTTATAAACCGTCAGTCAGTTAGACTTGTTAAAAGTTGGGACAACTACATAAGTATGTCTCCTTACATACGGAACTTATACCGTGTATGAACTGATCTTATTAATATCCCACCATGAAAACTTGGGATGTGTAAGATAACAATGCATTGTTATTTGGATTTTTTTTTAAAAATCTCTTAGATTATTCCTTTGTTTTTAATTTCAGTTATATTTTTAAACCTCTTTTCATTCCCCCTCATCTTTTAAATTTCACTTTCGAAGTTTGGAGAGTGGGGTGCCAGCTCAGGTGTTGCCTCGTCATCTGTCCTTGGTTCAAAATTGCGAGGTGTTGTACTCGGATTTTTCCCTTAAGGGATTGATCCCGGACCGTCGTCAATAGCCCGTTGTGTTGCTCTAGTACGACGTTAATTAAAAATTACCAATTACTACTTTCGAAATTTTGTACATTTGTAAATTTAATTCTTTGCTATTAGTTCCGCTGCAGACGATGGTCTGGTTTTATCATCTGACATTTGTTTGAATATTTTAATTCTCATCTCCGAATTTTTCATGTTTTGAATCTACCTTTAATCTTTCTTTTAGACTATGAATTTTTAAATGCTTTTATACTATTATTGAGTCATATTCCGTCTTGTGTTCGGCGCAGCTTGTTCGCTTTTGGGACTTTTCGCCATAAAACCCTAACACCCAATCCATAGAATTCTCATTTGTACAGTGCAGACATTTCCCACACCCAACAGATCTCATGTTTTTGAATAATTTTAAACCTTTGTTCGCATGAAAAACCATGACATTCTTATAGACGAAAACATTGCTTGCATGATGAACACACGAAAGTCTACAAAATCCTAATTGTTCTCAAAGGAATGTAGTTTTGCAATTTACACTCTTGCCCTTGTTGGAACGAAACTTCTTTTGAATACATCGTTGCACATCCAAACAAAGTCCCTAAAATCCTTGTTGGCTCGCTTCAGAGTAGTCCAGAACGAGTCCTCTCGCTGCAAACTAACCGCTTTGCCCTTGTTGGCAGGCAATTCTCATGCAAATCTTTAGATAAAAATCAACAAACGCACAGAAATTGTCTCTTTTTTAGCTTATTTCAGATAGTTAAGAAGCAGTTTGAACGAGTCCTTTTTTTAATGAGAACCAAGAGAAATCCTGCTTCAAAGCGGTGGAATCAAGGAAGCGTAACTGACAGTCGAGATGAACAAAAGGAAAGAAATAAAATAAACGGAACGAAAAAAACTGAAGTGAACTGATTCTGTCATTTGCATTTGCTGCTAGACACAACATTGCCTTCTTTCCCGGCCATTTTTTTAATTGAAAAAGGAACAACGTTATACAGGTATATCGAGGTATCTGAAGGCCACGGAGATTCGATTTGAGGTAGCAGGGATCAAGCATATATTTCCCTTTTGGATAGTTAAAAGGTTGATGCAAAAACTCGTCCCGTTATTTTTTTTTTTTACAAAAATTGAAGAAAATTTTTTTTTGCTCCATGAAAATATGACAGTGAAGGAGTATAGTATGTGCCGTTTTGTTCGATAAACTACCTAACACGTATCTCATTTTGCATCTGCGAAGTCTTCTTACCTCTTCGGAAATAAAAAAAGCATAACAGATCGAAAATTCTCTGTATTTCTGCCATTTTGAATGCTTATACATTGGAAGATTTTTTAAAATTTTGACTTTAAAAATCTAGTTTTCCAACAAGTCATTGGCTTATGCTCAAAACCATTTCGGCTTTCCCCATTCATAAATGTCTATCCATGCCTCTCGAATGTCTGATAAGAGTCATTAAAACAGCCTATTTGATGGTAACGATGGCAAGAGTGAAATTGCCGGTAGGATGGTAAATACGTAGTTTGTTTGCTCCAGTCTTCGCGCCATGTATTCCATACAATAATACCCCGTACAAAATTATGAAGACCACTATATTGGTAGGAAGGTATTTTAATAAACGTCGTACTAGAGCAACACAACGAAGTTGACGACGGTCCGAGATCAATTCCAACGGGAAAGATCGAGGTCAACATCCCGTCATTTCGTAGAATTGTCAGATGACGAGAGAACACCTGAGCTGGTACCCCACTCTCCAAACTTCCACACCACGCCCACGTGAGGTGACATTGGAGGCCGCGGCATATTTAACGTGCACCAGCCCCTTTGTACACGACGGTCTTGGATTAGAATCAAACTCGTAATGACTGTATGGGATGCGCATATTTAGAGAGGACTCGGAGAGAGATAAGGAAGCGGGTACGGATGGAGGCACGCATCACTTGGTAACTGATCAGTAGCAGATAGTCAAATCAAACGGTCGGAAGCAGTCGGTCGCATGCTTCCGCAAATAATGGGTCCGCTATCGTCGACGAGGGAGCATCAGTGGAGGTGCGAGAGCTGAAGTGGAGGCTTGTTTGTTGTCCCTCTCCAGAGGAGCCTGATAAAAACGCTGTACAAACATTTCATTGTCGTCGCTCCTCGTGAAGACCCGCACTCCGCTGCGTTGGGAGAAGACGCAACTGTCGGGGAAAGGTTTGCATTTCGCCATCACTTCAACGGAACGGAATCTTTGATTGTCCAAATAATCTAAATGAAATTAAATGGACGAAGATTTAAAGCGGGTCTAATGTGGCCAACACAGAGCGAAACACACTAACAGTAAAGGTTTTAGAAAAATGAAGCCCGTTTCCTTCTGATGGAAAGATATATCTCGACCATGAAGGTCCGGCCAGTTTTGACCTAATCGAATGGATGACGAGATGCTGAGACCTCCAGACAATCACTGGCAGTACTGAGAAATGAGGTATATACATTTCATGAGGGGGCCGTCAGTGTAACTTAGCACTGCTGCCCTGGCATTATAACCAGGAGAGCACATGGACATATACTTATTTAACGTCGCACTGTAGCAACACAACGGGCAATTTGCGACAGTCCGGGATCAATCCCCGAAGGGAAAGATCCAAAGACGATACCACGTAGTTTTGAACCACGGCCAGGTAACCAGTTTACATCTGAGCTGGCATCCGACTCTCCAAACTTCCACACCATGCCAACGGGAGAACATTTGAGGCCCCGACAGATTGAACGTGCAAAAGCCTTCTTTGTACACGACGGTCTTGAGATTCGAACTCTAAATTCTCCGGAGTGTAGGTGGGAGGCTGTAACATAGGATACTGTACTCGAATATTAATGATACATTTCAGTGAAGTGCTGATTTATTTCCGAAGCAAGGATGCTTTGCAGACGCTAAAGAAGATGTGTGTTGTGTACGGCGATGGTGCCGTTGACAATTCGACGTGCCATATAGAGTTCGGAAAGTTTCGTCTGGATTCAGTCTTTAGCCAGAAATCTCTGAACTTATATGAGCGCGGTATGATGCAGCAACCGGAGAGATGGAGAAAGGACGTCGAGCAGAGCGGCATGTACTATACGGATTGAACCTTTCGCCTACGTCTATAGATGTCTTAGCGCGATTCTTATAACTTTTAAGGTACAACTGCTGTAGTGGCCGTTGTCAATTCTTTCTAGGCGCGATCATGGTACAACTGCTGAACTAGCCGTAGCCTACAGGTTAATGTCATTTTGAGTCAGTAAAATAATTTTTCTTATATTTTTGTCAAACAAAACGGGACGAAAAAGCCAATGATACGTGTTGCAAAGAGCGATCTTTGCAGATGGGACGAACCCTAAGGGTGGATGATCACGGTTACCACGTCACAGTTACCGTAGAATGTTTTTGCGATGTGCCCGAGTTAAGTCGAGACATGCGCAGTGATGGATCACGCGCCTAAAACTGTTCCAAGTTGTTGCATTTACTGGTGCGTGCAAGAATCCAACTGGATCTAACGAGGACTGCTACATTTGTTTGAAAAATGAAGAAAACTCATTACTCGTGGATGGGGGGAAAACTTGCAGACTGTAGCTCAAACCGGTCGGACATTCTTCATTCCCTCGCCTTTCTTTATTCCAAACTCACTTTTCTTTATTCCAAACTCGCTACTCCGTGTTGTTCACCTTCATCGAAAAAATTCCACGTGTGCCTCCAACAACAATAACGAAACAAGAAGAGCAGAATCGAAAGCGTTTCGGCAAAGCCGTCGCTCGGAGCATCAGATCGGGGACGACAAAGAGTCTTGGTAATCGACCGCTGATGCTCGATTCCAGAGGGAACTTTTCAACCGCGATGGAACTAGTTTCTCTCTTCTCTACCCCTTTTTATTTTCATTTCTGCCACATGCATTTGATTTCTGTCGGACGATTTTTTTTACTCGCATTGTTCGTACCACTCTCTGGAACTGGTTTAAATTCAATTTCTGTTCCGAGAGCGAGGATTCCGGAGCGGGGAGATGCATTCGAATGGGTCATTATGCGGCACGTAATCGTGTGCTGCTGCGGGTCAAACCGATAAAAGTCGAGATTTTTGCAGAAGGGCGCTCCCTCTGGAAGTTGAGCGGTGGTCAGTCCTGCTCATTTGCAATGCAGATTCGACTGGAATAACGAGAATTGTGTTGATGGCAGAAGAAACATTTTCAATCGGCAGCTAATGTTCTGGAAAGGCGCTTCATTGTCGTGAGAAATGAGATAATTACTTTAGTGCTCTTGCGGATCATTCGCGGTTGGAAAAGTAACGGATTAGCAACCGGAGGATTGCGAGTTCGAATCCAACCAAAGACCGTCGTGAACACAGGGGGCTGGTGCACGTTCAATCTGTCGGGGTCTCGAATGTCCTCATGTCGGCGTGGTGAGGAAGTTTGAAGAGTGGGTTGCATTTCAGGTGTGTCCTCGTCATCTGACCGTGGCTCAAAATGACGTGGTGTTGTCCTTGGATCTTTCACTTCGGGTTTGATACCGGGTCGTTGCAAAGAGCCCGTTGTGTTGATCCAGTGCGACGTTAGCTAACTTAGCTAGTAATTGATAATTTTTTAATTAACGTCGTACTAGAGAAACACACCAGGCTATTGACGACGGTCCGGGATCATTAACCTAAGGGGACAACATCACGTCATTTTGAACCACGGCCAGATAACGAGGCAACAACTGAACTGGCACCCCACTCTCCAAACTTCCACACCTACCCAACGTGAGAACTTTCGGCCACGACAGACTTAAGGTGTTCCAGCCGCCTTTACACCATACGCTTACAAACATCTATGCACTGACCCGGATTTGAACCAGGAACCTTCCGATTTAGAGGCTAACACCGTAAATCGGTTGGTCGTAGACAGTAGCTAGCTTGCGGATCTTCGTCAGATTGGAGTTTCGCGGCATCTCCTAGATACAATAGGAGGGACCATCGTGGCTCAATCGTTGTGCCAAGCTAGCAACCTTCGAGTTGTAGGCGGCTCAGGTTCGGTTCCTGTCTTGTGTATTCCTCCCTGGATGTACTTCTCTCTTCTTTTCAGTAAAAACTTTCATTGCGTGTATGTCTATTACAATACTTGGTATTGTACGTCTTGCGTCTGGCGCATCATGGCCAAATGGGGCCCTGGCACCATTAAAAATACCCGAAACCAACCAAGCAACCTCGATATTTAATTGCAGTCGCACTGCAGCAACACAATGGACTATTGGCGACGGTCCGGGATCAATCCCAAAGACCCAAGGACAACACCCCGTCATTTTGAATCACAGCCAGATGACGATAAAAACAATAGGGAAAACGCATTTTTGACGCACGTACAGCTATTATAAAATACAATATAAGGCTTCACATATTTTAAATTAAGACAACAGACCGAAAGCTTTACCATTTTCCGAAAAATTTTCGAAATAATTTTCTGAATACGAACGTGTTTGCAACAAGCACGACAACGCGGATGCAGCATCAGCAGGAAAATTTACGACCCGCGATGTTTCCCAACGCTGCCCTCCAATTCTGCTACATTTACAATATGCTGGTTAGAGGTATATTTTCAGTTGCAGTCCTTCGGGCCCGTTTAAGGCTTTCCGCTTTCGGTATGTAATCTTCCTTCCAACGACGGCATTTAAATAAAACAAAATGCAAATGGGTGTTCGGCGTTATCGCGTCAGTCTAACTTGCTCGGAGGCTAAAATTACCGTCTCTATCTGCTATGTCGATAAACGCTATCTCACCGCTCCTCTTTTCTGTTGCAGCACCAAGAACGAAGTGGTGGACAACAACACGGTCGTCAGAGCGCGTGGTCTACCCTGGCAATCGTCCGACCAAGACATCGCCAAGTTCTTCAGAGGCCTCAACATCGTCAGGTGAGTACAGACATTTTGGTTAATTGGTCATTTTTAATTAACATCCTACACATGACGGGTTATTGACGACGGTCCGGGATCAATCCTCTAAGGGAAAGATTCGAGCACAACAACACGTCATTTTGAGCCACGGTCAGATGACGAGGCAATACCTGAGCTGGCACCCCACTTGCCAAACTTCCACACCAACCCAATGTGAGGACTTTCGGCCACGACATATTTAAGCTGCACAAGCCAACTCTACACCATACGCTTACAAATATCCATGCACTGACCGGGATTTGAACCAGGAAACCGACTCTTTGGACATGCTCGACAATTTTGGAGAAGAGTTGTGGATTGGTTAAACCCCACAAACGAATTGCGACTAGTCGCGTATCGTAACCGGTTTCTCGACGAGTATTGAACCGCTAACAACCTTGTGATGCTCGACCATTTTTTAGATTGGGGGAGTGAGCACAAAGGTTTATTAAGATCATGGACGCTGATAGGAGCTGTTCGATAGTGCGTTGGCTCATTACACCAGTCTACATACAGGGCCCAATTGGAAGAGTAATGAGTGAGCAACCGGAGGGTTGCGAGTTTGAATCCAACGAAATACCGTCGTGTACAAAGTTGGATGCAGCACGTTGTATCTGCCGGGGTCACAAATGTCCTGAATTTGGCGTGGTGTGGAAGTTTGGAGAGTGGGGTACCAGCTTAGGTGTGACCTTGTCAACTCACCGTGGTTCAAAATGACCTGGTGTTGTCGAGACTAGAAACATAATACTAACGAAAACCATTGATACCCACGCAATGTGACACTTGCTACTTAAAAGTACTCAATCACACATTCGTACCACAGTATTCGAACACCGGAGTAAGACTGCTACTTACTCTGAGATCATTCGAATACACAGGGCGAGTACTTTTGGTATCAATACTTAGGAAGACAACTCTTGTATAGGAATATCTTGCTATAAGATTACTTTTGTATCCAATTTCTTTTTATAGGATTACTTTTGTATTCGGATACTTTTGTATCCGAATAGCTTGGATCCGAGAACTTTGGTATTGGAATAGCTTGGTAATGGTAATTGGTAATTTTAGTTGACGTCGTACTAGAGCAACACAACGGGCTATAGACGACGGTCCGGGATCAATCCCCTAAGGGAAAGATCTGAGGACGACACCTCGTAATTTTGAACCACAGTCAGATGACGAAGCAACACCTGAGCTGGCACCCCACTCTCCAAACTTCCTCACCAACCCAACGTGATGGAATAGCTTTGATCTGAGTACTTTGGTATCGGAATAGCTTGGATCCGAATTCTTTGGTATCCGAACACTTTCGAAAAGAATCGAGTACAACGTGGTGTTGTCCACGATCTTCCCTTCGGGTTCGATCCAGGACCGTTGCCAGTAGCTCGTTGTGTTGTTCCAGTGTGACGGTTATTAAAAGACCTACCTACTTAGAGTGGTGTGGTGTGCTGTGCGTGCACTTACATGTTGTCAGAAAAGACCGCGATGTCGCCTTCAACATTAACATTCCGGTCGTAAATTTTTCGACGTATTCGTCTGAATTTTTTGGTCCTTTCGCGATTGTAATTAAAGGAAGTTATGATTCTATATGCATATTATATTCTCAATTTATAAGGTTAATGTAAAAATTCGTTCCATTCTGGGCGCGTCTGTGGCATTGCTATGTTGAAAAAAAGGAATTCCAGCGAGTATTAGGATTTTAGGTATTTTTAATTTACGTCGCACTCTCTCTCTCTGGAGCGGAGGAAATAGAAAGGCATGTGTCGAAAATTCTTCTTATTTTCTGCCATTTTGAATGCTTAACACAGTTCAAAACACAAAACACAATAGCGCATTTTCAATCCCGAGCACTTGCCGGGATTCTTTTCTTCAAACATCATAGAACTTTACACGTTTGAGGTAGATAGCACTTCAGTCTTGCTCTGTAATGCCATCAATCGTCCGAAACGGGACGAACTTTTGCGTCAACCAATATGTCAATTAATGCAGCGCGCGATGTCACCAACACTCTTCAAGTTGGATAGATAGATAGATATGAGTAACACCCTCTTTCAATCCTTTCAATCAAATTATTTGCAAACTGAATGGACCAAAGCACATTTTTCCGCCTCAAAGATGTTCACGTTTTATAGTTTAATCTCATAAACTACAAAATAGGTTTATCTGGATCTAGTACGATTATAGTAATATACGATATGGTTAAACCAAAACAAAGAAAAACCGAGAAAGAGTTGCGATCGTGACGTCGTATCTCACAGATCCAGTGAAGGTATGACTTGAAGTTTATCGTCACGGAGAACAAACTATAACTGGTTATCAACCTCCCAAGCCAAATATTCAATCAGCTAAACAAATAGCAAGCATCTCATTTCCCCAGTTGAACACAGGAACAAAAGGAATTTTGCTTTTTGATGGAGTGCCGTCCGTTCACATTCCCATGAGTTGTCAGGGCACTCAATTCACGCTGCGAAAACCAACTTAATCTTTACGCTGCGGCAGGTAGACAATTGTTACCACATCAATATCGTTTACACCAGTGGCATGGTATAGATCTGTGTACGGTGGCTTTTATCCTCCTTTTAAGTGACCGCTGGCATCGATCACCATTTACGAGCTGTCAGCGACTGACCTTCTAGAGGATCCCTCCTTTTCTTCGGTACCGTGAGGTGTGAACGCTTTGGGGGAAAGGCCGAAAGTCGCTCTGATGATATACGCCAAACAATACTATGAAAGGAAGGCGTCAGTCGTAAATGCTCTATCGCTCAAGTTAGGTAATGGGGGTTGGACATGCAGGCAAAAGAGCCGTTCTTGGAGACGATTGAAAAAAAATCTAAGCCTCGCAGCGTAATGTTTAAGGTGTCTAGTGTATGTATACACTAGAAATCTCGAAAAGCGACTAGAATATCGATGCTATAAAAATAACAAGGTGATGCGAGTTTTCGATCACAAAAGTACTCGATGCTTAAATGTATTCGTTGTACTCGATTCATTTCCAAAGTATTCGGATACCGAAGAATTCGGATCCAAGCTATTCTGATACCGAAGTACTCAGATCCAAGTTATTCGGATACAAGAGTATCCGAATACAAAAGTAATCTTATAGCAAGATATTTCTATACAAGAGTAGTATTTCTAGGTATTGATGAGCTCAGGTGTTGCTGCGTCATCTGACCGTGGTTCAAAATTACGAGGTGTTGTCCTCGGATCTCTCCCTTAAGGGACTGATCCCGGACCGTCGTCAATAGCCCGTTGTGTTGCTCTAGTACGACGTTAACTAAAAAAAATTACCAATTAAATTACCTAGGTATTGATGACAAAAATACTCGCCCTGTGTATTCGAATCATCTCAGAGTAAGTAGCAGTCTTACTCCGGTATCCGAATAGATAGGGCGAGTACTTTTAAGTTGCAAGTGTCACATTGTATGTGTATCCATGGTTTTCGTTAGTATTATGTTTCTAGTCTCGACGACAACACCAGGTCATTTTGAACCACGGTCAGTTGACGAGGTCACACATGAGCTGGCGCATCCCCCACTCTCCAAACTTCCACTCCACACGCCAACGTGAGAACATTGGAAGCCGCGACAGAATGAACTTGCTCCAACACCCTTTGTACACGACGGTCTTTGGTTGGATTCGAACTCGCAACTCCCTGGTTGTTAATCCTATGCTCTTCCAACCAGGCTCTCGTCATCTAACTGTGATTCAAAAGAACGTGGCATTGTCTTCGGATCCTTTCCTTCGTGTTTGATCCCAGACTGTAGCCAATAGTTCGTTATGTTACTCCAGTGCACGTTCATTAAAACAACTGACTACCTACCGGGCTACCGCGGCCCTCACAAAAGCGACACAGATTGTATTCGTGTGTGTTTATTATGACAATAAACTGATCAGTCTGTTTCAAGTGTCGTGTTTCTGTTTCAGGGGCGGTGTCGCACTCTGCCTGAGCCCACAGGGACGCAGGAACGGTGAAGCCCTGGTGCGCTTCGAAAGTCAGGAGCACCGGGACATGGCTCTCAAGAGACACAAGCACCACATTGGACAGCGGTATATCGAGGTGTACCGGGCCACGGGAGAGGACTTCGTCAACGTTGCAGGTGGTAAGTTCTCATGCTTCAACCCTCTCTCTCTCGTCCTGAAGGGGCTGTCATGGCTCAATGGGAGGGAAAGGTGACCGAATATGAGATACTTTCCTAGTATGAGATACTTGCCTAATATGAGTTACTTGCCTAATATGAGATACTTGCCTAATATGAGATACTTGCCTAATATGAGATACTTGCCTAATATGAGATATTTGCCTAATATGAGATACTCTTGTATCTTTATCGTACAGTGTCTTCATCTACTGGAAGTGTCATGAGCTAGGGAGACTAGAGACATTGTAAACATAACCTTCTCCTTGCAAACCGACCCATACTTCAGTAACAGCCTACAGAGGCAGATCGCTTTTAAGTGTTTGGAAATCTTCTGTTTGACTGGTACTTAGACGTATAGGGAATACAAAAGTTTTGACTTAAATAAATACGTTTTACATTAAATATATATTTTTGTCACGCTTGTGTTTCTTTGTCATTGTGAATGCTCTATATCATATTAGGAATGCTTGGTGTCTCATATTGGGCGACCATTTTCCAAAACAGCCTATTCGCAACATTTTATAAAATTGTTTTTTGTTTTCGTATATTTGCAATGTATTTGGCCAAAAAATCCATCAATATTTCGAAACTGCTTAAGTGACAATGTTGAAAATTAAAAAGTTGTTTGTTAAATTTTTCATCAGACAACCACCGACGCAATTGAAGAAAAGCATCTCACCATTAGGTCACTTTCCCCAATGTAAAATTACCTTACCTTAACTGTTCCCATCACGAATTGAAATTGTGAATTCAAATACTCACTGTTTAACATGCACACATCGATAATACATTTTCTGATTTTCCTCTGGACCACTCAATAAAAAATGCATGTTTTTTTGTAAACTTATGATTGGTTGGTTTGGGGGTTTTGTGGGGCAAGTGCCCTGTTTGACCATGCTGCTCCAGACACAAGACATACAATATCGAGTAATAGACAGACACACACAATGAAATTCTCTGCTGACACAGAAAAGATAAATACAACCAGAGAGAAATGCATCTGACGGGAATCAAACCTGCGCCCCCTACCTTGTTCCCTCATGGCCTTTGGTACCTCCAGGTACCTTGGTGATATATTATTTTCCAATGGGGTTTATTGTGTTGCTCCAGTGTGATATTTATTAAATACCTCTCCCTCTCTTTCTAAATCTCCATCCACTTTTGCTTTCTTTTCACAATTACTTGACATTACGTGTCTTGTGACTGGCGCATCTTGGCGAAATATCCTCGATCTAAAAAAATGTCCCTGGATCCTCTATCTAAATAAATGCTTTGTAGTGAATGAATCTTGAGTGAGAGAATGTTTCAAAGACAAGCGGCTTGATGGACTTGTGAAATTAGTAGCAACAGGTAATTCTTTTCAGCAAAGATTAAATTTCGATCGCAATAAACTGACCGAGGAAAACTGATTTAGGAATTGTGTTAACATTAAAGACAACTTGAGACGAGGCATGTTGACTTGTCTTGTCAGTAGCCTTACGAAGTTTTTGGTTTATTCGAATTATAAGGGCTGCCGTTCTCTCAATATTCTGGAAGGCCTACTTCGACCATTTTATGACACGTTTTCTGTCAAGCTATATATAGGTTTCTGCGGGATCCTTGTTTCACGAACGTGCTTTGAACGGAACGTCCATTGACCTGTTTTTCGATTACGATTTCAGCCACTTCGGTATTAAAACTTCCATAAAGATAAATTCCAAATTGTTATAGTTACAACGGCAAAGGTACCCATCTGCAAAACTGACGCACACGTTTCTACTGAAACACGTCCACAGTTTGGATGCTTCGGGGGAAACGAGTGACGACTCGAATATTTTCTTATGGAAATTGAGATTTCCACTCAGAATAGAGACTAGTGGCTTCGTCATAGTATCAAACAAGAAATGATTCGGTATTTGGTAGCTTAATTAACGTCACACTGAAGCAACACAACGGGCTATTGGTGACGGTCCGAGATCAAACCCCGAAGGGAAAGATTGAAGGAAAACACCAAGTAATTTTTGTCCACGGTCAGATGATAAGGCAACACCTGAGCTGGCACCCCACTCTCCAAACTTCCACACCACGCCAACTTGAGGCAATGATGACTCGAAAAAATGCAAATGAAAATTGCCAAAATGCAGATGGGGGTGCCTTTGGAGTGGTGGTAATGATTGATAGTTCAACACTAATTAGGTTAAATGCCAAACATTGCTGAAACTGCTATAAACAATATTTTAAGTTAGCATTTATATATCAAGCTAAAGCATTCGGACAGCAGAAGTAAAATCTTTGCAGACCGCCTGGGTTATCTGTTTCCTTCAGAGGCCCGGGTGCCGAAAGTGCTTAAAACTGCGACGTACGACGCAGGACAAAGTCTTTGCAGGACAATTTTTCCTTAATTTTATCAAAATTTTGCCCGCTTTTTTTTTTCAAACATAAGTCACGATGTTCTGCAGTGCAAAGCTCCCTCCTTGCCAAACCATTTTTGATTTTATAGCTATGGAACAACCTCCCTACACCGCCCAAATTACTACAAACACTCCATAAATGACACCTGTGTCAATGACAAAACATGTAATTTCAAAAGTTATCGACAGAATTGTAAATTCTGAAAGTATGCCTTAGTTTTAAATAAAGTAAGGTAATTAATTTTGATGCTTGATTATAAATATGTAAGACATATTTATCCGATAATTGTGTTTTACATTGTGTTTTTGATTTTATTGCTGTTTTCACAAAATTCGTACAAAATGCCTGCAGAACAATCGCTATTACTCGGAGTTGTGTTGCAGAACACTGAATATAATTCGGTACCTGGGCACAGAGGTATCGGTCTTACCAGTCTTCAATGTAGTGCCAAGCCTCATACAAACTTGTAAATAGTATTTTGTGGTGATACTAAAATTTGGTAATTTTCAAATCTTACAAAACAGCGGACAATAACATTATGAATATAGAAATAACATCTTTAAAAAGTACACAGAAAGTTAATAAAGGAATCAACAAAACGCTTTTTCAATTCCTTTAATAAGTAACGCCCTTGTCTGTCTGAATGCTGCACGTTTCAATGATTCCTTTTATTTCCAGTGACATGATATCTTTTTAAGTGCAGACTGAAGGGAAATGAGTTCCACGCCTCTAAATAACCGTGACGAGCTGCTAGTTCAATCGCACAAACCATTATTTCCCGATATCACTCGAAATGTCTTTCGATTCCACATAAAGTCGCCCCGAACACATTTATTTCGCGTTTCATCATCGTAAGACTAGTAGAAAAATTAATGTCGTATTTTTCGATCATTAGGAAGCAAACCAACACCGAGTGAGGAAACCTTATTCATTAATGGTTCAAAATTGTGTGACACCTCAATCATGTTCAGTGTATACACTGCGTATGCATGAATGTCGTAAATCAGGACCTTCTCATTTCCAGAGCCTGAAAAACCTTGGATCGTTTGTACTTGCATATTAAAATATAACAATTCTCGGATAGTTTGAATGCGCTTACAAATACGTTTGAAATGGTGTTCAAATTTGAAATTCGGGTGGCTATAATTAATCTCGATCTACGAATAGCGATTTTCAATGTGGAGATGATTCCTAAAAATGACAGCAACTTTAATATTGAATATATCCGGATATGAAGATAGTAAAGTCATGAAATTTCATATTTAGACTAATTTTGCGAGGCAGAATCAGATTAAGGCCTCAAAACGTGTTTCCATTATAAATTTCGTTGTTTGGGCAAATTTTTATAAGGAGACGTCCCCTTAAGCAATTGTGTTTTTTTTAATTTGAATTTGTGGAGGATGTTGTTTCCTAATGAATGTTATCTTTGATTTTGCGGTATGAACAGTGCCCGAAATAAAGGGGGGGGGGTTCGTTTTTTCCTCCGCGATTTTAGGTAAGGTATTTAGCATTATTGTAAGCAAGGTATTACTTGAGTTATTTGACTGAGTTTATATGAAACCAATGTTTATACGCAAATGCTGTTTTCAGGGCCTCTTTTTTGTCACAAAATAAAACACGCTTTTCATGTTGCCATAAAAAGAAAAGAAAAAAAGATTAAGTAATGAAAAGAAGTGAAGAGCTAAATTAGTGAACATTTGTGTAAAAAGAAAAGTGTGTTTATTTTAATCATACCGTCAGCTAGACTGTTGTTACCTCCTTATTTTTATGGAAAAGGGAACCACCTGTCAATTCCACTCGCTCTAATTGGTTCAACTAGACAGGTATTCACATGAACCAAACTCTTTAAATGTCTCTCTGTTCCTTATTTTTATCGTGGTTCAAAATTACGAGGTGTTGTCCTCGGATCTTTCCCTTAAGGGACTGATCCCGGACCGTCGTCAATAGCCCGTTGTGTTGCTCTAGTACGACGTTAACCAAAAATTACCATTACCTTATTTTTATATCTCTGGAAATAAAACATCAAAACACATACTTTTGTGGTGTTAAAATAAGAAGAAAAAAATATTTAAAGGGAAATTAATAGTTTATTAAATTAATATTTGAGTAATAAATTCAGAAACAGGAAAATTATTTGTTGGTTTTTCAATTATATAAACTTTTTGCACATTCGCAGATTTACACATAGCATGGCGTCCTTATATGGAATGTGTGTCACAAAACCCTAGGTGTAATCCGAATCCTATGTTCCATGGGTGTATTTCTCTTTACTGTGTCAGTAAACCTTTCATTGTGTGTGTGTGTCTATTACTTGACATTGTAAGTCTTACGTCTGGCACAGCATGGCCAAATATGGCTCTTGCGCCATAAAACCCCAAAACCAACCAACCAAATCCTATGTATAGAGGAAGGTCGTGTAGTATCGGACACCTAAACTTCTCCTATATTATGAAATATTTTTACAGCTCAGTTGGACCAGATTACGTTCCCCATACAAAACTTTATTGTTCTATAAAAGCACATTTTTCTAAGAAAAAATATCAATATTTTTTTAACACTTTTTACAGTTATTACATTTTTTTTATGAATTTTACCTATGGAGGATTGTATAGGATATGAAAAAATGTGCAAGAGAATAAATTTTGGTTTCACAAACAACTTTGCATTATTAACCCACAATTCCTTTTAAAGACAAATGCATTCTGTGGTTTTTTTTTTTTTTGGTAAAAGAAACATCACATTCATAAAACAGATTTGTTTCCTTCAAGATCGGATCGATTTTCGTGACACCAACCTTCACAAATCCTATACTGAATCTAGTCTTCTTCAAAGGTTTCACCACAGATGATGCAGTGAATCTCTTGGTCTCCTCTTTTCTTCTTCAGATTTCAGTTCCATTTTTGCTTTCATTTTCAACATGTCTTCTTTGGCTGTTCGAGTTCGTTTTTCATCTATTCAAGTCTTAGGTGTAATTAGTTTTGATCCCTTTATTTGAACTGATTTATTTACTATTTTTTTTTCTATTTCTCTCTTTATTTAGACGATTTTCCCCCAGCAGTTCCCACTCAGCTGTATAGATTCTTTCTTTTTCTTCTTTCTATCCTTTCTTTCGTTCAAGTTCGGCTTTGTATGGAGTTGAGGTTAAAATTTCACTTTTTTGCCCACAACTTTGTCGTGATACAAATTTTGTATTTGAACTGCTAGGAAGTGGTGATATCTCCTCTAAAATATTTTGAGAAGCAGTTGTTTTGGAAGAATCCCAAATAAGAGAGGAAGTTGTTCTGTCCTTTTCCAAGACTGCTTGAACTTCCTCCATGTGCTCGTTTGCTACTGGTTTCGAAGGACTGGGAAAGCTCAAAATCATGGTAGATGATGGACTTGCTACTGTTTTGCGATTGAGCGGCCTTAGAAAGCGAAGGGGTGTATTCCAAATAATCGAAAACGTTGTGCTTCAATGAACAAATACCTGCATTTGAAACTTGACACATTAAGAATATAATTCTTATCAACCTTAAACTGTGTCCGACACAAGCCGCAACAACTCTGTCCGATACAACCCGAACATCATGAAACAAAACATTTGTTACCACATATGTATTAGTAAGCTTAATGAGATTTACTTTCTACAACTTAAAGGACAATGAATATTGCTTTCAATAATAAACTAAATAACTTATATTCACTTTCAGGCAAGCTACGACAGCCAGAAGTTATCTTTGTTCACTCAAAACACACAAAAAAAAATTCAGCCGTGTGTCAACACTGCAGCTTGACGAAATATGGCGGCATCTAAACTTTTTTCCTTCACCCAACACGCTGGTGTCTAGACAGGTGCTGGCACCTGTAGCAAATGTTAGAAACAATGCTTGTCCGATTCTAGCCACCGTCCGATACTACCCGACTTTCCCCTAGTTTCAAAACTTCAATAGTGACGGCCATATAAAAAGTGTATTTCGATGAACATCATTGGATAGTGGCAAATTTTCGGAGGATACAATTCTTTTTTCTGGGATCAATTGAGATTTTTGTGCAAAAAGTAATCCCTTATTTGAAACTTAATCTAGGATAAGTATAAGATATAGCTGACTTTAAATATTGAATAACCCCCAGGTCTTTGGCATACAAACTGTATTTGACACTTCGGAATGAAACAGTACGTGGGATACAGAAATATGTTCTTATAGCATCTGTGAAATTGTTTCCTACTCCTTTTGATTCGAAAAAACTTATGTTCTAGGCAACAACAACGAGGCTCAAGCGTTCCTGACCAGAGGGGGTCAAGTCATTGTTCGAATGCGAGGCTTACCTTACGACTGCACTCCCAAACAAGTGGTAAGCTCATCTCTATTATTCAAGCGGTACCACATACTCCAATTTTAATTATCAGTTTTAAGACTTGAAGGAGCATTGATGAGGAGAAAAGCGACTGGAGCAACAAACCACAAAATCTCAACGCAAAAATATTAATTTTGCAAATCTAATAATCTTCCAACATTAATCAAATTTTTGAGGTTTATACATAGCCAAACAAAATCCCATATCTCATCCGGAATTATCGTAGCAAAATTTGTGTTTAGTTAAATAATTCAAATACGAAACCTTTCCATCCCATTTAAAGGTAATTTAATAATTTTCAAGAACAATATTTAAGTATCATGCATTTGAAAAAGAAGATAAGGTATACGTTCGTGTGAAGAACACGCGTTCCATTACATTAACAAACTAATATTAACGCATTTTCGTATTACGAAAACAAGTATTAATATTTCATTCCACTTCGTATTCTTGTTAAGCGTTCCCATATCGTATTAATCATTTTATCATTTTGTGCCGTTATATTTTCCGTATTCCATTCACAAACTTTATAAACCGAAAACACGGACGATATTCAAAACTTATGACAACGTTGTGCAGACGAAAATTCTAATAGGACATTAAATATTTTATACGATTATTCAATCCGTTGAAATCAGTTTGCATCAATGGAGTCGCTTGATTTAACCCTTTTAGATCCGCATTTGTATTGAGCCAAAAATTAAATGAATTCTGTTAATCCAGCCTTTTTTATGCTTCGATCAACAAAATAATTCAAGTATTTCAATTTGATTTTTATAAAAAATTTCAAGTGTTGGGGGATTTGGAACTTTATGTTTATCGTAGTGCCATTTGAGGGTTAAAACTACTTTGACTAAATCGTCAAATTGTGAAATTACTTGTTCCATTAATCGGAAAAAACACATAAGACGGGTCTTCGAAATTACAACTAAACAAGACAGAATTTGTGTAATCCAATCGATTGTAATGGACCGTAATAATTATTTCCGCTAGTTTAATAGATGAATTTTGCAAATTCTACAACCTTCGACTTGAAGAGAATTGTGCTATTGAACACGACTTGAGGATAGTATATTCGACACATATCACTAACTTTGAACCGCTGACTTTAAATTTTATATTTTACAGCCACTTTTCATAGTTTTTTTTAACTTTTTCTTAATCATGCAGTTTAATTTTATGCACCCGTATTATGATGAGGAGATAAGCTGCTTGCTCCGTGAGTGATATGTCCTGTCCAATCTAAACAAAAGATGCATGAACCCGAATTGTTTTCAGCTGTCGTTCTTCGCGAGCGGGGAGGTGCCGTGTGAGGTGATGGACGGCGAGGAAGGGGTGCTGTTCGTCAAGAAGGCGGACGGGCGGGCAACGGGCGACGCCTTCGTCCTCTTCGAGAGCGAGGACATGGCCGCCCGGGCGCTCCAGAAGCACAGGGAGGTTATCGGATCCCGGTATATCGAGCTCTTCAGAAGTACGACGGCAGAGGTACAACAGGTGAGTGGAAACCAATTTGCATTGGTACTTGTATCGGAACAGCTTTGATGTACGTAGCGTTTTGCGGCAACGCTCTTGGCACATTTTTTATGTCGCCAAGGAAAAAAATCTCAGAAAAAATCGACTTTTTAAAGGAAAATAAAAAGCTCTAACGGAAAATAATCAACGGGTAGTCAGAAAATTTTGGAAAAACATGTTTTTTAACTTAAAATAATTATTAGAAACAGTTAGATAATAGCGGTTAAACTCTTTTTATATTTTTTAAACTGCTTTAAACTCTTCCAATCGCCAAATTGGTCCAGCCTCTGAAAAATTAAGCTTCAACTTTTGCGAAGGAACACCCTGAAACTTATCTACAACAATCACTACAGAAGGCATGTTCAACTAGCGAAAAGGTAACGATTTTCAAAAGAAAATAGCCAGAAACAACACAATTCGATGCGACTGCACTGGAGCGTCACTAAATTCTTCCAATTGATATGAAATGGAAGAAAATTTGAAAGAACTAAAGGATAATTTAACGGAAATAATGTAAAGAATATTCTAAAATATTCGAAATGAAAATTTTAACTTTCCGCTTGCCGAGGTTACCATAAAACGGGAAAACACTCATAAAGATGGGGTGCCTTTACCCGCCATAAACTCGCTACAAAAAGTGCACCAAGAGCGTTTCAACCAAACATAGCGGATATCAAAGTTGTACCCTTGTATCTAATGGCCTATTATCTCCTTGAATTGGAACAGAATAAATCCTGCTATGATGACCTGCGAGTTGTTGACTTCGCAAGTTCGCTTCCTCAGTAGATGTATTTCTCTCTACTGTGAGAAAAACTTTCCATTTTTGTGAACGTTTATTACTTGATAGTGTCTGTCTTGTGTCAGGCGCAGCATGCCCAAATATGGCCATTGTGACATAAAACCCAACCAACGTGTTTTGTTGGAATGCGTTACTAGAACAGAATTTTCAGTACTCTAGTTTTGTCCAAATTGGTAGTTTGTAGGAATGAACTTGCAAAAAACACTCGAGTAAACTAAACAATTAAAATGAGTGTCTGGCGACAAATAGCTTGTTGGAATTATTGCAATATGGTGCATACTATACTGCAAACAATTCAAAGAACGACCGTACGGCACATAGCAGACCCTATTTAATGACAGAAAAATAGCACTATCGCAGATTGTGCTCCTGTAAATAAATCCAAAGAATAATTTCCAGAAGGAATAAGCTAGATTTACTTAGTGTTGAGAACGACCCATCCTGAGCTAAATCTCACAAGATAAAAGTTCTAAAGGTACTGGATGTTACAGTACATTTCCTCGTAAACAAATCAAACATAAACCAAAAGATTTTTATATTCATTTGCACACTTACAATATGACGGAAAACGAAACATCAGTTCTTATACCACAATATTGTTCCGACATAAATTGACGTTGCCAGATACAAAAACTAAATAATACAAATGCAATGTTGCCAGAACTCACACCAAACACCACCTCACTTTTCCCAAGATTGATTCATTTCCTATACTTAGTAGTGAAATTAGCTCTTAACACTGAATAATTAGTTTTCTGTTGTTTAATGTTTATTTCTATGATTTGTTTTTAAACTCATTTTATCAAACGAAGTTTGACTACCCAATTGCTATATAAATTTAATGATTGAGATGCACACATTCATAGGCAATTTCGTATTTCACTTTAGAAAGTTTAGGTGAATATAAAAGATAGAATAATCCTTTGTAGCCACTCAAGCGTGTCGTTATTTCCGGTATCCAGTTAACAGACTCGATAGAAAATAAACAGCCATTTTAAACATATCCAGAAATCCTTGAAAATAATGCCGACCGATCTTGCAGGTTCTGAATCGGTGCATGGACCCCAGGACCTACGAGCAACCCCAGCCTCTCCTGACGAACATCCCTCAAGTGCCCCTCATCTCCCCGCAGCTGTTGCCACCGGGATCTCGCAAAGACTGCATTCGCCTCCGAGGACTGCCCTTCGAGGCTCAGGTGGAACAGATTTTGGAATTCCTGGGAGAACACTCCAAGAACATCGTGTACCAGGGCGTCCACATGGTGTACAATGCACAGGTGAGTAGCTTCTTATTGCACGTCCTATCCAATGGAGCTGGTGCACGTTAAATCTACCGTGGTCTCAAATGTCCTCACGTTGACGTTTTATGAAAGTTTTGAAAGTGGGATACCAGCTCAGGTGTGACCTCGTCATCTGACTGGGGTTCGAAATTACGTGGTATTGTTGTCGGATCTCTTCTTTCGGGTTCGATCCCGGACCGTCGCCTATTGCCCGTTGCGATGAGGTTCAGCATTCGTTAACCACTTGTCGTGCTCCAGTTCGACGTTAATTACCTACCTTTCCTACTCTTCCAATGGACTTCCTGACTTGAAAATGATGAGCCCTGAAGTCAATTCAAGAATTTGCTTCTCTGCTCAATGAAACTGACTAGGCCGCGGTAGCCCAGTTGAAGAGTAACGGATTAGCAACCGGAGGGTTGCGAGTTCGAATCCAACCAAAGACCGTCGTATACAAGGAGGCTGGTACGCGGTAAATCTGTTACGGCCTCCAATGTTCTGACGTTGGCGTGGTGTTGACGTTTTTAGAGTGGGGTGCTAGCTCAGGTGTACCCTCGTCATCTGACCGTGGTTCAAAATGACGTGGTGACGTCCTTGGATATTTCCCTTCGCGTTCAATCCTGGATCGTCACCAATGGCCCGTCGTGTTCCTGCAGCGCGACGTTGATTGAAAATACCCTTCCATAAATTTCCACTGTTGTGTCTTGACTCTGACATCGCCTCTTTCCTTCACTTAGGGCCAACCGTCCGGAGAGGCCTTCATCCAGATGGACACGGAGCACTCGGCGTTCATGGCCGCCCAGCAGCGGCACCACCGTTACATGGTGTTCGGCAAGAAGCAGCGCTACATCGAGGTCTTCCAGTGCTCGGTGGACGACATGACGCTCGTACTCAACGGCGGAATACCGGTGCAGAGATCACTCATATCCCCAGGTGAGCCCACTTCTCATTCATATACCCCTTACCGAGCGTCGTCATGTAATTCGTGGCTTAAAATTACTAGATGTTTTCCTCGGATCTTTCTCTTAGGGGATTGATCCCGGACCGTCGTCAATAGCCCTCTGTGTTGCTCTAGTACGACGTTAGTTGAAAATTACAATTACAATCCGAATCCCACTTAACGACAAGACGTGAATAAATGTCAACTATTGGGTTGATGTGCCATTCTGTACAACGACATTTCTCCATGCCTCCGGTAGCTGCATCGATCGTCTCTTTCTCATAAGAGTTCAGAGGTTTCTGGCTAGAGAACGGATCCAGGGAACGAAACTTTCCGAATTCTTTCCGGCTCGTGGAATCATCAGCGACACTTATTGTCTTTAGCGTCTGTAAAGCATTTTCCTTTTCGGAGGAAATGAAAAAGCATCATATGTCGAAAACGTTCCTTGTCTTCTGCCATTTTGAATGCTTAAATTAAAAAACACAGCCCACATTAACACATTTTTTCACCAAGTACTCGCCGAAATTCCTTCTTTCAAGCATCGTCGAAACTTGACACGTTTGAAGTCGATAACACTTGGGCTTTGCAATGCAATGCCATCGAGTGGCCAAATCGGGACGACCTTCTGCACCAATCCAATATTTTGAGATGCGATAGAATAAGGGATCGTGCGATAACACTTGGGTTTTTCGATGCAATGCCATCGCACAAAACGGGACGAACTTTAGCATCAACCCAGTATTACAGAAATGAATTTCGTGGTCGTGAGTCGAACATAGAAATTGAGGTTCCATTGCTACAGGTTGCTCGTCTCTGAGCTCTTCACAGGACCACACCACAGCTGCTCCTTCTGGTCCTTTACTTCCAGGTGTGCGTGTGGACAGTAAACTGACAGACATGTCCCCAATATCCCGTCGTGTTGCACCATAACGACGTTAATTAAAATACCTACCTACCTACACAAAGAATATCAATGCTTTGCCTTTCATGTCATATTTCCAAGAAACTAATTACAAGAACTGTTACGGCACTGCAGCCCGGTTGGAAGAGCAACGGGAGGGTAACGAGTTCGAATCCAAACCAAAGACCGTCGTCTACAAGGTGGTCTGGTGCACGTTCTATCTGTACAGACCTCCAATGTCCCCTTCCATTGGAGTGGTGTGGAAGTTTGGCGTGTGGTGCCATTTGAGGTGTGACTTCGTCATCTTACCGTGGTTCAAAATGACTTGTTCTCGAAACTTTCCGAATGGGTTTGATCGCGGACCGTCACCAATATATCGTTGTGTTGCTCCAGTGCGGCGTTAATTAAATACCTACCTACCTACTAGTGCGGTTACGCCTATCGGGAGAGCGTCAATGGAGTTGAAACTCTCTTGGTCAGTTAGGTCCCCAGATCAGTCTCCCTTTGAACTCATTTTGGATATGCTAGACCGTCCAATTGCAGTAACCCCTACCTGTATATAAGAGACCAGGACTAGCAATTGCAGAATGCTTGGCATACTTTGCCAGATGGCATATGGGTTTTGCTTGCCATCATGCTAAACAGTATATCGACATGTATCAACACTAGAGGAAGTATTGCAGATAAAAAATGTATTACCTTTCTGATGTAATTGCACAATACCAGAGTTCTGGATTCGATGTCGGGATAATTTCTTTATCTCTTTATGTATGTGTTGGGGGGAGGCATCACACATGTTTCATTCCGATCCAACACTATCTTCGGGGTATTTATATTTTGTATATTGAATGATTGGGAAGGAGATCTGTAAGTTTTTGGTAATGACAAGTACATGAAAATGATCAGCACTTTCGCTATAACACATCTTTAGGTTTATCACACTACTTTGTGCGCATGCGTGTCACGTAACCGAAGCTCGACCTCGATAGCGTCGTTTGTCTATCTTCTCATTCAGTTCCAACATGGCTGCTCCGCTAGTAGTGTGCAACAAGGAGGAATAAAGATCCGATGTTTAGGGTAGGAATGTGTGCCAGGGGCTCAAATTCATCGAAGGCTTTCTGCAAAATACGGGGACATTGCTCTACCACGTATATGTGTATGAGTGGATCGAGAAGCTCAACCTTTATACTATGGCCGGTACAACAGTTGTACCTCGAAAGTTAAAAGCATCGCGCTCGTTATATCTACAGGGGGATTCTACGATCATGGGACAAACTTGGAGGGGTGGACCAGCTTACTAAAACATAAATTTTTCGTATAGGAATGTAAGGTCGGAAGTGAAGCGTGGAGGTACAAACACAAAAAATGAGACATGAACAGAAACACATTGTTTGTTTACATTATCCTTGCAAAGTGCTTCTTTGCAGCAATGTTTACAGTCAATGCTCAAAATTGCGACAACCAACAGTAATACATGCTTGGTAGCGTAGAAGGAGTGAATGGCAAACAGTTTCAAGGATAACAGGCATTTCGTGCACGTTTGCAGCCGCAATGGATAGTCGAGCAACGAGGTCCACAATTGAGTCAACTAGAGTCCCGTAAACGATGGTCTTTAGATGCCCCCATAAGAAGTAATCCGTGCTCGATAAATTTGGCGATAGGGGTGGTCATCGGACTGGATCACCACGCCCAATCCATCGCCACGCAAAACTGGCATCCAGGTAATTGCGAACAACCACGTTGAAATGGGCTGACGCACTATCATGCTGAAACCACATGTGATTACGAACGACATTCGGAACATCTTACAGCAATTCTGGTAAAACCTCTTCCAGAAAAATACGGTAATCTGAGCCATTGAGTCGTGTTGGTAGGAGATATGGACCTATGAGAAAATCGTTCATAACACCCGCCCAAACATTCACTGAGAAGCGTTTTTGGAATGTATGTGGACGTGTAGCATCTGGATTTTCTGTTGCCCACACAAGTATTGCTGCAAAGAAGCACTTTGCAAGAAAGTTATAAACAAATAATGTTTTTCTGTTCATGTCTCATTTTTTTGTGTTCGTGCCTCCACGCGTCACTTCCGATCATACATTCCCATACGAAAAATGTATGTTTTAGTAAGCTGGTCCACCCTTCCAAGTTAGTCCAATGATCGTAGAATAACTCTGTATAGCCATAGTGTCAAGTTACTGGCAAGTTAGTCCCATCACCGTAGCATCACTCTGTAGCCGTAATCAAAAGGTTAAAAGAGGTCAGACGACGTCCGTCCACCTCCTCCGCTGACCAGAAGATTCAGCGAGCTCGAGAAATGGTACTGGCAAACCGACGAGTGACTATCAACACTGTAACCTGTTCCCTGCAGATTAAGACGGACGAAGACGTGGGGAAAGCGATGCATAAACGGTTGGATGACTCACCGAAAACATTCTCGGAACAATTACGCAAGCTCGTGGACCGCTGAACCCAGTGCATCGAAAAGGTTGGTTGGTTTGGGTTTTATGGCGCAAGGTCCAATAGTGGACAAGCTGCGCCAGACACAAAACGAAAACATCGAAACGGAATGAGACTATTTAGAAAATTGCCGAACCTGTTCGACCCCTACATTTGTGTAAACAGATTGAAAAAACTAAAGTGCGGATCATCTCTTTTGGCTTTCGCTCGTACATTAAAAACAAGTCTTTAGTGGAATGCAATCTGAAATATGTCTCACGAATTTTTTGCTTGGTATTAACTTTATACGCTTTCTTTTCAGGTGGAAATATGTTGCCACCGCCCTATGGTGCTTTTCCTTACGTGCAGAGCCCCCAGATCCTGCCAGCGGTGGCTCCACTGACACCTAGGCTCCCAGCAGCTTACTACTCCCCAGTCTTCTACTGGCCCTACCCCAGTCCACCCGTCTCGCCCACCACCTACTACCCCCACTCTGGAACTACAGTGGTAAGATGGCCGTCTTTACTCCACATTGAAATAGACTGCTATTGAAATATCAATTTTAAATACATTTTTAAGGGTTTGAAGGGATTTTAATGATACGCCAAGGATAGCCGAGCTATACCATCAATGATTAACTTAAACTTACGTGGTAAATTTGGTGAATAAAGAAACAAGTTGTAAACTTAACATCGTTTATTTAAAAATGACTGCATACAAGTATATAACACAAATATGACAACATCAAACTTAAATTAAACATTCGAAACAAATTCTGAGTTCTGGCTTTTAAGAAACTAGAACTGGCAAGGGTTGATATTGCACATCAACATCTGACGCGAAGAATAAGTTAAGAGTTCTAAAGATATAGTATTTATACTCTAGACTTCAACATCACGATAAATCTGCTGATCGGAAACTGAAATTTGTAGTGGCTAAAATTTGCATACGATTACGATACACGCGCCGTCACATGTTCTTGAAATGTGTGCAAAATAATACGTTGCATCGACTACGAATTAGATACCCAACGTTAAAGCGATACCAATAAACCTTTGGCGAAAATGTAGCGCATTTTTGCTTATTTTTGGGCGTTATTTGTTTCCGTATTATTGATTAGGGATGCAACATCGATTGCAAAACATTGATGTTCAAAATTAAAACATCGATGTGGATAAACATCGCCCAAAAACCATCGATGTTTTTAAACATCAGTGTATTTAAACTTTTTCCCTTCATTTCTTAAAAACTCGTTTGGCAAACTTAGACATTGATGTTCTAATGTTTGCAGGGAGGAGAGAGCAATTTAATTTGTCATTTGCCGTGTTTATTAATTTATAACTAAGACTTTTTTTTAACTGTCTAAACAAAGTCAAATACATTAATAGGAAATCTTTAAAATCATTTGACATAGGTACTACTTACTATAAGTATAATTAGGTAGGTACATAACAATAATTATTGTTAGTTATTATTAATTATTTATCAACTTATGGGGGGAAGACACAACAAACTTATTTTTTAGTTACTGTAAATAAAGAATACTGGGGCCTATAATTATTATACGCCCCAATATTTGTTATTTAGAGTTTGTAAAAAAAGAAGTTTGTTAACTTTCTCTACCTTAACCAGACTTCTTTTTTCACTAACTATCCTACCAGTTAGGGAAAAAACTCTTTCTAATGGGACACATGTCGCCATCACTAACAAAAACTTAGTTACACGGGTTTATTTTTCTTTTTTGTTTACTATGATGCTTTTTTCATTAAAAAATAAAACATCGACAACATAAAAACATCCAGAATGTTAAAACATCGATGTTAAACAAACATCGGCTCCAATAAATCGATGTTAAATACATCGATGTTTTATAGAAAACATAGATGTATTGCAGCCTATGTTTTTTTAACATCGATGTTTATACTTGTCGATGTTTTATTTTTAAATGAAAAAAAAGTACCATTATAAAACTAAAAAAAACAACCAAGTAGCATAATTTTCATACTTTCAGACCAAAGTTGCCAAGGGTGTAGGGTCTGAAAAGTAGGGATACGACCTATGTCAAATAGTTGTAAATATTATTTTCTTTTATAGTATCCAATTTGAAAATAAAAGATATGTTAACTGTTCTTATTAATTTGTTTATTTTGCTTTGACAGTTAAAAAAAGTTTTAGCTATAAATTAATAAACACGTCAAATGCCAAATTAAATCTCCCCCTCCGAACATTAATGTTTGAGGTTGCTATACCAGTATTAAGAAATGGGGGGAAAAAAATTTAAATACACTGATGCTCAAAACCATCGATGTTTAAAAACATCGATGGTTTTGAGGGAAAAGTTAAAAACTTTAAGCAAACTTCTGCGATGAACCAAAAATGTATGACCTTGATGACTTGCCGGGGCTGATCGTTCCGTTTTCTACTTCCAGCTGACCACGGAGTGCATCCAGGTGCCCCGTAACGGAGATGTGCGCCCCAGCGGGGAGGCCATGGTGACGTTCCCTGGCGCCCGCCTCGAGGCGGAGCGCGCCCTGCAGGAGAAGAATCGCCCCAACAGCAACCGCTTCATCGAGCTCTTCATGGCCTGAGGCAAAGTATTTCGTGATCTTACGCACCAGTGACTGAAGTCTTTCCCACAAACTCTTCACTGCGTCCATTTCACTCGTATCTCTTGTCGACACCGGCGGATCGATGCCCTACTCTTCGTCAACCTCTGGATTCACCACCCAATGCATTTCAAGAATGCGGGAATTCCGTAGCAGACAGTTTTATAAGCAAATACTCATATGCATATAACCAATAAGTGAGAATTCACAAGAAGCGTAACCCACAGCGAGGTTGCTCCGAGGTCATTTCTTGCAAGGTTCGTGTCCAAGAGGATGATGAGCTGTTTGAGCATGGCACCGAACTGCTGCGTATTTAAAACTTGTATTTTTGCCACTGTTAATGTTGCTATGTTATTTTACTCATAGGAAACTACGCATGCAATTATTTTTTGTGTCCGAATATGATTTGTAACCTTGTTTGTGTGTTGCCTACGTGCGGTCTATCCTTTATATTGGATCGAAACGCATTTGCTGTCGAAATGTTGGTACGGCTTTACTACACGCAATGCTTGGTTGGCGACTTTTGTGTCGCCAAGGATGAATTTCTTACAAAAAAATTATTTTTAAACGGAAATAATATACTTCAGCAGAAACTAATAAACGGGAAAAGTTACACAAAATTTTGAAAAAAGAAACTAGTTTTTTTTAAACGGAAAATAATTAGCGAATATGAGTTGGAAAATATCTTTACTTTTTATATAAACGAATAACAATTTTTGTTTTATAAACGACTCCCATGCTAAATCTCTGAAAGAACCTGACTTGCTAAAGTAATCAATTTTTGTCTACAACACTCAATACCGAAGGCATTTTCAAATAGAAGACAACGATTTTTAACACAAAATAGCAAGAAACAATACAACCTGATGTGACTGCTATGAACCGCGACTCCAAATCAAACTGAAAGCTTTAATTCTTCCAATTTATATGAAAGTGAAAAATAGGCTAAACATTTTTCAAAGAACAAAGGACAATTTAGAGGAAATGAAAAGAACATTCTAGAATATTCGAAATGAAAAGTTAAACTTTCCGCTTGCCGAGGTTGCCATCAAACGGGAATAACCCTAATAAAGATGGGTTGCCTTCACCTGCAATTACTCGCTACAAAAAGTGCGCCAAGAGCGTTGCCACAGAACATTGCGTATAGTAAAGCTGTACCGAAATTCATCAAGGTGCAGACTTTTATTACGAGTGATCAAAAGGGCAGATGTCTTTTTCATCATCTTACAGTCGACCATCTAGAGTAAAATTGTAGAAATTGGTTTTTTTCCCCCCTTTCCTAATTTTAAATTCCAGTGTGTCGTCCTACTTTTGCATGTCTAGTCTCCGATCTAGATGGTTTCGCAATATTTGTGTTTTATTATCAGTGGACATCTGCCCGTGCGCGTCAATTATATTATGTACGCAAGACATAAACTTTATAGCCCATCTTTTATAAATTGGAAGATATTCCACACCACGTTTACTTCTTAGACATTCCATTAGAAGTTCAAAAATTACGTACGTAAAACTTAGCAACAATAAACAATTATAATGTCTGTTAATGGATGTACAATTGTCGAACATTTCGTCTGAACAGAATCTGTAAGTTAAAAAAAAAGTGTTTTTATGAAACATGCAACGAAGAAGTATTTGACCGAAAAGGGTGTTTGCGCCCTTCATCACCGGTCGATACCGAAAACACTGACTTTTCGTTAAGGTGCTACTGAATTAAATAGTTGAATTTTAACGACATAGCAACGAAACTGTTGTGATTAATGTTTTAACCTCTAAGGTATATTTTTGATAGGATCATCTCGAAATATTCCGGAACATTTTACATTTTTGTCTCTGTAGCTCGTCAATACTCTCAAACGCGACGTTTTCTCGCGTGGAAAGTGAAGTCTGTAACTTCCGACTTGCCCTTGTGTATTATATATCAACAAACCAGTGTGTGTCCTTTTTATATATGCTTTTGTATACAGATACTCTATTCGATTAATGTGTTTATTAAATGAGTTTTTATTTATTTTAAGAGAGATCGTGGAGATGTAACAAAGAAAAGCATTCTAAGTGCCTTAATCCTTGTATACTGCTATTCTATCAATTTGCACACTCTTGAGTGTCGAGAACACTTTGCAGGAAAATATTGAAACGCAGCGTTCAAAGGAAAATATTTGTTTCCTACAGTACAAAACACATGCACCAGTAAGGTCCAAAAGAGTTTTTGGTCCAAGGATAATTATTACTTTTCAATAGAATCTATCCCCAACGCCACGTTTTTCCATACTTTACTCATCTGAATTTGCGTCCTATTCTCAGACAGAACCGACTTTAATTTTGAACGAAACGAATTTGGAAATTGAAAGACTGCGATATTCAAATTCAAACCAAAACAACACACGTTGGGCAACAGCATTTCTGTCTGCAACTCTGGCAGAAGTGTCAAGCCGCGTTAGCACCGAAGTTGCAAATATTTTTCTCCCCTTTTTATGAGAAAGACGTTTTACGACCTACTTTGGTGGAGACAGGCCTCTTGAAATAGTTCTATTAATGTTATCCACAGCTCTCTCGTACACGCCATTTTAATCGAATAGGTCACTCACTGAGAGTTTGGCGGGAGATGTGGTCAAGGCAAGTGATGAGGACAAAATGTCTCAGTGAGCAGAGCAAACAAAAGACGGCAAGAGCGACCATTGGGTACCGAAGGGCTGAAGTGATTGTCTGCGATACCGAAAGGGGACGAAATAGGGGAGCATTTAAATCCCAAATTTCGTCTAGGAGAAATGTCCACAAAATTTGCAATCCTTTTTTTTATCTTTACCGACTCCTGGTGGAAAACAAAATTGGAGTTGCAAACTCGCCACGGGATATTGACGATAAAATTAGTATCGTTTCTCGGAATACCTTCGATGTTTAGAAACGACGCGTTTGGTAACTCCAGCGTAAACGCGGCTTTATTGACGCAAAAGTTCAACAATGGGTGAGGAATTGGTAGTTAGATGAGCAAGTTCTTGTTCTAACGTGATCGGGCGTGATATTTTTGGTTGGTTGGTTTTGGGTTTTAAAGCGCTAGGGCCATATTTCTCCAAACTTCACTTTGTCCAAGATTCACCAAACACAAGATAGACAATGTGAAGTTAGTGAGAAAAGAAAGGATATCGAGAAAGATCGCTTGAAATCCTAAGGGAAAATAATAGATTACTAAAGTACGTCGGGTTTGATTGAAGTTTTTTGAGCCTTACTGTGGAAATTCCCTTTTAAAAACAGAAAGTAAGGAATTTCTTGCAATTTTATATAGATCAAACGAAAACGTTGATTAAAAGCCGAAATGCTTTGTTAAAGATACAATCCTGTTATTAATACAATTGAAACTGTGTTCTCTATTTGACTGCATTGTGTAGCAAAATGATTGAATTTATTCTTGTATTGTGCTTAGTTGTATTTGCTATGTCTATATGCATATGAATTTATACATATATATCAGAATCAAAATATCGAGTCTTTTATACTGTGTATTTTTCCTACGTCTTTTACTCTTTTTGTCGTTTAAACTCCATTGCATGAACATTTCCTCAAATTTATTTAGCGAAAAGTGTGTTTTTTATATAATACAAGACGCGCATCTTTGAATAGGCAAATTGCGTGCTTGTTCCTAGTGATATATCAAGTATCTATTCACTCTGCACTTACAAATACATGTTTTTGATACGGATGTGCAATACTCGCAGTTTGAAAACGTCTAGAAACTATCGAGTGAGCGAAAAGTCCACATTTTGTTGACTTGTCCGACGGGATCGAGAGTTTGCGCATTTATACAACTGTTGCAGAATTGAGAAATTTTATAGAAAGGTTATAAAACTCGGTGACAGCATTTTAACGAAGCATACCGAAATTTCTGAACACCGAAAAAAGTGCCTTACGATCACTGATCGCATTTTTAAATAAAATTATTAAATTACGTTAAAATTTTAGGGTATTTTTGGTTTGTTGCTCTACGGTCATCGTTTTGTGAGACGAAGGATCATCAAACCAGGGCTCGAGGCTTGAAGATTACGAATCACTACGAACATCCATGCCGAATTTGAACCGCACTAACCACTTGGCTGCAAGACCTATATTGTTTATATGAATCTGTAGATATGCTTATGAATCATTCCTTTTATTGGCACTCGATTTTAATTTTGCCTGAAATTAAAAAAAAATAATGTGCTCCAATTCGTTTTGGAGTCTTTAAATATCTCAAGATAACAAACAACCTAATGACAAACGCTGTCGCACCGTAGCCGAGTGAAAAACCCCTTCAATGCACTGTTGTCAGTTCTCCACAAGCAAATGAATGGGCAATGTGCAAATATTTATTGAGTCCGCCCTTTGAAATAAAAGCATGAAACGAAAATCAAAATGCCGTAGCAGCGAAGAGTGACACATCTCCATACACACACGTGCATGTATATAGAAGTGTGTCTTTTTTATAACAGTGAGTTGTAATATGTAGTGCCTTATTTTGACTGTACATGACTGTATTCATTTATTTCTCATTGCGTATACCTGTCATGTTTGCTGAACATTCCAATAAAGTTTTATGTATATTTCAGACCCATACAATTTATTCATGTTATTGAATCGCATTTCTCAGTATGATACAAAGAAGTATTTCCAAATTTTTCCCAAACATTATTGATGAATCTAAAATTCTAAGGCCACCCCCCAAAAAAAAATAATAATAAGTATTTTTAAATACTCATATTTATCAGAAGTAAATTAAGCACATATAATATACGGAAATAATAAGCGAAATTTTACAAAACCAGGCACAGGAGATTGCATTTTAAATCTGCCTAGCTTGGATTTATTTGTGGCTGTTTAACCCAGATGTCCGGATAAAGAAAACTAATCTATTTCAAGGAACAGCTTTTAAAGTGTCTTACCGATTTTCGTGGTTAATTTCATTGGAAAAGGTTGGTTGGTTTTTTAATGGCACAAGGGCCAGATTTGGTCATGCTGCACCTAACAATGCCTGATTCCTAATTAGATTTAATTAAAAGAACAAGTTTCAAAACCATTGTAAGAAATTCAGAAGTACCATTTGAGTTATGGTTAAATATAAAATTAAATATCGTTTATGGAACCTATATCAGTAACGAATAAAAATGGGTTTGTTAAGGTAATAAGGGAGATACCAAATCGGTTGAGTATATTTGATAATTAAAACGCGGGCACTCTGTCAAGATGTGTTTTATGGATAAAATCCTATCACATGTTGAGCATAAAGGAGCAGGTTCCGTTTTGGATCCTCGTCAGTTTGGCGTGATGATTTCTGTTTAAATTCGTTTTGCTGAATTCCTTTATACACTATAAAAAAAAAAAATCGACGCACCAAGAAGGAATCATTTGATTGCTTTGAAATTTCGTATGCAAAAATGTTTTGACCAAATATGCAAATGATTAAAATTTAGTGTCCAATGAATGAATAGTGTGATCTCCAGCGCATCGGAACTGCGCATCCAGCAGATGTATATAAGGAGTTGTTCTTGAACTGCTGTTAAAAATTTCTGCTGCATTGCAATTTAAGATACCTTTCAACGACTGAAAAAAAATTCCTCGCCGCAGGATTCGAGCAACTTTCAGAGTTTGAAAGAGGTCGTATCATTGGACTGATAGAGGTAGGTTGAGCAAATCGGAGAATAGCTCGTCACGTGAGTCGAAGCGATGCGGCGATTAGAAGATGCTGGCAAGAGTGGGTGGACAATGGCAGATTTCAGCGTCATGATGGTAGCGGTCGACGTAGGGCCACAGCAGATCGCGAGGACAGAGTGATTGTCAGATCAGCTGTCACAGCGCCTGATTCATCGCCATCAACCATCAGTCGTGCGACCCACACACGAGTGTCCACCATGACCAGTCACAGACGGCTGAGAGAGCGAAATCTACGCTCGTACCGACCGTTACGCCACCTGCCACTCACGCATGCACACTGTCGAGCCAGATTTCAGTGGTGCTTGGCTCGATCAGGCTGGAATGATGCTGACTGGGGACATATAGTCTTTAGCGACGAATCCCGCTTCCAACTGTGTCCTGACGATCATCGAAGACGATTCTGGAGACGCCCAGGGCAGCGTGCCGATCCTGCTTTCACTATTGCACGCCTCACGGGCCCTCAACAAGAAGTTATGGTCTGGGGTGCTATTTCCCTTGATAGCCGGACCCCTTTGGTCGTCATTAGAAGTACACTTACTTCACAGCGGTACGTTGACGACATTCTGAGACCTGTTTTGCTACCGTTCCTTTCGCAGTACCCTGGGCTTTTTTTTCAGCAAGACAATGCCAGACCACATACGGCACGTGTTGCTATGAACTGTCTTCAAGCTTGTTAAACACTTCCTTGGCCAGCCAGATCACCAGATCTCTCTCCCATCGAGCATGTCTGGGATATGACGGGAAGGCGACTGCATTCGGTAGAGAATGTTGATGACGTAGTCCGACAATTGGAGTAAATTTGGCAAGAAATACCGCAGACCATCCGGGAGCTTTATCGGTCTATGCCACGCCGTGTGGCAGCTTGCATCCAGGCTAGAGGCGGGTCAACACCTTATTGAGCTCGTTACTGTAACTCTGAAATAAATCTTTCAATTGTTCTGAAATAAATTTGAATCATTTTCTATTCTGTACATAATTTTCCTACCCATCAATTTTTGTCTCCATCGGACAACTCCTTCTAGGTGCGTCGATTTTTTTGTTATAGAGTGTAGATGGTTGAATATCATGAAGCTTGTTTCGAGTTTCCAAATCTCACGAGGATTGCAAGGATACATTCATAGCATGGGTTAAAACATTACCAACGCCGTGACATTTTAATTTAACATCAGTGTTGCGCTTTTGGCTGTCAAGTCAGATTTATCATTTATGTGCAGAAATCCAACAAAAAATATAAGTATAAAAATAATTTTTTACTGTTAATGTTGGAAATAACATCATTGCTTCTTACACATAGGGATGACTTTTAATTGTATGGTTTAATAGGGATTCTGTAGTATAATATTAAGTTTTCTAGAATAAGTGTGACGAAAGTTAATTTAAAAAGTTAGAACAATAAACGGTAGCTACCTATAAAACTAAATGGCGAGGAAGACGTCGGATATTTGGAAAGGTAAGGTCATTTTAACTAACGTCGTACTAGAGCAACAAAGGACTGAGGACAACACTACGTAATTTTGAACCAGGGTCAGATGACGAGGCAACATCTAAGCTGGCACCCCAAGTCGGGTATTTGGAGATCGTACTTTGCAAGGCTCATCCCTGAGACTAAAGTCATGTTGGGTTGGTGTGGAAGTTTGGAGAGTGGGGTGCCAGCTCAGGTGTTGCTTCGTCATCTGACCGTGGTTCAAAATTACGAACTGTTGTCCTCGGATCTTTCCCTTAAGGGACTGATCCCGGACCGTCGTCAATAGCCCGTTGTGTTGCTCTAGTACGACGTTAACTAAAATTACCAATTACCCTGAGACTAAAGATTGCCAATTATTATTTTATTCGTTGGCGAAACGCTTATTCAATAAACGTCTGTTGAGTTTTAAGTGTTCTCTTTCCTTAACCAAGAATGGCACAAGGAACATAACAGATTCGATGCTACTTTTAGAATTGGTATATACCTACTGTATACCAATTCTAAAAGTTCGAGATTTGCAATGCGTTTTTCCAGTGAATTCTATGCAGTTAGAAATTTACGCAATGAAATTATTTCTACACGCATTGATGAAAAATGGGTCTTGTATACCGTATACAAGATCCATTTTTCATCAGTGCGTGTAGAAATCGTTTTATTGCGCAGGTTTCTGACTGCACAGCAAATTCACTGGAAAAGGCTTAGAAAATCTTTACTATTGAAACTGTTTCAACTACAGCTTCAAAGGAACAAATCTAACATTTCTCCAGTAATCTATTTCTCATCTTAATCGGGGCATTAAATCAAATATTGAAAGCAAAGTCTGAGCTGGACATATCCCTAATCTCCGCATCATAAAAAGATTGCTAATATATGGGTGGGTGAATTGATAGAAAATGTCGATCTAGGGGACATTAGAGAACTTAAGTGCTGAAGAAAAACCAGAGGCCGTGTGCAGAATAGCCAGTGGTCTTATCTGCAAGCTAAAATTGTTAGGCGCATCCCCGGCGCTGGTCAGCAAGTGGTCACCCTTCAAAAGTGCTTAACTTAGGTGATCAAATGGGTGTGCGGGCGATCTGATGCTCTGAAAGCAAAGTCTAAAATCAGCTGGTCTGAAAAAAAATGTAGGACGACTAGGCCAAACATTTAAACAAAACGCTCCAACATAGGTAGCAAAAAAAATAGTGTTTATTTACAAGAGATGAGAATGATACAAATGATCTCAGAGGTACTGCTTGGCCATGGCCCGCAGGAACCATCCCTTGCGGAGGCTGGCTGCCTCGCGCTGGATCTCCTCGTTGTTGTTGGAGTTGAGTTCGAGCTGTCCGATGAGTTGTACGACGTGCTGCCGGCAGTCCGTCTCGCCCCGCTTCGTGTGGTGGTGCACCAGGAACTCCAGCAGCGTGATGTCCCAGATGCAAGAGTAGTAGGTGTCGCAGCTGTCGTTGCACACCCGCTCCCCCAGAGCCTTGAACGCCATCGAGTAGTACGGCTCCTCCAGGAACTGGTGGAGGATCGAAGCCTGAAGGAGAGAGGAGGTCAACATTCAGAAATAGCTCCAAGGTAGAAGGATTTCACTGGAAACACAGTGAATGTGTCTTATACCCTCAGTTATTTCCTGTGACGTGTTCCATCTGCCTGAAATGAAATTCTTTTCCTCTGTTAGAAATTACCAGCCTTAGACATGCATGGGATTCGTGGTTTGAAATGACTTTCTGTAACAGTTGAGACTGCATTCGTCCACTCTGGAATCACGCTAAGAAAATTAGTCCAACGCAGAAAACAAATTGAGTTTCAGATTCAATTCCTTTGTTGCATGCTTGCTATTCAACGCCCACTCTTGGTTGTTGGGCCATTGGGTATTGGGTGGCCCGACGACCCAAGATACGGGAAAGCTTCCTTGACGCGTCCTCTTCGGTAACTGGTTCTGGGTTCACTGATGCAGGTGGCTAGCATACATGACGCCCTAACCGCATTGTGGGGAGGGCATCGCGCGGATCCCGTGCAGGTGGGAAGTTAGGGAGTGGTGCCTAGTTGTCACACGGAACAACGGAAACGCCGACTGCCCTGGGGGTGGCCGTGGCAGATCGGACCACTGGTGACGAGTGTCGCCCATCCCCCTTTTGAAGTCGACTGTCGTTGTTGCTTCCACCAGTAGCCAGCAGCAGAGTTCATGTGGACTTTGCTGGAATTTAAAGTAGGGGCACAGATGGGCAGAGGCAAAAAGCAGCCCCCATCTTTGCAAGCGAACCGGCCCTTTCGTTGCCTGCAATGCTAACATGGCTTAGCACCCATTGCAGCTGCAATCCTTTTGCAAGTCCTCTTAAGTGTGCAATGCAGGGTAAAATCAGTAATACATTTCTCAAATCTCACGAGGCCACTATGCGGCACTCTTCCACAGGTCAACAGCATTGGATGCCATGGATTGTTTTCCCGGTACACTCCTGGAGATGGGAAATCGGCATGGATTGGCCTCTTGCTCTCAACAGACTTATTCAGACAGCGCTTTCGATACAGCTTCAGTTTACGTTTATAGCGGCAGCAATTGCCTTGTCGTTTTTTTTTTTTTTTTTTTTTTTTTTGGCGCACGAGATAGGGCAGGTTAAAGCAACTCATCTATATTGCGGTTTTTAATGGAAACCTCGACAAGCGGAAAGTTTAAATTTTCATTTTGAATATTCTAGAAAGTTCTTCCAAAATCCGTTAAACCGTCGTGCGATTTCATTGGTCAGTCTACCAAATTTTGGAAACTTAATTTCGTAACTTTTTCATAATTTTCATGACCAAATACTAACAAATTTTATGACCTTGACTTTTAAATAGGCACATTTTGCTAAGAATCGCAAACATTTTTAAATAATCATTTATAAACCTAATATTCATAATATTTTTTTTAAATATTTGGCCTTTCACTGACAAACATTCAGTGCTTGTGCATATCTCCAAAGCTATCCATTTATTTCACCATTTAAACATATACAGTAAAATTTAAATAGCCGTGCACTAAGTAACAGATATGTATAGACTATTAATTATATATATATATATATTATTATGTATAGATTACTACATAACCCCCCCCCCACACACACACACCAATAATCTATGCACTTTTTCTATATTTTAATAAAACTAAACTCGTCCGATACGCTGCACTACAGATCTGATCTAATGACGTATCACACACACACACACAAAAAAATTATTAATATAATAGCCTAAGTTGATTCCAGTCAAAAACGTTTAGCTTTTCTGCAACACCTGAATGTTTACAAATTGCGGAGATGTTTGATACTGTCTACTTCGATGCAAGTAATATGATTTTTTGCAACAAATTCCCCCAATGCTAGAATGATAAGATTAAATCTAATGGTATTTCCTAGCATTACTCAAGGGGACAAGCAAAACACTCCCTTGAGCCCTTGACAGTACAAATAATGCAATGGTAATTTGTTAAGTATTTTTAAATATAATGCAAGTTAAAATTTCTTTAACATCAGAGCGAAACGCAAATACAAGGGATTCTCTTTCACCTTTCCAGATTGATGCAAGACCAAAAACCAATATTTACTGCTCTAACATCAAGTTGATTTTTGTTTTCTGTTATCTCCAGTGAAATTAGCTGACACTAGCATTTTTGATAGATTTTATAACATTTATTAATATATTACAACTAGCTATACACCGCATCATTGCATGACATTCTGCCTGCAAAAGTGGTTGAACACTCTAAAATGTTCTTAAATAGATTCTATTTCTAAGGCAACTGGTTGTAAGAATATCAGTTTTGAAAGTAAAAGTTTATAGTTCAAAAATCTTGTTATGACATGAAAATTACTTGAAGCAGGTGACTTTGATTTAAATGCTTTAACATATGGAATTACTTATATGGCTCTTTCAATAACTTGACAATTTTCTATCCACCTTATTGAGCATAACTTTAGCGACAACAAAGTTGAACCAAAATAGAATGTATAATCCGCTCTTCGAGGAAAATCTCCGAACAGAAAATACAGGCAACATAAAAAGTACTCAAGTCCCATCCAGCTTTTTTCAGGTCAGTCTTGTACGCTCCATGGACAATAAGCAGACATGCACCAACATTGATCAATTTTCCCTCTTTTAAATCTTGCTTAGACTTCATTAAAGACTGAAAATCATTCAAAGATTTCAGGTTTACATTAGGGCCATCAGTTGAAAGCTGGTAGTATTCTCTTTAGAGATAAACACAATCCTGACATAATATGGGTAAATGCACTTAATAGCTATATGTCCCAAAACGTAGAAGTGAGATATCGCATTTTAACCTGATGTATAGTTGAGTCCCAATAACTGATTATTAATTACGTCTATTTGGCTTTTCTGCGCTACTTTATTTAAACTTTCGCCTAATGACACACAGTAAAAATCCCGGTTATTTAGATTTTGACAAAGCCTATCTTGAAAATGTAGACCCAATCTGTAAGTGATAACTTAACCTAACTTGTATTTGTGAATTTTAAACTTTTTATCAGAATACAGCTCAGGGAATAAATTGCAAGAAAGGCTGGCATGTCTATCAGAAGCATGGCATATAGCCTTGTTTAAAGCCCTTATGATTTCTGATCTCAATACACTTTCGTTTGCTACGTACGAACTTAAATTATTCAGTTTCGAAACTACAGGTGCAGAGGACTCTGAATTTTCAGGTCCATATATAGATAAATGACCCGATTCAATTGGCATAGGTGATTCATTACAGGGACAAAAGATAGTACTTTAAATCCAAAAGTGGCTTTACAAAGCATCAGCTAGAACTGTTTCGGAAACAACAGCGGAATACATTGTTATCGATGTTTTTTCCTTCGTGTGCAAAAACGATAGCTTTCACTGGCATTCGCAACATTGATAGTTGACACTCATGACGTTAACAAGCTTCTGGCAACATCTCAACCATTTCCACAAGTCTATTTGGTATCAAACGGGGTTTAAAAAAAGGAAACATTTAAAATACGGAAAAATTCGTGGCAGAGAGGCTAATTTTGTGACCATTTTCTGAATTTGTGACTTTCATGACAGGTAGACATCCTGTTGGTTTATTTAAAAGAATTATTTCCCTTCTGCCAAAAAAAAACCCGCCAAGGTCGTTGCACTGCTATAAATGCAGACTGAAGCTGTACGACGTTTTCCTGCTCTATAGTGGCCATCCGATGTGTCTTGCATTTGGCTGGGGTCGTAAGATTCGTCCTGTTTGTCTTCAGTACCTATCTGACCAGGCCTCCCCAGTGCACATTCTCGAGTGCGTGGGGTTGTCCCTGGACACCTGTCTTCAGAACCACTTTCGGTGCATGACTTGGTGTGTGTAATGGAGTTGAGGATTGGGTTAGATGTGGAGATTAGCAACAACAGATACTCAGAGTATCACAAATAAAGAAGGAGGCTCACCTGTGTATGGTTCTGCAGTTTTGTGCAGCAGTGGATCATGTGTTTGAATTGCTGGTCGTCGAATATCGCCTTCGGCAGCGGGAGGCTGAAGAAGTCGCTGCTCACCATTGCGGCCGAGATGTAGTACTTCAAGGCATTGGCATAATGACACTGAACTGAAAGGACACATTTTCAATTCACACGATTTCATTTGTCTATAAGTAATAAAAACAGGACTCTTTAATTTAACAGAACTTACAGAGATTTTAGATACAGCTGGCATCACTTTTAGTAGCGAGTTATGGCAGGTGAAGGTAACCCTTCTAACCCACCACAATAGGGTTATTCCTGTTTTATGGAAACCTCGGCAAGTGGAAAATTTAAATTTTCATTTTGAATATTCAATAATGTTCTTTACAGTTCTGTTAAACTGTCCTTTGATTTCATGGGTTCTTTTAAATTTTCCCCCCAATTAATGTAAATTGGAAGAATTAATTCAGTTTGATTTGATTCACAGGTTAAGTGCAGTTGCATCGTGTATTGCTATTTTCTGTTGAAAATCGTTACCTTTTTCTATTTGTACATGCCTTCTGTATTGAGCGTTGTAGATGAGTTTCAGGGTGTACGAAATTTGAAGTTTGATTTTTCTGGTGGTTGGGCAACTTTAGGAAGTGAGGGAGTGGCTAATCGTTTATTTTGCTTACATTATGTCAAGGTAAGCAGCTTGTTTTAGATATCCTTAAGGAATCGGGACTCATTCAATCGGAATTATTGTGCGAAAAGCGCAACGCTCTGATGAACTTTTGTGCTTGAAATTCAATTTGAGATGGTTACACTTCAGTTTAAAAATGAAAAGATATTTTATCTGCTATTTTCCAACTTTTTCTGCTACTTATTTTCCGTTAAAATCCCCCCATATTTTCCCAAAGTTTTGTTTTTTTACCCGTTCATACCTTTCCGCTAAACCTTTATTATCCATTAAGGAGAGGAAAAACAAAAAACCCCGATGTTTTGTAATTCTTTCCTTTGCGACATAAAAACTGCGCCAAGAGCGTTGCCAACATACAAGACTTATAATGCAGTTGTACCATAGTTTAAAACAATAATATTGCTCAATTTCTACCTACAGACTGACGAACTGCATAAAAAATGTGCAAACATTAAATAAAAAACATTGCATAATTATAATGGTTACATATGGAGTACATATCGTTACCACCACACCAAAGCACCCATCTACAAAATTGACATTTCAACAAGCATACCTTCAAAGTTCCAATGCTTCGAGAGAAAAAACTGAGTAACAACTCAAAGTTTTTTTTTTCTCATGAAAATCGACATTCACACTCAGAATCAAGATGATTTGTGGCTTTGTCTTAGTATAAAACATGAAAGGATGAATCAGAAAGATGCAGTTAGGTGAAAATGGCTAAAACGCAGATGGATGCCTTCATGGTGCAACAAAAAAGAACCGAACCACCCCTCCTTTTTCACAGTAGAAAAAGTTCAAAGGACAGGAATAACGTCTTCTGTAAATTCAAATGCATAAAATTTGCATCAGGGGCCGTATTTATATTAAATTGAGCACCAATTTCATATCTGTATCAAAATTTAAGTTCAGATACCAAATTTGATGTTATTAGGGTTTGTCGTTTTGAAGTTATGAGTACAGAAAGATTGGAGCTCATAATGTTAAATCTGTTTTACACTTTTATGCATATCTTCCTAAATAATATTTCTATAGTGCTGATATTCTGTACATGTTACTGTTAAAGAACCCAAACAAAATTCACCTAATATTTTATTGTAAAAATTGTTTTGAATATGAAATTTTCAATTATATAAATAAATAATATAAAGACAGTAATAATATAAAGACAGTAGTCATGAAATGTCATAATTAGACAAATTTGACAATTCAGGATATGAATATGGCAAAACATGGTGTTTCCATAAGAAATTTCGTTGTTTCTGCAAAATTGGATATGAAGACCCCTTATGCAACTCTTCGGATTTGAATTTGTAAAGAATTGAACGATACCTTTGAGTTCATACTAGTATGAATAGGACTCGAAATAAAAGATGTCTGTTTTCTTTCCATGACTGTACATGCATGGTCCATTATTATGTCTACATTTATAATTGTTTAATATTGTATAATATAATATTTTATAATATTGTATTATATAATAATTTATAGTTGTTTTGTCTTTGTACATTTTATAACCGCTAGAATCTAGGCAGTTAAATTATCCTATGAGATGCAGTGTCTACATTACAATACTTCTGTTCTCTATATGTATTCTTTCCTTATTAATCGATTCGTCAAAGAACCCGAAGAAATGTCCCCCCCCCCTCGACCGGCTCTCATATAGAATTTCACCCTCTGGGTAGGTTGGACAGTTAGGGTTTTAAAAAGAGTTATACAGGATAATTCTCCTCCCCCACACAATGTCCTGATGTTTGTAGTGTGGACGTTTGGAGCGTTGTGTGGCAGCTCAGGTGTCCGGTACGAGGTGTTGTCCTCTGACCTTTCTCATCGGGACCGGTCCCGGACAGTCACCAATGGCGCGTCATGTTGCTCCAGTGCGACATTAATTCAACTACTTTCCTGTTGAGGGAAATCCTTTTGGATTAACTCTCAAAATTGCATATGAACCTGCAACTGCATATGCAGACTTCATGTCTTTTTCTACTTTTTGTTACATTAGTGTTGCTACAGTTTGTTTTTCACTCATTGCATATATTAGTTTGAGCTGCTGGTCTTCTTTATATATATTGAATTCTATGAGCGTTTAGTTCAGCAGAAACAAAACAGCATTAACACTTAAGAAAGTTACTACATTTTGTAGGTGAGTTTGAAGGTGCTGAATTTGTATAATTTAGTTTTGCATTTTGCCAAGACAATTCAAACATTATTTAAAACAAAAGTACTTTACGAAATCTACAAGTCCCTGTGATGCCATAAATGAATCACTCACCGTACATGACGTCACCCTTTGTGCGCAACCATGCCGTGTGAGTGGGGTGCGTTGACAACGCATGATGTAAAGTATTCTGGAACACTTCACCAACGGCAGTCATATTGAAAACATTCGAGCTATGCAAAAGAAAAATGAAGTTAACAAACTATATTAAAAAAAAAATTATTTTAAGAATGAGACAAAAACAGTATTTCAGGTAGCAGTTTCGTCAAACACCGAGAACAATCAAATTGCCAAAAGTGGTAAAACACTAGTAAGTAACGAGCAACAGTTTGACTTGTTTCGTTTCCTTATATATATATTAAGATAGTTGCCTGTACTCGCTTCCAAAACATTGTCTGTCTTCAATGCTGAAGAAAATAAAAATTATCCCAAAGTATATTTCCCAAAGACATGATCTTCTACAAAGAGTATCATGACATCCTTGCATATCTAATAAAACGATACATTACTACAGCAACAGCATTTACTAGTGTATCTTATCCTACAATATACTAGGGCTGCAGTAGCCTGGTTGAAAGAATAAAGGATCAGCAAATGTAGGATTGTGAATTCGAATCCAACCAGAATCGTGTACAAAGGGGACTGGTGCACATTCAATCTGTTGTGGCTTCAAACGTCCTTACATTGGCATGGTGTGGAAGTTTGAAGAATGGGGTACCAGCTCAAGGTGTGACCACCTCATCTGACCGTGGTTCAAAATGACGTGTTGTCCACAATCTTCCTTGGGGAGGGGGGGGGTATCAAGGACCATTGGCAAAAGCCTATTGTTTTCAAATTTAAATTTTGCTTTAAGCATTACTTCTAATTGAAAGAAAATTATCATAATCAAACATCTATCGCCGAGAAGTGTTTACGAAGTTCTATGGGAACTGCATATATTTTTATATTAATCATGTTCATTTATATTACATTGCAATTTGGAAAATATAATTTCCGTTTAACTGTGTGGCACTTGCCAGAGTGAAAATAGTTTTTTAGTCCATCTGAGAAAACTTTTTGGGAGTCGTTGGTTTACACTATGTTTTAGTAATAAAATCAAATAGAGGTTTTTCCATGCTGGGTACAGATGAGAATCTCGCTGGGTGCTTCCACATCTTCTATCCATAAAAAAATTGCATTTGAGAATCTGAGAACTTACGGCATCTTATTCAATTGCAAAATTAGCACTAGAAATATGTCTAATCACCGAGCAGCTAGCTAAATCACCTTGTCATACAATTGGGTCGAGTTTATCCTGTTTTTTGGACAAAAGATTGAAGAAAAATTATTTAATTTACTAAAAAGGACATTTAATTAGTATAGCTTGTGCGGTTCTGTTCGATGACTTTTCTCCATCTCTCCGGTAGCTGCATCATCCATGCCCCTACTTCAGAGACTTCTGGCACAAGGACCTATCCAGGTGACGAAACTTTCCGAACAACTTGTGGCACGCTCACCCTATACACAACACATATCTTCTTTTGCATCTACAAAGTTTTCTTTCCTTTTCGAAAATAAGAAACCATGATAGATGAAAATGCTCCTTATGTTCTGTGAGTTTTAATACTTAACATAATTTAAAAAACACAACTCAATGACACAATTTTTTCCTCAAATACTCGTTGAAAAATTTCTTCTTCCAAACAACATCCAAGCTTGACATGTGTGAAGTAGATAACATTGGGTTTTGCGATGCAATGCCATCGAGCGCCGAAAATGGGACGAACTTTTGCATCAACCCATATAATAATCACTGCGAAAACCAAACTGGCCCAATCAAGTGATTTTGAGGAAGAATTCAGAGAGCGAAACTTACTTTGTGATGACAGTTGGCCAGAGTCCTTGATATTCTATAAATATCTCTCCCATAGAATCATCCTGAAACAAAACAAAAGTTGTTTGAGGGTAATCTGATCATTAAAGAAACCATAGCGAAGCTTTCATGGGGTATAAAAAAACACTCACTTTTAGAATATTGTAGATCTTTGCCAAGCAGGAAATGATGATGCCCAACACCAAAGTATCCTATTGTGTGGAAAGCAATAAAAATGGCCTTACAGAAAAGCAAATAAGTGGAATAAATGCCAGGCACATGGTACTCATTCGCCATCCATCAAATAATTAACTATAAATTACAATGTGGTGTAACAAAAATTAAGAAAAAGGGACTAATGTCAAAGAATACGACTTACTTTTAATTTCTTGATAAACTGGAAAAGCTGGACCCTAGATGACAGAAATTTTGTTTAATGTAATGAAAAAAATTCACTAAAGCTGAAACCGTTTACTTTCGATACAGGACACAACTTACTTGCTCATGACGGCTTGAGAATTGTCGCGTTGGGAATCCTTCATCGCTCCTGAGGCAGAACGTTTGTGCTGATTGGACACAGGATTGTTGAAAATGGGAAGAACTGGAAAATCAACAATGGCATGAATGAGCAAATAAAAATCGTGATAAAACTAGCGAGCAACAAATCTACTGGGTTGATGCACAAGTTCGTCCCACTTTGGGTGCTCGATGGCATTGCATTGCAAAATCGAAATGTTATCTACTTTAAACGAGTTGAATTCGGATGTTGTTTGGAAGGAGTTTCAGCAAATACTTGGGAAAAAAATTGTGTTTTTAAAATTTTTTAAGCATTTAAAATGGCAGAACAATTACGAGCATTTTCGACCTATAATGCTTTTTTATTTCCGAAGAGGCATGGATGCTTTGACGACACATAAGAATGTGTAGGGTGAGGCTGGGTTTGACAATTCCACATGCTAATAACATTGTATTCTGTCACTCTATATAAATGCTGTCAGCAACCTCAATGAAACTCAAACATTACTCAGTTGAGCTAAACAAAATTCATGTGATTCACAGATTATTTTATTTCATTCTTAACTGAATTGGTAGGTAATTTTTCAGAAATTTATTTGGTTACCATACAAAATAAATTCACGAATAGCAATAAATCTTAAAATTACATGATTTAACTGACAAGGTTACTTAAGATATTTGTGATCCAATAAATGTGTGTAAAACATTAGGCACTTAAAATTTCTCAAAGATCAAAACCAGCTGAACAAAACATTTAAGTTGCATGAAATTTAAAAGCATGGTAGTGGATTTTATCGAACCTCTTACTAGTCTCCCCTAAACCCTCGTAGCGCTGGGAGCCCACACTGTTTATTCACTAGTAGCACTTGAGAGCCTCATATTTTTCATTCATCACATGTTACATCAATTCCTAAAATTATCCTTTCGAATAATAACACAAAACCTTTTGGTAAATTAAAGTTCCTGTAAATTGATAGTTTAAGGTGGGTTGATTTGGGTTCAAAGCCACACAGTCTAAAAGTGGACAAGTTGTGCCAAACATATGACAGAATGTCTCCATTAAACGGTATCAAAAAGACAAAAAAGAATTGTTGAGTTCATTTGTACAAACCCATAATAAAAAGTAGATTTAAAATATAACTTTTGAAGACATTGAATCTAAAAGTAACCTTTCAAATGCCAGGATTCAATAGTAAAATTCGAGATTATTGAGGTCATAGTTAAAGTTTTGATGAATTTTAAGACACAAGATTAAAATATTGGATGCAATTTAAACATTTTATGCTTCGTAAAAATTTAAAAACATTTGAGTGGGGAATATCCTTGACCAAATCTTGTGAGTCTAAAATGGATGTTTTAAAATATATTGGCAGGGGACATTAAAATATGTGGGATGGTAAAATGAGCCACAAACAGGCCATCTCTGAATAAAAGATGCCTGAGTGTAAAACGTGTGTGTCCCATTTAAAGACGATTTAATGAAACATCGGATGGTTACACAGGCAATTAAAGTTTAAGAAAATTTTTTGTAAAATATTTAGTGGCAATGGGGAGTGTTTTGTAACACTTACTTTGTGTGAATACATTTTAATATTTTTTAATGCATTATAATGCATCAAAAAGTGAACATAGTCGCTACAAATTTACTATGGAATCGAAACTCCAAAAGACAATACAAAATCAAAGTACTTAATAGGTTTTGAAAGATAGAAGTAATACAAAGAAGAAATCCCTTGCTATTTCTAGATACATTAAAAAAGCAATTAAATACCAATTGCTATCATGACTAGATATAACATTAACTTATAAAATGCTAATGTAATTGATTTAATCATTTTTGAAATTATCAAGCACCACTATATATTACACAAAATGTCTTGAATCAAATGCTTAATCACAACTTACTCGTATCCCACAATTCTTTAGTAAAGTTTTTTCCTCCTTTGTTCATAACATCTTTGCATGCAGATGCAATTATTTTTGCAAACTACGAGAAAATATTTTCAGCAATAAGTACGGGTTCCATACGCTTTCATGAATAAAATATTTTAACTATGCACACTCGACAATTTATAAGACAATACAATATTATGGATTGAAAACGCAGAACAGTATTACAAATACAGATAACTTTAAACATTACAACTGAAAAAAAACTCCACTCATGTTCTTTGAATTAATATTGGTTACAAATATAATTTAAAGTGCAGTCTCTAGAATTGAAATAGAAAATGAAATAATCATACGAGGTCTGTCCAGAAAGTATCCAGTTAATATAGCAATAACGGTTAGTTTGGTATTATTGTAATTCGGCAGCCAAAAATGAGGAGACGTTGATGTATGTGTTTGCGTGAAAAGTCATGAACTCATTAGATGCATCAGTTTGGTAGGTAGGTATTTTAATTAATGTCACACTGGAGCTATGCAACGGGCTATTGGCAAAGGTGTGGGATCAAACCCGAATAGAAAGAGCCGAGGACAACACTTTGTCATTTTGAAACACAGTCAGTTGACAAGGTCACCTGAATTGGCATTCCAAACTTCCACATCACGCCAACGTGAGGATATTGGAGGCCATAGCAGATTTAATGTGCACCAGCCCCCTTTGTACATGATGGTCTATGGTTTGATTCGAACTTGCAACCTTCCTGTTGATAATCCATCAGTATTGTAACAGAGCTACAGTTGGGCCACAGGGTTTTTAAGAAAAACATCAAATTACCCAGCTGGCTCAGACTTGATTTAGTGCCCCCAGAAATCAGCTCTGCAAAGGAAGACGTTTCACACCACCAATGCGATTTAGGAGAACATGTTTGCGGGCAGCTGATGGCGATTGCAACAATAAACTTTGAAGAGTGTTTTCAAAAGTAGAAGAGATGCTGGTAGAAGTGTATGAGGTTCCAATATGCCTAACTTTGAAGGGTGGTTGGATAATTTGGGTTTTATGGCACAAGGTCCAGTTTTGGACAAGCCGAGCCAAGCAAGATGGAATAATAATTAAATCTAATAAGTGTCCAATTTCGGAACATCAAGCCAAACCAGCAATAAAAATTATATTAAAAACAGTACGAAAACGTAATATGTGGAAGAAAAATAAATTTTAATCAAGGATACAGAAAATCATAGGATTAAAATAGCCAATAATTAACATAAAATGTATCAAATCACAGATGATATAAAATAGGTTGACCAGCAACAAGGTGTGGGGGTGTATAAAAGGCGTGAGTAATAAATAGTTGGGAATAGTAATAATATCAAATATTTGAACCTCAATTGATATTTTTTTAAACCTCATTGAGCAAGTGTCGTTTAGAAATTAGAAGACATTTGAATGGGATGTTACCCAATCAAATCTTGTAAGGTTAAAATATGTCTATTAAAGTGTTCATGATGGTGATGATTAAAAGTTGGACTATCAATTAAAACAGGATGAATCATAAACAGAACTACGCAAGTGTCACACATAGGGGCATTTTCACCCAAAACGATATCTACACGTGTACGATAGGTAGCATAGTCGGATGGGTAATGATGGTCATAACGAAAGTGACAAGTGAATGCCATGGAGCTTACTAAGATGTAGTGTGCTCCAATCGTTCCACACAATGTCTCGGACAGCTCGTCTCAGATCATTACGTGGAACATGAGGACTCAAAAGTGTATTCTTTGCTGTATCATCAGCCTGCAAACCTGATGTGGCCATGTATCCAACAAAAGGAGACATCAAAGCCACGAGGGGTGATGGATGTTTAATACGGCAAGAGCAAGAGGATGTTGAGGTTTTATGGTGCAAGGTGTAAAGGAACAAGCTGCACCCAGCACAAGATAAAACTATAAAATTTAAGTATGTATAAAAGTTTTAAAAGCAGATGTGGAGGAAATCATGCACGATAATTTTTATCAGAATAATAATTAAAAACCCTATTCAAAAATCCATATTAAAATTAATGCACCAAAGAGATAATTTAAAACTTGTTGACTATATAGTAACGTGATGGTACATTTTGAATTTAAAGAACAATTAGATTTAAAAAACCAACTGAACGTAAAAATGCTAAACAATTCGAATGGTTTTTTTCCCCAACCAAATCTTTTAAGTTAAAAATTGTATTTTCACAAATGTTTTGATGATGACGATTAAAAGCAGGACATGTAATTAAAATATGATGAACAATAAAATCTTAAGAACACGAAGAACAAAACGAGGGATTCTTGCGCAACAAGTGATGCTGATGAGCAAATCGAGTGTGCCCGATGCAGAGGCAATTTGACATCAGTCTTATGCATTGGGGCAGATGGTGATGAATGAATAAATGATTTGATGGAATGCAACTTATTGTTGATTTGCAGAGTCTGATGTTAAAAGGTTTACTTTAAAGGAGACTAGGTGCCAAAACTCATTGATGAAATGCATCGTGTTTCATATGACATGGCTAGATATTTATTGGAGAGACTTTGTATGCATAAAAGGCTTAGAAAATATACACACAAGATGATTCTTGCAAATAAAAATAAACTCTGAAACAAAATTGACAATAAACTATATATTTAGAAACAAGTGACAGATATATGTGAAGTACTTTATAAAGACTTAATTTATAAACATTAATCTAGGGGTATGTTATTTTTTTCTATATAAAAGATTATATAGAGATATAAAAGTTATTGTTTTAATCAAATGTGTTTGAGCAAAGCACAGGGCTCCTAACAGGTTTCAAGGTCTAAAAAGGTGACAAAAGTGACTAATTTAACCAAAAAGGTGACAAAAAGTGACTAATCGAGTTGAAAAAGGTGACAAAAAGTGACTAATCGAGCAAAGAAAAAAGTGACAAATAACAATAATGTTAAATATATTCAAGTATAAAGATAGAAAATAAAAAGATCCTTCGCAGTCACCCCTATATTTTTTTTCCTTGGAAGGATATTTTTATTTTCTTCATTTAAAAAATATATCATTTTAAAATTAAAATTTTTTTTTTTTTTTTTTTTTAAATTGTAACTATGATTTATTTTTATTTGTTTATTTTTGACACAGCTTGAAGAATTTCTTCCTTTTCTTTAAAATATTATGTTTCATTTTTTACATTGAAAAAGTCTGAAATTAATTTTGTATTTTTCTTCTTAATAGAATAATGTGCATTTTTTAAAGTCTGTCTTTGCTGACCAGCCTCATCCGAGACTATTGCCGCTCCTTCAATCATTGCCTGTACAAGTGCTGCTTCCTTAAAATCTTAATTTTTTTATTGCCTTCTTGAGCCTATCATTGGCTTCCTTTAATAATTTTGAAGCACTGTCCAACGCCTCATGTTCTTCCTTAAGCATAATTTTAAGTTTTCGTTCTTCTATCAACTTTCATTTCTTTGCCAGCTGCTTTAATTTTTTTACTCTGATTCCAGACTATCTTTTTCTTTCCTGTCCTCTAATTTTTCTTGTGCTTTATGTTTTATATCTTCCAAACAGGCATTGTAGGCTTTATGTGCAACCCTTCCCATATGCATTAGCTTTGATGTGATCGGCACCAAATAAAGTTGATTGTCAAAATTTGCCAAACTACTTTTAACCGTCATCAATGCATCGAGTGTGCGTTCTGACATTGATGCTCCGTCTCCTGTCAAAGCTCTTACTGAGGCTGAGAACCCATGTTCAATATCAGCACTACCATGAGAAAGTGACAGAGCAGCCTTCACTAGCTTTGACACAACTGGGTACTTAGGATCAACACCACTAATGTCTCGCAGACTGAAGAACTGGTTCCAGTAAACATCAATAGGCTTCATTCTAGATCCTTCTTCCTCAAATTATCTTTGAAGTAATTTCCACTCATACAGTAGTATGTCTATCGGGACATCCCATGGCATTGCTTTTGCAACTTCTAATGCTTGTCGAACACTCTCAACAGGACCAAGACAGGATAAACTTTTAAGGCGAGATAAACTGAAGGATTTCTTCAAAAGATATTTAACACTGGCTAAGGAATTTATTTTTTCTAAGGTCTCAGAAATGTAATGCTTCTGAGACCTTAGAAAAAATAAATTCCTTTCCTTCTCTTTGATATTCTGTAGTGCTCTAGAAATTTGATCTCCAATTACAATATCAGCCAGAGGCAACAGTTTGTGAGAACATATATCTTCCAATTTATCCATTTTCAAATCTCAAATAAATTCCTCTTTGTAGAAGATCTTAAACAAAATTGTTCTTGTCAACAATTCAAGTTGAGAATGAAGGTTTTGTATTAGAGGTTCCTATTTCTGAAGAAATTCGGTCACACAATTAAATATACTTGCACTTGATACGACAAATATCATCTCAGCATTCATAGTTTCTCTTCTAAGTAAATGAACAATTTTTTTGTAGCCTGGTTTTTGTATCATTTTTGGCTTCTTTATTGGAATGTAGTCAAGGAAATACTTTCTAACTGCAATTCACTGTTCAAGCAACCTTTCAGCAGCTGGCTTTAGGCTTAGCCACCTGCTTGAACAAAGCTTGATGAAATGGTGAGTGGGAAGTTTCAAGTCTTCTTGAATTTGTTTGTATGTTGACCAATGCTTAGGCCACTCATTAAAAAAATCTATGAATAGTAAAAACTAGTTCAGACACATCTTTCCCAAACTCTTTTAGACGTTTAAGAAAAGCATTATGTATTGTGTGAATATTACATGTCCCAATGTTAATTAGTTTCTTTTTTCGGGTAGAAAGTAATGAGTCATTAATCTTTTTAAAAACTGACTTTCACTAAAAAACTCAAGAATTTATAACAATCAACTTTGATGATAACAGATTGCGATTTTCAATACGTTCGCAACGCTCTTTCAATATTTAACCCTCTGGATACGGAGATGGTCGAAATTTTTGCATTGTCTGGTTACGGAGGGGGTTGGAATCTTTCAGATTTCAAACTCTTGAAGAAACGGCTGAAGTCCATTAAGATTTCCATACCCTCGTTTCTGTGCCACAAGGAGAGCAGTGCGTGAATAACCTCCGTTCCGTAGACAGGAATGTCAGGGTTCTCGATGGGGAGCTTCGAGCGCTTGGAATGTGCGAGAGGTTGATGATCTATCCCCTTAAAAACTTTGCCGAAGAAATCTTCGAGTGTAAATTATCATACATATTGAAGATTCCGCCGTTCTTTCAGAGTTTACCTGTGACGTATCTATACCTTCTAGACATAATCAGACCCCCAATAGAAACAGCAACATGTGATGACAAAGGTACTAAACACATTACCTCTCCTCCTGGGGGAAAGCCGCCCCCAGGAGGAGAGGCCGGTTCAGCCGTGTTTCAGTTTGCTGCTTTTTTTGGCTGTTTCCGTAACACGAAGGTAGTAGCCGCTCCGTATGCTGAGGGTTAAAGTTGAGTTAATATCAACTTGACCTCTCCATTCTTGTCTTATTCCAGAATCCAAAAATAAAACGGGTCTGTTGAGACCGCCCTCAGATCTGTGTATGGTGGAAGTTATCCCCTTTTAAAGTGACCGCTGGCATCGATCACCAGCGTCTGACCTACTAGAGGGTTCCTCCTTTTGTTTGATCCTGTCGACCGGTGATATTTCTCTCACGCCAAATGATATGCCACACAATACTATGAAAGAAAAGCGTCAGTCATAAATGCCACTCAAGGTTCTATTGCTCAAGTTAGGTAATTACGTAAGAGGGGTCGAATATGCAGATGTCCCTGCTTCCCTTAAACTTCGACGCTTCGCCTTACTGATAGCCTTTTCTCGTGGGAAAATTTCCAGAACTTGCTGCTAATACACAGCGGGCAACATGAAGTATACTTTTACAGCTGAAACGGTACGTTTTTGAATCCATTCTTGCTGTGGAACGTAACGTGCATTTCAAAATTTAATTTGTGCGAACCCTGTTTTTTTTTTTTTTTGAAGAAATATGAATTTTTTTAATTGCACACCAAAAATTTTTCTTCTCCAAATAGAATTTAAGAACTTAAAACCCCTGAAAAGGTGAAAAAATGTCAAAAAGGTGACAAAAAATAAAAAGGTGACGTGTTAGGAGCCCTGAAAGCACTCTATTTTGTAATATACTCTATCCAAAATAATGAAAATTCCAGAAAATATAGACAAGATCAAAATGAAAAAGATTTTTTCAAACATCACAACACTGCCAGGAACTACTATTTTAAAGCTTTACCTATGTTTCCTACGATTTTCTAGTTAGTTTTGAGGGTATTACATTATAAGTTGTAAATGGTTTTCTTCCACCAATGCTGTAGTTTTTGCCAATCAGTTGTATCCAGTAAACATCTTTCAGTTTTATAAACTTATCTACTTTGTAGGAATAAAGAGATATTTTCAAAATATTTAGTTTTTTGGCAAGTTGGATTCAAAAAGTACAACTTTGTCTACCCAAAAGTTAAGTACCTCATGGTGGAGTTAGGTTACTCTATATATACTAATGCATCACAAGTTAATTTATACAGTGGAGGCTAAGTTCGCTACACTACTTTTCCTTCCAGAATCGAACGGTAGCCGAATTCGATAGACGCCACCACTGGTTGAGTGATTACCATTTATGTGAGACCTGTATTAAGATCATGGGTGTACTTTCGCATGATTGGTCAATCATTTTTCAAGAATGTGATTGTCGTTACTAGTGTTGCCTTTAGCAGTCAAGTGCGAGTCACCTCGTGAAGAGAAGGTCAAGCAGCAACAAACATAGTCTGCTATCACAGACCCTCGGACGGTTGTTGACAGTGATTAGAATCGCATCCGCAATTCAACTACTCATGGTGGTTTATCCATCTGTTTTTTCTTTTAAAGTTTGCCTGTTCAAATCACATCTGTTGGTCACCCATTGGGCAAACTGGAGTGAACCAGTGCAACTTTATCTACCAGAAAGTACTTCCTAATGGAGTTGAGTTACACTACTATAAATACTATTGCATCATCAGTTAACCTTTAGACTACGACCAGTACAGCAGTTGTATCATGATCGCACCAAGAAAGATTTTAATCAACGGCCAGTACATCAGTTGTACCTTGAAAGTTATAAGAATTGCGCCCAGAAAGAATTTAGATTACGGCAGTTGTACCTTGACAGTTATAAGAATCATGTTTGTTATATCAATAGCCGTAGTCAAAAGGTTAACTTTGTTAGTGGAGACTAAGTGTGCCACAGCTTTAAATAGCGTTGAGGTTTGAGTGAAAACTATATTCTTAGAGATCAATTTGACAGATATTTAACATGAAAAGTGAGACTCAAATCTATTATTTCAACGGACCCTTTTCACTTAATACCCATATCATTGAGAAGGTTGCAAAGTTAACATCTAGAGAGTTAGTTTCTAAGAAAGGAAAAGGAGTTCTACGAAAACCTGTATGTAGAAATCTATCTTATGCTCCACTTCAATCAGCTTGTCCCATTCGCGGAAATTCAAGAGCACGGCCGAACACAGCTCCATCAAGTTGGGATCTGGAGGAACCTCTGAAAAATAAATTGGGAAGTGAGAAAAAGTGAACCAAAGTAGAACAGCTGTCGAAACTGCAGAAAAAATAACTGGAAACAAAATACTATTTTAAAAGCAACTGAAGTTGCTTGGAACATATCAGTATGATAAATTTACAAAATAATAAACTAAACATCAATTTAATTCCATTAATTAATAACTAAATTCGGTGAAAAAATTATTAGTGATAATAGAACAAACTATTTTAGTTATGTTTCGATTTACTTTTAAAATTTTGAGTAGTCTATTTTAAGGCAAACATCTATTATGCCACTTGATAATGTAACAATTCTTGGATAAAAAAAAAACTGTTCAGTTTCCTCAAACAAAATTAGCTTTGGATTTGATTTTAATAAAATTCTACTAGAATTCAAAAAAAGATTAATCATCTCCCATCTAAACATTGTTAGAATGTGAAAGATAATCCCAAATGCTGATAATTTTCTACTTGATCTTATCACTACTCTTTACTATTAAAGGTGTTAACATAGAGTATGACTAGCAATTGAGGATGCTGAGATTGGATGGCGAAAAAGGAAATCTTAGGCTTAGTTTTGCGCAATCTTCTAAGACAACTCTATTTGGTGTTTGTGTTTTGGCTGTCTACACAATACAAATCATTTTAACCCCAAGTTTAAAAGGAGTCCAATCTGGGCAAGTTTGTATGGAAGATCAAAACCGTGACTTAAGGCAGTCTGGAACAAATGAGGAGTGATAGACTAAGCATGTTTTTGGAATGATGAGTCTCAAAATAAGAGGCATGGCTTTTAGGGGAAAGGTCTGTCCTGAAGAAGCTCATTGCACACGACAAACACTGTTCAACAACCACAGAAAGAAACCATTTGAAGCCGAAAAGATCTGTAGTTGGACTTCTTGCGGTAAAAATGTTGGAGGATGTCGAAATATCACTTGGTTCGCCATTTTTGCATCGAGGTTGTATCGTTATTTTATTTTTTAGCCATAGAATCTTACTAATTTTATTTAAATCAGCAACACTGGGCTTTCACTGCTGCTACACCACACTGCCTTCAGAGTACGATGAATTCAATTTTACTTTAATATATTGTTACCACCACGTGCCCAAGGCACTCATCTGCACAAATAACGTTTCTACACAAACGCGTTCAAAGTTCAGACGCTTGGGGTAAAATCGAATGACGACTTGAAGAGTGGTTTCTTATGAAAACAGGCATTTCAATTCAGAACCGAGATGATTTGTGGCTTCATCATGGTAAGAAACACAGAATGGTGACTCGGAAAATGCAGTTAGGTGAAAATCAGCAGAATGCCTTTGGTGTGGTGGTAACAATATAAACTTAACATGTCGAAATCATAAAATTAGAAAGCAGCCCACCTCTTTCCTTCTTGTAGGAAGCCAAGAGCGACAGTATTCTTTGAACAATCTCCGCCCTGTAGGTGGCGGTCTGGCAGACATGCACGGGGGCATCCAACACCTCCAGTAAGTCCAACCGCAGGTGCTCCCAGTTGAGGAAACGACTCAGCCTTGGGGAGGCGTTGCGCAATTCGCTGTGGATCATCTGGTACAGCTGTCGGACTTCGCCGTACTTCTGTGGAAATCGGTACAGAGATTGTCGACGAATTAGTACTTCACAAGAAAGACACAAGGTTCTCTTAAGACAAAACAGCTAATTATACCATTTACAAAACTGGTTTGAACACTTTAATGTTTAGGATTAATGCAAAAGTTAATCCCGTTTTGGGCACTAGATGGCTTGGCATTGCAGAACCAAAGTGTTACTTTACATCAGGACCGCCCATAAGGGGGGACAAACCCGACAAATGTCGGGGGGCCCGGACGTTTAAGGGCCCCGCGGCCCCAATGTTTGTTCAAGAAATTATCTGCCTCATTTTAGGGTTATTTTCCGAATTTGACAAAAAAATATCGAGCAGAAAATATTATTTTCAAGTCCTTAAAACGACCCGTCAAGGTGGTCTCACATTTTCACCAGTCTCCGGTCTACGACAACGACTAGTTGGTTTACATGCCACAAGGAGTAATGAAATAGTAAGCACGTTCTTCAACTTTATAAATCAGCTTTACAATTTCTTTTAGTGCGAGCCCACGGTGATGGGAACTGCTTCTAAAACACACTGATGGGAGGTCTCTACACGGTCTTTGTGAGACAAGATGGAGTGCAAGAATTTAAGCAGTGAAACCTCTATCTGAAAAACTACCTGACGTTTTAAAGGCCCTTCAAGATGTAAAAAATCAGTAGTTTATCGTAAGAGAAAACGGTGAAAGAGTAAATGGATTCCTCAATTATTTTCAAAATTTGAAACTTTAATTCAGCTAAATATTTGGAAGGCCATACTAGAGCAAATTAGTACAAGAAATTTTTAATCCTTCAATCATAATATATCTCCCTTGATATCGAAATGAATAACATTAAAGCGTTAACTGAAACAATATATAAAGATTTAAGAAAACAAAGGTCTGTATAAATAGAGCTAAAGAGACAGCTTCTATTATGGTTATAGATGCGGAATTTTCCAAAAAAAGAGGACGGAAAAGAAATCTTTTGAACTGGAAAGAGAAATGCCTGAAGTATTAGCAACCGAAGACACAAAATTCAAAAGTTCAGTTTTTGTGTGTGTGTGATATAGTAATCAATAAAATAGTTTCTCAGTTATAATCAAGGTATGAGCAAATGAAAAAACATATGCAATACATTCGAAGCCATATTAAAAATAAATTATAATTCTAATGACAACAACGCACTTAAAAAATTAATTGAAAGCTATCCAGATGATTTAAGCCACAATCTCATCAATGAAATTCAGATGTACAAGACGGTTCGCAAAGCTACTTTTTCACATTAAGCTAAGTTAGAAAATAAAGGTCTTCCATTCTCCCTTTAAATGATATTTATAGATTAAAATTGCAATATATTTTCCCAGAACTTTGCATAGCTTTAAGAATTTGGTTTTCTCTTCCCATCACTGGCTTCTAATAAACGGATTCAGTAAACTATCTATAATCAAAAATCATTTACGATCTACTTTGGGCAAGGAAAAATTTGAATCATCTAAGAATATTTTCAATTGAGTATGAACTGGCGTGTAAAATGAGCTTCCTTTTTTGACGGCATCGATAAATTCATTAATTCGAATAGAAGATGTACTGCTCCCTCCTCAGTACTGCAAAAGTTTTCGGAGTTTTAACTAGTCTTTATCGTCAAAGGTATGTTTTTTCATGGTTTTATTACAATGTTTCTATAGAGATATTTATTATAGTTTTCTGATTATACTTCATTAAGGATATCGATAAGGATATCGAAGTCCTGCTCGATCGCAAAGCGGCCACACTTGGGTTTTAGGCGTATATCACATATACATATTTAATTCCGTAATTACTTACCAGTTCATTATTAATTTACTGTGGGTTTGCTTGTACATTTCTGAAGTTGGGTATTTGTAAATATATGGATACTTGGGAAAATAAAAACTACCTACACAAGGAAAAAAGTTATAGGGCCCGCGCGAAAATTTTGTCGGGGGGCCCGAGAAATTTATGGGTGGCCCTGCTTTACATGCACTAGTTTTGGTGTTGGGTGAAAGAAGGAATTTGAGTGAGTTCGTAGGAAACAAATTGTGTTATTGGGTTGTGATTTTTAAATTTTGTTAAGCATCCAAAATGGCATAAAATAAGGAGCATTTTCGACATTTCTATTTCTGAAAAGGTAAGAATGCTTTGCAGATGCAAAGAATGAGGGTGCCGTCGATGATACCACGCTCCGTAAGTGGTTTGGAAAGTTTCATCACTGGTATCCGTTCTTTGGCCAGGAACCTTGGAACTCGTACGAGTGCTGGATAACGCATACCGGAGAGATGGAGAAAGGTCATCAAACAGAACGGCACATACTTTATGGATTGCATGTCATTTTTAGTAAATAAGTTAAATTTTCTTCAATTTTTGTCAAAAAAACGGGACAAACTTTTACATTAACCTAATAGTTGCCATGCAAACAAACTTGCAACATTCTGTGAACCCGTTTTCACTTTATCAAAACATCTTTCAACGCTTCAGCAATTTTCCTCTTATTCTGTGCACCCACAGTTAAAACACTAAATTATTATCCAATTATTACAACCTTCATGTATTAACACTAAATTATTATGAAGACAGCAGGAAAAATTAAAAAACTATATAAATTGCGCTCCTCGAAATATTTTGGGTTTGCTAACCACTGCAGCCTGTTGTGCCACCTGAAGGGTTAACGATAGTTGAACACACTCCTGCTTTTGTTTATACCAAAGTTTACTTATACAATAGTTTAAGACATGCCGACCAACCGGTCTAGTGGTTAAGGTGTTGGCCTCTGGATCGGAAGGTTCCTGGTTCGATTCCGGGGTCAGGGCATGGATGTAATTGTACTGTCCTTAGTTAGGGGCAGTGATGGTCGCCCATTGGGTGCCCCTTCACAAATGACCATCGCTTCCCGGCCTTGCAGTGGCCTTTAATTAGCAATCGAGTGCCCGCCGTAATTATAAAAAAAAATAGTTTAAGACATGGTTTTGATAGTTACACAAAAATTATGTATATACAACTATTTGCATAAACATATAATAGTTAAATACAAATTAGTTATTAGTAACTAAAATATTGCTTTTCACTGCGTGGAAACCCAAACCCTTTTGCTTAATAAACTTATCCAATATCAATAATCAAATGTTGCCAAATTAGTGAACAACATACAAGCTGCTATAAGTTAGGTGCATTAGTATTTAGCAGGGTTCTCACTCTATTTCAAAAATAAAATTACCTGACTTTGCCAGATTTTCCAGACAAATTTTTACAAAATACCAAGTTGTACTTAAGCAATTCACGACATTTTAAAGGTGAAAACCCAAGAAACAATTTAGCATTCTATAGCCAATAATAAAAATCAATTTAAGAATTTACACTGTAAAAATTAATACACAAAGTACAAGTAATTTTGCAATGAAACAACTTATTCAAATAATCCAACATTGTTGACTTAAAAATCAATTTGTGATTAATGTATCATAAGCATGAAATTCTTCAATTTAAGCCAGTGGACAAAACAAAATTCTTTACCTGTTAAATATTAGCTGTTTCTTTTAAAATTGGTTGAAAACCGAAATTAATAAAATAAAGTGATACGAAACTGTATGAATCTTATTGGCAACTTTCCTTCAAAGCGTCTGAGAAGACATGATCAATCAATTTCTAGGTTTTAGACAAAAATTCTTAATTTTCTCTGACATTTCTATTATTTTTTTTGGACAAAATAAAATTCCCTGACAATTCCAGGTTTTTACTGTTATGTGTGAGCCCTGATCTATTGAATAATGGCAAACATCTAGTGAACAACAAACTTGAGGGCTGTAAAGGAATCTAAAGAATTTTCTTCTACCCATGACATTTTTACCTACACTCTTAAAGGAAAAGGAAAATTAGAGCCTTTTGAATGCTATTTCTCATGTTCTTAAATATACATTTCATACAGATTACAATAGTTGGTTCGGTTGTATGGAGCAAGGGCCATATTGAACCTAGCTGCGGCAACACACAAGACAGACAACATCAAGTAAAAGGACAAACACACGCAAGAAAGAGAGAAATACACCAGAATATCGAACTTTGTTACCTACAACTTGCAGCACACTGGGCAAACTCACTGAGTAATAGCAACCCCTACACTGCAATAGATTAACCCTTGAAATTTGGAATCTTTAATTAACGTCGTACTAGAGAAACATAATGGTCAGGGATCAATCTTCTAAGGCAGGAATAGGCAAACTTTTTCCATCGCGGGCCAAAACTCGAAAAAAAAAAGTTTGGCGGGCCAAGATAAATTTTTTTTAAATTTTAAAAACAATATACAAGTATTACAACTTAAATATGTTAATCAGATGAATGAAATTGCGATAACATTTTAAAAAGTTCCTTATATTGAGGTTCGAAGTGAGATGTACTGATTCTAAGGAACGGGGCTAAATGTTCATCTGTCATTCTACTTGTGAAATAATTCTTTCTAAGGTTCATAGTTGAAAACACTTGTTCACATATTTAAGATGAAGCAAACATAGCACTGATTTTCTGGGCATGATATATTAAATTTGGAAAATTTACTTTCAATAATGATTTGTAAAACTCTAACTTTGGCATATTTAGAAACAACTGCTTGAGATGATTATTAGATTGCAACTCAATTAATTCAAGCTGCAAATCTGACCTCACTGCTTCACAATTTACGTTGAAAGGCATGGTAAAAATATTCAATTCTGTTTGAATGGCATTGAAATCTTGAAATCTGCATTCGAACTCAAAATGCAGTTTTTTCAAGCCATCTTCATAATTCTTAAGTTTTTCTTCATTTACTGAGGGTATTGAATTTAACTTCGAGAAATGAGACAGGTCGTTTTTAGCTAGCTGCCCAGCAAACAGATTAAGTTTTAGTTTAAAAGCTTTGAGATGGGCCCAGATATCATCGATAAATTGATTTTCCCCTTGCATCTTGACATTCGAGTTGCTCATATGACAAAGAAGATCTGTGAAAAATGCAAAGTCCGAAAGCCATTCTGTATCTTCTAACATTTCGCACTCATGGAAGAACGACACAATGTCGTCTTTCAGCTGCCAAACTCGCTCGAAAACACATCCTGCACTAAGCCACCTTACTTTCGTGTAATTCAGTACATCAGAGTATTCAGATTGCCTCGATTGTATTAAGAAAATCTCGAAATTCTATCTGCGGGCCGGATAAAACCTTCTGGGGGGCCGTAGTTGGCCCGCGGGCCGTAGTTTGCCCATCCCTGTTCTAAGGGAAAGAACCGAGGACAACACCACGTAATTTTGAACCATGGTCAGATGACGAGGTAACACATCAGCTGGCATCCCACTCTCCAAATTTCCACTCCGTGAGGATTTTCGGCCTTTTTGACAAATTTAAGGTGCATCAGCTGCCTTTACACCATACACTTACAAACATCCATGCACAGACCCAAATTCGAACCTTCGATATAGAGCCTAATACCTTAACCACCAGACTGGTTGGTCAGCAGATTAACTGGTGAATCCACAAGCGAAGAAACTTTCAAGAGTGCCTGGTTCAGATCCCACAGACCCAGTAAAAAAAAAAAAAAAAAAAATTTAAAAAATTTATCATACAAAAACTTTTATTCTCCACCTCACCCCAGAAATTAACATAAATAATTATTTTTGACTAAAACTAGCTATCCTTTCAAATAATTCTTATTTACCATAAAAAATTGAAAAATGATTATTTAGATTAAGAGTCAATTCATTCAAACAGATTGAACACTTAAATTATGTAGCACTACATAAGTAAATGTTAAACTTATGTAGTATTTAAAAATTAGAGCTTTAATCACAAAATTTTCACTAGTGAAGTCATTCAAAAATAATTTACCTAAATTTCATAAACACTTTTTCTATGTATGTAACTTGGACAGATTTTTTTGAAATAAGTGAGGAATTTTATTTACTCGATCAAATTATGCCCTCGAACTTTGATGCTCTTTCACATTTGAAGTGTGACCTTGGTTTCTGAATGTACAAAATATTCAGTGCCCTAAAGCTTTTAGAAAATTATATGGCAGATATTAGGCTTTCTATTTTAAGCCTTAAACACTAAAATGAAAAATCAGGCCTCCTTAAAGCTTTGCAAAGGTTCATGGGAACACTTTTAATGTGCACAATGCTAAGATCAAGCAGCAAGCCTGAGTACAGTTAGGAGGAGTTTCTGTGTGGTAGGTGGCATGTACAATATATTTTGAGGAGTGAGATTTTATAGGGTGAGGGTGATATCATTACCAACATGCTAAAGGCACCTATCTTCAAAATTGATGTTTCTACCAAAATGCAAGATTCAATGCTTTTGGAAAAATCAAAGTGACGACTCAAAGGTCGTTTCCTCATGAAAATCGACATTTCAACTCAGAATCGAGACAATTCGTGGCTTTGTCATAGCATAAAACATGAAAGGGCAACTCAAAAAATGTAGTTCAGTGAAAATTGCAAAAACGCAGATGGGTGCCTCTTTGGCATAGTGGTAACGATTTCTGAATATTCAAAGTATGCTATTTGCTATTTTTTGTGTCGCATTAGAACCAAATTTCTCCAATTGCGTTCCAGTGTGCGGCTTGCAGGGTATATATGTAACTAAACAAAAACCCCACCAATCGTGTCTTAAAAGAGCAAGACAAGTAATCAGCATACCTTCACTGCTCTCAGCTCTGCAGCCTTGGCCAGCAAGATGTGAATCATTTCCTGATCCACGCTGGGTGGGACATTCTTCAAGAAGATGTTCACAGCCACAGGAGATTCCCACTAGAAACACAAAAACCAAATTATACTTGTTTTCAATTATTTCTGTTTTCTCTCTTCCCTCAGAGATAAAGCTTGGTGCTCCACATAGAGCTAATTGGAATACATTATTCTCGTGCACAGAGGGTGAAACAGTTTAAATTGTGAGATTTCTTTATTGAACTTTTGACAAGGGAGTTCTCGAATAATTTAAAGTAATACCAGTAGGAATAATTTTGAGTTTTATTTTCTTGTTAAAGTATAAAAAAGGAATTTTTTCCAAAATCTTCAAAAACTACTTTAGCCAGGTAGGTCAATACCTACCAAATAATACCATTAAATGTTATTAATAGCACTAAACGTTAATTAATACCACTTAATTAAAGTTGCACTGAAGAAACACAATGGACTATTCGCAACAGTCTGGGATAAAAAAAAATGAGGAAAATGCCACATAATTTTAAATTATCATGAGATGACGAGACAACAACTGAATGGCAGCCCACTCTCCAAGCTTTTACATCATAAAATGCCAGTACAATTTATTGAGCTTGACAAATCCTCTCGTCAGTGGAGTAGGTTGGTAGTTGTCTCCTGCTCCTTCTTTGTGCATCATGCTCGTCTGGTCTCTTTTAAGTTCTTCAATCACACACTTCTATGCAGCAGAGCACTGTAACCTTATTGTGTTGTGAGCCTCTGATGAATTTAAGCTCCTGGCACACCTTCCAACCCTAGAAATCGGATCTTTATTCCTCCTTGGTGCTCCCTGCTAGCGGAACAGCCATGTTTACACTAAAGCAGGAGCAAGAAAAATGACACTATCCAGGTCAAACTTCAGTAATGTTGCCACAGTAGTACCAACTCCAAGCATGCATGCACAGATGACTGTGACAAACCTAAAGAAGTGTTGTTTGCAAAAGTGCAAATAATTTTTGACACACTAATACCCAGAAGATATGTCGTTTCCTGAACAAGGTGATCCGAAAAATGGTATACTTTGTGTTACACTTAAACTAGTAAAAGCGAAATCACACAGAATTCAATGCACATACTAAGTTACTTTTTACCACTTAAGTTCTATCAATCGGTTGGTGAAAAAGGTAGGTATGTATGAAACTGGGATCAGTAGCAAACCATTTTCCCAAAGAATTGAGTTATCTAATTCTTTGTTTTCGAGTGACGAAATGTTATCTCTTCATAGACAGTTAAATAGTTCATTGAGTTGATGCAAAAGTTTGTCATGTTTTTGGCGCTCGATGGCATTGCACTGCACAAAACCGAAGTGTTAACTTCTTCACACGTGTAAAGTTTGGATGTTGTTCAAAAAAGGAATTTCAGCAACTTTTCAGGGAAAAAAATTGTGTTATTGGGTTGCATTAAGCATTAAAAACGGCAGAAAATTAGGAGCATTTTCGACCTAATGTGCTTTTCTAGTTCCGAAAAGACAAGCATGCTTCTCAAACGTGAAAGATAGGCATTGTAGGGTCAGGGTGCCGTCGACGATTCCGCGAGTCATAAGGGGTTCAGAAAGTTTCGTCACCTGGATCCGTTCTTTAGCCAGAAACCTCAGAACTTATACGAGTGCTGGATGATGCAGCTACCAGAGAGATGGAGAAAGGGCATGGAACAGAACGGTACCCACTATACTGGTTCAATGTAATTTTTAGTCAATAAAATAATTTTCTTCAATTTTCGTCGAAAAAAAGGGACAAACTTTTGCATTAATCCTATACTTGAACTAGGAATAAACTGCCTATATTCTTTTTTAGACAAAGAAAAAGAGTTAAAAAGTGAACCCACTTTCTTGTTCAGAGTCCACAAATGAGGATGGCTGAACTTTGCACGCAGCTGGTTGACCAGGTGTTTGGTATTGACCGCTTCAGTGCAGGTCAGCAACCGTCTCTCAAAGGTGGTGATCTGGACATTCAGGTCATCTGGAATAAAGACAGTTCCACAATTCACTGAGTGCATGCCAGGCAACTAAGTAAAGCATATGTCAAAGAAAAACTACATACTAATTAAAGGCAAGACATTATAATGAACCATGCAGCACATTTTACTCTTTAAAAATTAGCTGCAAATTGTACATGTATGAAGCCTATAACATTTTGCATTCAGTACAGGTAAATCGCTTAATATTCCCTGAAACCTTTTCTCAATTCTCAATTGCAAATTTTTGCATCAGTACCAGTTATTCTGGTTCCTATCCCCAATGCATATTCTCACCACTTCAAGTTGATCCTCTGAATTTTTCCACCCAGCTAACATGGCTTCCAACATTTCTCACATGGTCTTTCTTTCTTCTTCTTCCTAGTAATAACACTGAGCTTTACATCACAACACTCAAGTTGCAAATTTAATAGTAACACTTCTTTTTGCCAAATACCATTCCCAATCAATCCACTGATCTTTCCCTAGTGTCTTATCACTCTGGCTGGTGGAACTTGAACTCCTCATTCTTCCACAATCCCCAAAGACGAATTATCGTGAAACTGTTTTGTTACCCCACTTGTAACACGGTCCAATGGTCCTTTAAATCAAGGATGCACATATTTGTTAAGACTAGGGACCACATAGATTCACTGTGTTGTCAAAAACACAAAAGTTATCTGTACCACCAGGTCGAAGGCACACAACTGCCTTTTGGCGATTTTCACCCAACTGCATTTTTGCAAATCACCCTTTCATGTTATGACAAAGCCATGAATCATCATGATTCTGAATGGATATGATTTTCTTGAAAGAAAACTACCTTTGTCGTCACTCGATTGTCACATCCAAACTTTGAACACGTTATTGTAGAATCGTCAATTTTACAGTTGTGTGCCTTTGGGACAATAGCAATACTATTTTATTTATCATATATTGTCAAAGATATTAAAAAGTAAATAAAGAATTTAATTTGACACAGCATCGATTCAACAATTGTTTTAATATTCGGTTCGATTTTCTGGAGTAGCCAAGCACAAAACTAATTCTAAATTCTGATTTGTTCCAATTTTTTGATTTGTCGATATTCATGACCGGGAAAGATGTATGTAATCTCACCGGTGAAGCTCTTGTCAAACTTGAACATTTCTCGCTTTGCAGTCGGCCCATACGCAAAGAGCGTTTCCAACTCCTCTACCGTGAAAAGCATCAGCAAATACTTGTCATACTTCTTCATCAACTGTTTTGCAGGGATGGATGTCAGACACAGAAACCTGAAATTAACTCCTGCTTCAGCAACAACAAATATCTGACTTTTAAACTGGATTAAAGTGATCTCTACATTTAAATCTCACCTAGCAAAGTTCTTCAGGTAGCATTTCATGACTGGTGTTGCACTGGGAATAACATCTTTCAGCAACTGTAGGAAAACAGATAAATGATACTATGACTAAAAAACCACCATTTTAAGTCTAATTTCATGAAACTAAACACAAACAAAAGTAATTAAGTGTTAAAACAGAATTAGATACCCCAATTTAAATAAACTAGGTAGGTAATTTAAAAAACCTAGAGAGTTCAATGGCCTTATATCTTATTAACACCTTAACACATTTGCCCATGTCTGACACAGGCGAACGTTACAGGCAAATTTGTACACGCCCATGTCTCACACGGCCGATCTTGTATCTCGCGTTATTTTTTATTTCTAATGCCGTTCTAGTAAAAATAGGTAGGCTAGATTATAATTAAACTTATTGACCATAGATGGCACAACTATGTAGCATTTTTCTTGTGTAAACCACATGGTGCATTTTGATGATTAAAATGTTTTGTTAAAAATTCTTTGTTATAAAGAAGTTGTTTGGTGTGGAAAAGGAAAAAATCTATTTTTATTGCGTTAAATATCATAAAAGTAAACAGTTAATTAATTATGTAAAAATTAATTTATGGTTAAGTGTTTTTGTAACTTGTTTTGAAAAAGTTATCTGTGATAATGAGCGACTCTGACGATTTTGACTATGCCAATTTATCAGAAAGTTTCAGCAATGGTATATCATACCAAACTGAATTTTTAGCCATTCTTTTGCTTGTAAGCATGACAATTTGATTTTAATATTTTTAAATTCAAAATAAACATGTAATCAAATTGTTTACACTTTGTTTGTATAATAAATTTTTTATAAAACTCTTCCCCCCCCCTTTCCTCGCTCTCTAGTCAACCCCCACAACTGAAATTTCCAAAAATAACTTACACATATACCTATATATTTATTTTCTGTCAAAAAAAAACTCGCTTATTTTTGACCATTTTTTTCAAAAAAAAACTTGTGCTTTAAGGGGGTTAAATGAATATGTCTTGTAATTGACATCACTTTCATATATTTTACTTATTTTGAAATTTTATAAATCTTCGTTTACAAAATCTTTAACTACAAAACTATTTTTAATAGGTAAAGATAAAATAAAATTTGACTATCAATAAATAAGATCAGATGTATGACATCAAATTAAATTAAAAAACAACAAAGTAAATAATATTAAAAATAGGATTCAATAGTACTGTCAAATCAATAATAATATTAAAACATGCATTAGAAAATAAACGTGCACAACTGAACATATAATTGCAATAACACATATGAAAATAGTTACCCACATTTAACATGTGAAAATTGTTGTGTGATGACAAGATAGAAAAACCTGAGTTTTTAAACAGTGATTACAAGGGTAAGCTTTTCAATGTACTTTCCTGAGAATTATGTTAGTATAATCTCAAATATGTTTAATAACAAAGAAAGAATTAAAAAAAAAATACCTGTTTTACCGCAAAAATTATGTCATAAGAAACAAGATAAATTACCTAAAAAATCTTAATTTTGCCTCACTTTTGTTGCTTCTTAATTTTAAAAGTTTAGATTTTTTAACTAGCATTACTTAATTTGGTAAAACTTTCATTTTTGCAGTCAAAGCAGCCATTCTCAGTAATTACATTTGGTATAAAATATAATCTGACATTCGGTTTACTGGTACACTGGCTCTTGTAATTAAATAGATTTTCATGATAAAATTGCAGTTTCAGTATGTGTTTCCACCTGAATACTGAAGTCAGTTCTAGCAATCGGCTCTAGTTTTACTTGTTTGTTCACTCACTGTCAATTGAATTTTTCCTTTTACAAGTTTGAACTATGGTAAAATTCTATTCAATGTAACAGTCCCGGCAGGATTTCAATTTTTGTTACCAAGTCATTGTTGAATGAAAAAAATGGGCCAAAAAGATTAGATATATTATAAAAAGAAGAAAAAATAATTGTTTAATCACTGAGATAATGCAAAGTCTTTAACTTCAACTTAAAGATCGAAATGCAGTTTAATTTATCGAAAATATAAACTAAAAGTAAAGAATTAAAAAATGTTTCATAACAAAAATTTGATCAAAATGTTCCTGGGAAGGTTTCACTAATCGCTCAGTGCTTTTGGCACACCAGGGTAAGGCAGGCCAGTGCCAACTGCCGAGGGTGGATATTGATTCAATACTCTGACAAGACCAAGATTCTATGGCAGGTCAGATGCCTACAAACACAATGACCACCACATTGTATGTTATATGATTTGAAATTTTTGGATCGTTCAAAGATGCTAACTTGGCGACTTCTTGAGGAAGGGATGGCCAACTTTCAAAGTTTTCTGTGTCTACATCTTTCAATTATCTCAAATGGAATTTTTAGTAATAATTTCATTATTCACATAATCAAAGGTGAAAGGTCCATAACAATTAAGGAAAATCCATAATAGACTGGATGAGTATGCAGAAATAGGTGAACAGCCTCTTACTTCGCACAGAATTAAAGATGACTTTTCCTCGTGTAATTTCAGCATGGAATACCAGTTACTAATCACAACTTCTCCATCCAAAATGCGTCTGATGGCATTTGAGAACAAAACATACAGCAACAAGTCAGTTTTCCTGAAACAGCAGCAATGTGTAAAAGGAACTGGTGACAAATATCACACAAAGAATTTTAACTTTTAGTATGCGTCGAACTTACCCACCACCACAACAAAAATTGACTGACAATACAATCCTATATATAGCAGCGTAACCCAATGTCACCATGAAGTACTTTTGGTAGACAAAATTGCACTGTTTAACTCCAGCTTACCAAATTGGTGACCCAGATGTGATTCAAGATAGGTGTCTTAATTAATGTCGCACTGGAGCAACACAATGAACCATTGGCGATGGCCCAGGACACTCTGGGGTGACAAGGTTAAATCTGAACGTGGTCATCCCCACTCTTCAAGCTTCCACACCATGCCAATGTGAGGAAATGGGAGGCCACAACAGATTTAACATGCACCAGCCCCCTTTGTACACAGCAGTATTTGATTGGATTAAAACTTGCAACCCACCCGGCAGCCAATCCGTTGCTCTTCCAAACAGGCTGCTGCGGCTCTGGACGTGATTTGAACACGCAAACTTTAAAACTTCGATGGATGGCCCATGATGAGTAATTGAATTGCCAATGTGATTTTAATCACTTTCAATGACCATCTGAGGCTCTGTGATAGCAGACACTGTCAATTTTCCTACCAAGGCTTCAACTCTGTTTGTTGCTACTCGTCCTCCTCTTCACAAGGTCGCCGAGGCAACAAACACTGCTGAAGGCAACAAAGGAGAATTTCTATCTCAATTTTCAAATTGTCTGACTGCTCATGCAAAAGTAGACCCCATGATCTTAATACAGGTCTCCCGCAAATGGCAACTTGTGGCGGCATCCATCGAATTTGGCTACCGCTCAATTCTGAAGGGGGAGTAGTGTGGCAAACTTATCCACCATTACAAAAATGAACTTAAGATGCAATAGTATGTATAGCATTGCAACCCAAGTCTACCATGAAATATCCCTGAAAGGCATCATACACAACACCTATAAACTCTTCTTCACATCGACAAAGCCCAACTGAAAAGAAATTTTGATAGGTGACAGTACAACATTTAAAATGTGCACTTTTAGGTACACATACTAACCCAAGTAAAATAATTGACATTTAACATCTCCATATCGCTTAAACACATTTCAAACTGCAGTATGTTCCCATGCCAAATGGTTAAAAATACAACCACTGTAACACCAGAATAACTCAATAAACTAGACAGTCTATGATATATTTTTCTATTCTCAATTAGAGTTAACAAGATCATTTCACAATAAATATTTTGACATACATAAATATAAAATTATTTTACAGATATTTATACTGAAACACAAAATGTTGCAATCTGAAGTTTCAGCAAAATGTTTGGTTTTCAGCCATAAGAAATTGAAAAACACTGCACAGTAATGTTTGTTGTTGTTTCTCATGCCTACACTGGCAGACCAGAGGAGTGCCAGGCCTGTCGAAGACGGCAAGAGGCGAGGGGGTGCGCCTTCCATGTAATTGAGCCCCATTGGGAGGAAGTCCGACTTTTGCTTGACATACATGGCACATCTGTTTTACAGGAAGGTCCCTTTCATACATCCATTCACTCACACATATTGTAATTTAGATCCCAATCAGAGGCCGATAACCCCCTGATCAGGCACCCCCAGAGGTATTGATTTGGTATGAGAACATGGGGGACTTTGTGACCACGACCTATTTAACGTGCCCCAGTCACCATTAGTGAACACGACGGTCTTTAGCCAGGTCGACGCGCCGATCTCGCAATCATCAGAATTGCAGGCTCCGCCGAGGACAGAACCCTTCTGATGCGAGCCCGACGCTCTACTGACTGAGCTACAGCGGCTCACAGTAATGTTTAATTTTAATAATTGTATTAAAGAAATTTCACATGATTTTACAAAACACTACGCTTTTATAAAGTTTGCAGATTGCATATAAATACCACAAGATCACATTATTAAACCAATTTTCATCATGTCTATTTCAAGAATAGCTGCAATTATAATCAAAATTCAAAAATTACTATTGAGTCAGAAGAAATTAGGTTCATTATATTGATTATCTATCAAATTTTTGTTTATTTTGACAGTAGAAATGATTTATTTTTATGCACTTATCAATCCCCTTCTTCATAACATGCTTTTCTTCTATACAAAATAAGTTAGAAAAACTCAGAACTCAACTACTACAACAAATTCGTACAAAAAAAAACAATCAAAACTTCTTACCCTTCATGCTCTTGAAGAATGCTGAGTTCGACAGCATCCCTGAGAGACAATGGCAACTCCATTTTTAAGTTGTCGCTTTTAAAAATTTCTATAGTTTTCTGAAAAATAGGAAATTTTGCATTCCATCAAAAATATCAGATGTAAAGAAACTTAATTGACATTTTTTGAGCCACATATCTCAGTAGGTTTCAGATAAGAACAAAATAAAATGTTTTACTCAAAGCCCAAGAATTTGGAAGTACAGTAAATTTCATAAAAACATTGTGAGAAAATAATTAACAAAGAATTACATATTTTAAAATGAATGCTGATTAAACAATATGGCACTGATAAAATTAACTCCCAATAGAAAATATTATCTCTGCATTTAAAAAGAAAACTTTATATTTTTTAACGAAAATCAAAAATGGATAGCTTTGCTTTCGCAATGCAGCAGTCTGGTTGGTCGGTATCAGTATGCCATGATACAAAAGACTGCATATTTATTGAGTCACTGTATATTTTGTACCCTTTGTTCGTTAAAACTTGCTGAAAATACCGTATTTGTCTATATACATAATTAAAAAATTTCCATTAATAAAATCATTCCAAAGAAAACCCTTGAAAGGTTGAAGGGAAGGAATACAGGAGGATGTCCACCACAAGAATATTAAACTAAATAGCAACCAGGAAGTAATTTAGCGTCATCAAAGACAAGCAAAAATAGTAAGTTTCTAAATAGAACAATCAAAACCAATATAATCGAAAAGCTGGCGAGTTTAGAAAGTACAAAACCACTTAAAAGTATAACAATTCTCAAAGAGGGAAGGATATGCAAACTTTGCTTCTTGCATTTAAAAAAGAATAAAGATAAGGACTATGGAAGAAAAATAAATCGTTGAAATGAACCATTTTTACTCAAAAAACCACCCATGAAAAATTACGCATTAGGAAAATATGCGATTAAAATGTGCTTGCTGTAGAACTCATGAAGCATGAACTCAATGCATAATATAATAGCAAAAGACAAAGGGAAATGCTGATTTTTAATGGTTAATTCAATTTGTAACTTTGCACGAGGAAGAGAAATCTGAATAACGAAGCAAGAAATATTATCTTTTACAGATGCTGAATTTGAAAGATTGGCTGTTTAACGACATTAGGACCCTATTTGGCCAAGCTGGTGCCAAACTCAAGACAATGCCAAATAAAGACTGCCATGAAAGGGAAAAAAGAAACACTGGGGAACAGGAAAAAAGTGGGATGAAAGCAGAAAAAGATCGCATGGGTATCCCGAGAGGGTGTGTGTCCCTTTTTAATTAAGAGTTGCATTTTTCTACATTGCATTAGCCACACATAGTATGCAAAACTGAAAATATGCTATGGTAGATGTTCCAAATATCGCCTACCCTAATTATTTCTCTGTATCTCAGCCTCCTGGGTTAGGAAATCAAGTTGGAAACTAAATGAATATCACTAGGAACTATTCTCTTTTGATTTCCAGAGATCTAACAAATTCTTTACTTATGTCAGTTTAAGTTAACAAGTAAAATTTCAAACAGTTTTCCAAGATAATTTTCAAGAGTGGGTTCCTTATATCGCCTACCCCTGATCCTATTGCCACCCACCAGGCGGAATTAGGAGGTACTATTAAAAACGAATTGCTAGTAGAGCATACATTACCTACCTTTAGTATTGAATGTACTTTTGAGTCATATAAACGAAAATTATGATTTGGAAACACTTACCTGGATATTCCCTGAATGAATTAGAGACAAGACATAAGTTGATCACAGCCTCAAATATTTCAGATGCAATAGTGTTGTTGATATAACTGACAGAAAACTTGCCTGTGGCGCTACATGTGGCAAAACCCTAGATCGTTGAGGTAACTACATAAACTCATAGATGTCGCGCATAGTAGCTTGCAAATACGAGTAGGTGATATTAAGCACAGGGGCGATATTTGGAACACCTACCCTATATTCGATGCCATTCACAATTTATTGGGTTGGTGCAAAAGTTAGTCATGCTTTGGGGTTTGATAGCATTGCATCGGAAAACTAAATTGTCACCTACTCCACACATGTAAAGTTTTGATGATGTTTGAAAGAAAGAACTGCAACGAGTATTCAGGAAAAAAAATTGTGTTATTGGGTTGTGTTTTTCACTCCTATTAAGCATTCAAAATGGCAGAAAGCAAGGAGCATTTTTGACCAATGATGCTTTGCAGACGCAAAAGAAAATGTGGGTCGTGTAGGGCAAGGCTGCCGTTGACGACTCCAAGTGCCATAAAGGGGTTCGGAAAGTTTTGTCACCTGGATCCATCCTTTAGCAAGAAACCTCGGAACTCATACAAGCGTTCGCAGATGCAGCTACTGGAGAGATGGAAAAAGGTCATCAAACAAAACGGCACATACTATATTGACTCAATATCCTTTTTAGTCAATAAAATAATTTTTTACAATTTTTGTCGAAAAAAAACGGGACAAACTTTTGCATCAACCCGACATAATAGATCTAACACAATTGGTGCAGTAACAAGTATACATTATGTCCTTCTTTGACCGACGTCTGCAGCGCTTCCTTCAGAGGTGTCGTGGAGTCTGAAACCTGGTAACCGAGAATATGAGCGCAGGCATCGTAGAATCCTTTCAGCTTGTCCGACTCCAACTGACAGAAAACAGGATCCTTCAACTGCAAATGAAAGAACCAAAACTCGAAATTTACATCATTGCAGAGTAAAAAATTATAATTTCTCATTGTTTAGACAACTACTGAACAGTTTTGTAGATCATCCATATATGCACATTTCTAACGTTTTGTTTTCAGTATTTACTAATTTACCAGAAATATTGCACTTGTTAACTATGAAAGTTGTGGAAATTTCAAGTATGTAAAATTAAACTTTTCCCTGACATGTGAGTTTATTTGGCTGACCAGAGTTCTCATTTAGCAGACAACAATAGGAAACAAGCAATCGAAATCAGAAACTAATAAGTAGGCCTACATAAATTTGCATGTATTTTGGAATTGTTGGAAGATTACTCGAGTTCCCTCGATACATCGCCACATTCAGTGGCTTTGTTGCTTTTTTACTCGTTCCATGATGAATTTGATGCTTGAGAACAGCAGAAAAGTGTCAATCTATTTCTTTAGAATAAGGAGAGCAAAGTATCTTCTTTCAAGCATGTCCCAATCTAATCAATCCTTGGGAAACAAAAAACGACTACAGCAACAAATCAAACCGATATTGGATTCAGAAAAAAATACTTTGATGCTTTCAAAGCTTGAAAAAGAAAGACTTTCTGCTTCTAAACATACTGAACCTTAATTTAAAAAGGCTATGCCACTGAGTTTGCGTGTAGTTTTACATACTTTAAGATGGTGACACACGAGGTGACTTGTGAAGCGTGGCCAACATCAAGCATTTTTTCATAGCGGTTTGACTCGTGACCTGTGCGCCGTTGTTTCTCCCATTTGGAGAGAAAAAGCAAACCCCCAGGTTTCAAGTCACTATATGGGGGCACTGCATGATTTTCCTTTAAAGCCAAAAGCAAGAATGAGGGTAGTAAAATTGGAGCTTTTAATTTGACACACAAACTCAGAAGATATATTTTATATCTATTTTATTTTCTGGGGCATGTTTCTGCAAATAAACACTCTCAGTTTGGCAGAAAAACTAAAAATATTGATTACTTTTTAGTCATGAAGGGGATGTCTAGGTACAAAATTTGAAGTCTGGCACAGGAACTAAAAAGTTTCACTTCAATTTCTTGTTTAATTCTTTGTAATAAGTCATGTGTTGAGGTAAGAACCATATAATGGGTTTGTTCACATTGCAGCATGCTCGTTTTTAAATAAAGTTTTGGAATATAATAAAAGATAAGTGCAATTTTTGTTTTGCAAGGCATTTTACCTTTTGGGTTCAGAACATTCAGATGAAGCATATTTAGATCATATAAATCCTAGTCCTTCTAATAAGAAACTTATCAAATAATCGGATAAATGCAAATTTTTTTAAAAAATATATCACAGTTCCCATAAATCCTCATAAATCTAAATTTAGAAAATAAAATGAGAATTTTATGAAAAACAAACAAAATAAAAACAGGTATTTTCATTTGTTACTTTAACATTGTGCAAACACAAGACAACATGTATTAATAATTATTCGATTGTATCTACATTTCAAGCACAAAACAATTTGAGAAACCAAAGTGGTCTTTTGGCACTTTACATCCTAACTTTCAGTGTTTCATTTACCTTAGAATGGATTTCAGATGCTCTTATAAAATGTTTGCTGGCCTTTTGATACTTTTCGTGGAAGAAATAATAGCGTCCCATATCGTAGGAAATCTAAAAGAAAGGAAAAAAGTTGTTAATAAACACTTTTAATAACGAAGTTTACTTTTTTAACAGGTCAGATTTTGATACGAGCTAAACTTTAAAACCAAGAAACACTACATAAGCAATCCTTCGTAAAAAAAAGTTAAGAGTTCAGAACTAATCATTAAATCATTGTTTACAGCTGCATCATAGAGGCCTCATTTGGTGGCAATGCTTCTGGTGCACTTTTTGTAGCGAATTATGGCAGGTGAAGGCAACCCATCTTTAATAGGGTTATCTCCGTTTTTGTGACAACCTTATCATTAGTAACATTTCACTAATAACCATGTTTAACATGCATGACATATTAATAAGATTATATGTACAAGAAAACTATGTAAGGAATACAAAAAAAATTATTTTTAGTTTTCTCGATTTCATGGATGCATTCATTTTGCTTCAGAGCACTTTTCCCAAAACGCAATTCAACAATTGTATAATAAAATTTCAATATTCTTCCACCTTTAAGCTTTTTTAAAGTATGTTTTCCTGAAGCACATCACAATACAACAGCAACAGACACAACAGAAGCACCGATATTATTTCTATTTAAGAAACACTGTTAATGAGAAATACATTTTATTAGAGCTCAGAAAATAGCTACAGCCAAGCAAAAAACTACGTATACAACTATTTTGATGGTGTACAAACAATGGAAAATTACTGAGAATGGCTGCTTTGACTGCAAAATTAAAGTTTTACCAAGTTAAGTAATGTTGTTTAAGAAATCTAAACTTTTAAAATTAAGAAACAACAAAAGTGAGGCAAATTTTTTTTTTTGGTATGTTTTCTCTAGTAATGAAATATAATAATGGGAAATATACTAATTTTTTTAGGACAGCAAATGAAAATTCTTCACGTTAAAATTGTAGCCCTGAAGTCAGTTCAACTCATTGACTCTTGCACACATTATTTAATTTTTTTGTTGTTGTCAGGTACTACCCGTAGAAGTTTATTTTCCAAAGTGATTCAATTTCAGTAAAATCCCAGTTAACATAACAGCCTTGGCACAATTTCGATTTTTTGTTGTTAAGCCATTACCAAACGACAACCTGTGGAAAAGAAAGCCACACCATGTAATGAAAATAAATTGTTTAAAAATAAATTTTAGGATTGTTATAGGATGAAAATCTATAACAAATATGGAAAATCCATACTGGACAGTAGTTTTTGTATACTTGATAACAGATTTTTGCATTAGATATACCTATGTAAGGTACAACACTCTCTCCACCTCTCTCAGTGAAGGTTCTCCCAATTAAAAAAAAAATTATACTTCGTTAAAACGCTCACAAGCTGAATCTGGACTAGATCAGAAAATCCTATTGTAAACCAACCACATAAGATCTCAGAATGTGACCTGCATGAGAACATTTGTCAAATAAGTATGTTAAGTTCATTGTATATTTCAAATAGTATTTCATTTCTATATATTGTCACTCAAAGTGTAAAAAGTCGTACGTCAGAAATTCCATTTTTTCTTTTATTATTGCTATATGTAGCATTTTGTGATTTCCACCTGGTGGCAAAATCTCATGTCATCAACTGATCCAATAAAAATTACAACCAAATGCATATAATAATAACAGAATCAAATCATAAAGAAAACTATTATTATTTTTTTGCTATCCTGAAAAACGCAGATTTTAGACATACAACCTTTTCCACTTTGAGTGACAATATACATTAATGCAGAAAAAAAATAAGCCTGTGAGGTTCACTGTCTGGAGAGGAAAGAATGCTAACCAGACTGTAGGTAAGTAACCTCGCACTGAAGAAATGCAACAGGCTATTGGCGACTGTCAGAGATCAAAACCGAAGGGAAAGATTGGAGGAAAATACCAGGTAAATTTTAAACAGGGTCAGATGACGAGGTCACATCTGAGCTAGTGGCACCCCACTCTCCAAACTTCCACACCAACCTGAGATAATCTTCAGGAACTATTTTATCACTTGTGAGTGCAGAAAGGTGTCTTTGCGACTTTCAGTCGGGCCTTTGGAAAGAGTGCATGGGAATTTGGAGATCAATGAGCGAGGATGTTAATGTTGGATTTTGGCATCTCCCTGAGGCTTTGAAATACGTACTTTTATGTCTGCAGAGCATCATAGGTCGAAAATGTTCCTTATTTTCTACCATTTTGAATGCTCAACACAAGTTATGAAACACAATTCTTTCCCCGAGTACTCTCTGAAATCCCTTCTTTCCAACACCATCTTAACTTGACACGTGCATGTAGATAACACCCGGGTTTCACGCCACAATGCCATCCAACCCAAAACAGGGCAAACTTTTCTTTCAACCCAATTTAAAGCATTGAAAGAGGCCCTCACACAACAGACATTTCAATGTGGTGTCACCTACCTGGCAAACAACATCCTCTCTCCTCAGAACGAGTCCCTCCTCCCACTTGTGGTCAGGATTGGGGCACTCCTCAGTCAGGGAGCCAAAGCAGTTGATGAGAGGCATGCGCACCACATTTTCCGACTCCAGGAATGCCTCCAGGGCAGCCGCACACTTCTCGGACTCCTCGCACAGCTGGGTGGTTGACAGAGCATGCACAATTACATCACAGTGAAAACAACAAAAGGAAAATGCAACAAGAATACATATAAATCTGCCTGCATGAATTTCACCAATCAAGTAATGCTGGGCTACGATTTGCTGCTTGTATTTTAAATATTTTTCATGAATGAGTATTTGCTAGGAACATTTGCTATCTGTATCTGGCCAGCACAAAGGGTAAACCTATTCAGAGGGCCATACTTGGCTGCCAGAGGGTTAAACCCATCAGGAGGTAGGTAAGTATTTAATTAACGTTGTACTGGAGAATTGCAACGGGCTATGAGTGACAATCCGGGATTGACCCCCCAAGGCCAAGATCTGAAGACGACCCCACATCATTTTGTACCACTGTCAGATGACGAGGTCACACCTAAGCTGGCACCCCACTCTAATGTGAGGACATTGGAGGCCATGGCATATTTGGCATCAGCTTTCCCTACTCCCTAGATTCTAGAGAGTAGCGTGTTACACTCTACAACAAAATCGACGCACCAAGAAAGAGTTGTCCGATTGCGATAAAAAATGGTGGGTGTGAAGAACATACATAGAAAAACAAACAATTAAAATTTCCGAACAATTGAATGATTTATTTCAGAGTTTGACCATTACAAAGGGAGGAAGTCAATAAGGCATTGGACCACACCTCTGATTTGGATGCACGCTGTCACCCGGCCTGGCATAGACTGATCCTGGGAGAGAGATCAAGAGACCTAGCTGTCCAAGGAAGTGTTGGGTAAGCTGGAAGACAATTCATAGCAACACGTGCAGTGTGCCACAAGGCATTATCTTGTTGAAAAGTAAGTCCAGGGTGTCGAAAAGAACGTTAACACAACTGATTGTAGAATGTCGTCTACGACCGGTTGTATGGCATGCGATAGTAAGGACACATCTGTGGTTGTCGTCAGAACACAGTTGGAAGCAGCACTCGTCATTAAAGATTATACGTCCCCAGTCAGCACCGTTTTAAGTTCATCGAGCTTGTACAACTCTTTCTTGGTGCGACGATTTGTTTGTTATAGAGTATATATACACCCATATATGTGAGTGGAATTTTAATTATGCATTTGTTGCTCACCAACCTACTAGACCTAGAGGGAAAATAATTAAATTTAAAGACGTGCCCAAGCTGTGTGAAGAAGTTAGCTCACGAAAGCGAGTGGAGGGAAAGTAGTTTGAAAGATGGGAAACAGATGCTTTGATTAGAAAATAAAAGATGTCATTGATCTACGTCATTTTCGTGTAAGTCAAAATAAGTGTTTGTGCTTCCTCTTAAGTTCCTGCTGTTCTTGTTTATTTTCATCAATAATACAAATCAACTAGATGATGTTATTGAAATGTCCTATTTTTATGTATTTTTTCAACAGATTACAATTACTGTGCATTCCTTATCATGAAATCAACATGCAGTGACTTTTTCTGGGGTTTGCTCAACAGTATACAAATATGTTTTTATCAACCAAAAAAAAGTGAGAACTAGAATACGAAATTTAGGCAAGGAGATTTAATGAATAAAATTAATTTAAAACTAAGAGGATTCTGAATGCATTATTCTCTAGCCTTACATCTAACTTGCATGTTTGCATGACTCCTTTAACCTTCTTATAACCAAGGGGTTTCTAGAAACTTAGGGATGCCTAGAACTAACCCTAACTAACTAGGAACCAACCCTTGTATGGTTATTTAACAGAAACAGTTTTGTACACTAAGCAATATTAATAAAGCAAAAATAAGTTTTTTGAATACTTTGTAGACAAAAGTTAAATTTCTATTACTACGATAGAAGGAATTCAAGGAGGTAACTTTCTTTTTAAGACCCAAACTACTCAAAAGGTGTGAGGTTACTCTAGATGTGGTCAGGGGACCTTCACAATGCCTCAAAAGGGTACCTATCCCAACTGGACTGTCAAAATAAATTAATTCCTATAAAACAGAGGTAAGGTACAAAAGACATAAGATTCAAAGACTAGTCAAATTACAGACTGCCTACATTTTTTAGACCAAAATAAGAATAAATAAATGAATAATGTCCTAAATGGTTGGAATGAATAAAAAGGGAACCAAGCTGCATCCCATTGAACAATTCCACTGATCGGAAATTTGCAAGGCGAGAATAGAAATCAGACAAGGACTAAACGTTAATATAAAAACGATACACACAATACATATTGTTATCACAACACCAAAGGAATGAATATGCAATATTGACATTTCTACAAAAACATGTTACATTTTGATACTTCTGGAAAAATTGAGTGACGACTCAGAGGTTGTTTTCTCACCTTGTGAATATCAGTATTTCCACTCAGAATCTAGTTGATTCAAGGCTTTGTTAAAGTACACAACACAAAAGGGTGATTCGGAAAATTGCATATAGGTGCTTTTGACGTGGTAGTAACAATATATAATTGGAATCAAACAATGATTCCAGTTAAATATTTGAAAATTTTTAAGCAGTTCAGTCTATACAAGCTCAAAGTTTATCAAATTAACAATTGTTGAAGGAAATAAAAATAATGCTTTCAGATTTTTACTGAGGTAGTTTATGTTTCTTGTCAGACAAGGTCACCTCTTGCAACACGTACATTTGGATGAGGTATACAGTCCCTGCTCCAAAACAAAATAAATTCCCCAAATTGAAAAAAAAATGCCAAAACAATACCTTTCTCATCACTGATTCAATAACAGTCTGTGATACGATAGACGGGTCAACTTGTCCTGGGCTGAAACAGGTGGCATAGATTCATTATTTTGAAGATAACACTTATTGGAAAAGGTAATGATCAGGGGATGCAGATCAGAAAAGTAAGGAAAGGTTTGAACTCACAGCTGGACATTCAAGCCTTTTTGATTTTTCACAGGAAAGCTTCCTTCCACGACAGCTCTAAGAACCCTACATAAAGAGTTTCATGTTTAAAGGAAAAGCATCAGTAGATGTGGGTTTGTATACTACTAAACACAAATTTCGGTACAGCTTTACTATACACCTCGATTGGTAGCAATGTTCTTGGCGTGCTTTTTGTAACGGCCTGTGGCAGGTGAAGGCAAACAAACTTTATGGATCTTGTTCCTGTTTCTATAGCAACCACAGCAAGTGGAAACTTTAAATTTTTATTTTGAATATTTTAGAGTTCTTTTTGTTTCTGTTACCTTGTTCTTTGATTTCATTGGTCTTTTAAAATTTCCCCCAATTCTTTTCCATTTCACATAAATTGGAAGAATAAAAGCGTTTGGTTTAATGTGAGTCCCGGTCCAGGGCAGTCGCATCGGGTTGTGTCGTTTCTTGCCTTTTTCTTTTGAAAATCGTTACCTTTTTCTATTTGAACATGCCTTCTACATTTGGTATTGTAGATTTCAGGTAGTTCTTTCACGAAATCTGAAGTTTAATTTTTCCGGTGGTATGCAAACTTAAGGAAGTTAGAGTGGCTAATCATAAATTTTGCACAAATTTATGTCAGGATGAGCAGCTTTTTTAAAATTTCTTTAAGGAATTGAGGCTAATTAATTGTTAGAGATTTAGATTGGGAGGAGTTTGAAAAATAAAAAGATACGTTAATGGCTATTTTCCAACCATTTTTGCCAATTAGTTTCCATTAAAAAAAAAACATGTTTATTTAAAAATTTTGTATTTTCACGCATTAACTACTTGCTGCTAAAGCCTATTATTTTTGTGGTTAAGAATTTTTTTTTTCTCCTAAGAATTCTTTCCTTGGCGACATAAATGCATCAAACACTGTGCCAAGAGTGTTGCCACCAATCTAAGCATATGGTAAAGCTGTTCCCAAATTTTATACAAAAATTAACAAAGAAACATTGAAGCAATATTTATTAAGAGACTGATTTTGTATTTTGTAATAGCCACTTATTGTTTTAACATGTGTGCACCTCCATTAGGGGCATTTATGTCCAGACAGAGACAAGAGTTCGATGTAGCTGAGACTTATCTACCCTTTCAGCTGTAAGAGAGGAATCGTTCATCTCAACACTCTTGTCTTTTACCGAATAAAAAAACAAAAGAAAAACCGTCTGGAAGATGAGGGAAAATATTGCTGACCAGTAATCTGATGTAACATCCTGTTTTATTACTCACCATAAGATTTCAAAATCTCAAAAGTTCTCTTTGAAAGTAAAACCAAGCCAGGTTTCTTACATACACTTTCCTCATGATAGTGAGTTTTCAGATAATGTTGTAAGTATGCCAGTAGCAAAGATGTATTGTGTAGGTAGATATTTGAGTAATCTCTCATTGGAGTAACACAGCTGGGTTTTAGCGGTGATCAAAAGTGAGATCCGAGGACAACCCCTCACTCCAAATATCCATATTAAGCCAATGTAAGGATGTAGTGGAAAGTTGGTTCACATCAATAACATCCAGAGTTCACTCTTTAAGCAAAAGAAAAATTAGGACTATTTTTCCATTTTTACAGCTACATTCAACATTAATAGACATGGATCAAAACATACAGGAAATGCTCTGCCTTTAAAAAGTTAGGTAGTAAAATATTGAATACTAACACTATACAATAGCTTGGGACCTATGGGCATCAATTGGCACCCCAAGAAACAATAAATGAAATAGGAACCATTTTTGGAAAAAATTTGCAAGTTCTATTTAATGTATCCAGAATTCCAGATTCTGCAAAAATATGTTTTATTGACAAAAATTGAAAAAAAAATCCTTAATTGACTAAAAATTTAATTCATATAGTTCTCGTTGATGATCTTTCTCCATCTCTCTGGTAGCTGCATCATCCAACGTTAATACAAGTTCCGAGGTTTTTGGCTAAGGAACGGATCCGGGTAACGAAACTTTATGAACCACTTACAGAATATGAAATTGTCCCCCTCATCCTACACAACACATATCTTCTTTTGTGTCAGCCAAACATTCGTGCCTTTTAATTTTTGTAAATAAAGAAGTACAATAGGTCCAAAATGCTCCATTCTGAAATTTTTTATGCTTAACACAATTTAAAAAACACAATCCAATAACACAGTTATGATTCCATTACTATCCAAGTAAAACACTTCTGGCAGTTGTGCAGAAGAAAACAAACATGCTAATTTTTACTCACAAGATTCTACCAAAGAGGAATAGTATGCTAATTTTCCCCCTTCATGTTGAAAGCCATCATACGATCTGGAGTATTTAGAGCAGAACTTTTCAACACACAGTATCTTCGTTCTCCACATTTCCGTATGGAACTGTTTTGTTAAGGTGGAAGTAATGCCTCATATAGCATTTCTAAATGGTAAATTTAGCAAAGTAAATATATTTTTGTTTACATAAGTGAACTAAATTTTTTCAACCTTCTGGAATTATTAATTAAAAAAGAACAGTCAGTTCAATTGTTTAAATAAAAACATATTTACAAGGCAAAATTTACAATTTAGAAATGCCACAAGAGGCGTTACTTCCACAGTTTTGATGGAAATGTTGATAACGAAGATACTGTGTGTTGAAAAGTTCTGCTCTAAATACTCCAGATTGTCTGACGTCATCATCGACAGCTTCCAACGTAAGTGGGAAAATTAGCATACTATTCCTCTTCTTTGGTAGAATTATGCAAGGAAAAATTAGCATATTTGTTTTCTTCTGTATGACTGCCACACACTGATCCTAATGGATAGTTTACACAAAATCTAAGAGATGCCTTGTAATAAATAAACACACAAATAAATAAGTTTAAATAAGTGCCAGTCACAAGTACACCCTAACATTCATGTGAGAAATATTTACTTTTTACTTTTATTGCAGTTTTCAGATGTAAAAATATGAGAAAATATTAAGATCTCATTTTAAGCGAGAATCACTTACCATATATTGTATAAAATGCAAGCAAACAGGCCATCTCCAGAAAAATCTTTGGCATTCGAAGCACTGAAATTTGAATCTCCTCCAGTTATTTTCAATAGCTCTGTCAGAATAGCCTGTTGCATAGTCAGAGGTAATCTTTTGAAAGGAAAAGTAGTTAAAAGAAGTAAAGAATCTTTTTTTTATTTTATAACAATGAATAAATCAAAAAAGGATCATCCAGAGGAAACTCAATAATCAATCAAAAAAGATTTTCAACTGGATTTCAAAATCTACAAAGGATATTTTTTTAAAGGGTACTTTTGCATTAGTCATACCAATAAAATGTGGCACATTTTTGCTTATTTCTTGGTGCTTGCATTTAGCATAGCAGAGAACATTTCAGCTTTAGGATATAGCCAAAACCAAATAAATTCAATTAGATAAGTCTAAATGTTGGCAGCAGCACCTATTGGGTCTTGACTGTGCCATTTTACCCTATCACACTATTGCTCAACAGGTTGGGTATAACTTATTTCTTCCATTTACGAACAAAGGCTACATCACCATATGGGCTTCAAGTCACATTTTAATTTCATTAGGTAGTTATTTGAACACAATCTTTGTTTGTACAGAATATTTTTCTTGAAGACATAGTATTAATGCTTATTCATCTTTTGGCGAATCCCAAGTCATGAAATCCATTGCACTGGCAAAGGAAGAAACTACAATGGTGCCAAAAAAAACCTGGTATAGAAACAAATAGCTCCAAAAAAATAAGTAAAAATGCACCAAATTGGCTCCAAAGTTTATTGATATGGCTATAACAAAAAATGATTTTTTTAAATGCTCAATTTACAACTATGGAAGATGCTGCTCAAATAGCCATTATTATATTTCTAGGAAATAAGGTGTTAAAAGGACTACCATGTTTCCAAAATTGAAAAAATTTCTGTGTGGTGTACAATTTGAGGTAGTCAATGAAATAAATGAGCAGTAAGCCTGTGTTTAAGACTTCCAAGAAATGTTTTAGATGGCCGAATGAAATTAATTTCTCGCTGAGACTAATGCATATAGCTAAATGGAAATTATGTTGAAAAATAAAAAGTCATGGAATAAAAAATGTCTAAAAATTAATAAATACAATTTTTTTTGCACTTCCCAGAACTTTGGAAACATACCTCATATATTAGTCATTGACATATTTGATGGAAATTATGGGGAAACAGTATTGGTTAATTGGTTATTAATTTTAATAATTGGTAGAAAACATATTCATTTAAAGCAATTCATTAGTACCATTAGTAAATTTTGATAGTTCTTCCCATTAAAGTACTACATGACTTAAGTTATTAAAAAAATTTCTTCAGAACAAGACTTCTTTCTCTCTCTTGCTTTAGTACAATAGTTTCAACACAATTGTTCTTAAGAAATATATTTCTAAATTTCAGTTATGGCGATACAAACAATTAATAAACACTTCATTTTTCCCCTTTATTAATTTCAAAATAGAAAATAGCTCTCCAGCGTTGAAAAATAGTACTTCCCTGAAGTGAGACATTTTCACTCCAATTCGGAAATCATACGAACAATACAAAATAGAGTTTGGTCAAACTGAACACATGGGGAAATTCTATGCCAAGCTTAAATATTTACTTTTTTTCAAGAATATTCAAGTCCCACTTTAGGTAAGCAGCAACCTTAAGAGCAAGTAACTTCAAGGCAATCTTCTTTTTGCTTTCTTTTTCTTCAGTATTATCTGTTAATTAAAATAATATGTTAAATGACAAGTACATTTACTTAAATACATAAAAATATAATGCCAGTACACTGTTCTGTGATTTTACACATTAAAATAAATTAAACTTTCTGAACACATCAACCAAGACTGCTTCTTTTAACCCTCCGCAGTCTCACCTTACTTAACCTTTTAAAGGTAACCCTTTAACTTTTGTCTCAATGAGGTATGTCGTCATTAAGCAAAACCGACCACATCCTGATGGACGAGATATCTGAAGGAAAAACTGACACGGTCTTGATTTTGTCACCACAAAAAAAAATGGGCAGTATCTTGATGGACATCTTGTCAAACCCCTTTGAGGGTTAAATGTAACAGATCTCTGATACAAGTTGTTGGATTGATGCAAAAGTTCACCTCTAGATGGTACTTATAGTTTGGCACTAGTTGGCATTGCATCGCCAAAAAAGAGTTGTTATCTACTTCACAGGTGTAAAGGTTTGATGTTGTTTGAAAGGAGTTTCAGCAAGAACTTGGGGAGAAAATTGAGTTATTTGGTTGTTTTTAAAAGTTTATAAAGCATTAAATATGGTAGAAAATAAGGAGCATTTTCGACATATTACGCCTTTTCATTTCTGAAATGGCAAGAATGTTTCGCAGACGCATAAGATACGTGTTGCGTAGGGTGACTGTGCCGTTGACAATTCCATGTAAGGTATTCAAAAAGTTTCATCACCTGGATCAGTTCTTTAGCAAGAAACATCAGAAGTTGTAGGAATGCTGGATGATGCAGCTAACAAAGAGATGGATAAAGGTCCTCGAACAAAACGGCACATACAATGTAGTGTTTAGTAATAAAATACTATTTCATTAATTATTGCCAAAAAAATGGGACAAACTTTTGCATCAACCCAATTTCTGTTTTCTGCATTTAGGCTATAAAACCAAGACCATTCCCGAGTGGCGTGCACTTGCACGTTGTCACAAAAGATATGATCGGTCGAAACATGGACACACTATGGCTTCAATTTTCAATAAAAATGTTCAGTGATACATTTTCTGGTATTTCGTAGTTACACTATATTGGTCAACATTAATAAGTTCTTTTACGATTTTGAAAAGAGATACTTATGAATCTGCATATTTTATATAAATTTTTATTAGAATATTCAAAAAGCACAAGAGATGAGAAATTAAATATTTTTGTAAATTAGCTTTGCCCATAAATGGTTCTGTGTAAAATAAATATTCTTGATTTTAAGGAAATATTTCAATAGTAGAGTTTTAATAAAACTGTAATTGAAAATAGATCCGTCGACTGAATATTCCAATAAATGAAGGCCTTTTCATCCATACTTTTCGAATGCTCATTGTCTGGCACAACCTCCTCCGAGCCATTCCCGAATGCAGAGAAGTGGGAAGAGTTGTTGTGCTGGCCATGATTCCCAGGTGGGTCAGCAGCGATGGGAGCCATGGAGTTGGCCAGGAATTTTATGATCAGGTCTGTTGGACCAGGATCTGGAAGTAAAATTAACACATATGTTATTTTCAATGAGTCAGAATGATCACCAAGGCTTAGAAATGGCAGGATAAAAATGAAAGATGATTTTTGATGTGAACACCTTTATCACACAAGTGATGATAATTTTTCAGTACAGGGGTTGAAGAAATACACCTAGAGTCTGCCAAAAAGTACCACCCACTCTGGAGTTGGTGATGACACCAAGCATGTTTTCCACGAAAGGAGAATGAGGTGGTCTATTGTTGACTTGTGAGAAAAGGCTGTGTGACATGTCTTCATGGTCAGCTGCTAATAACCTAATGTTTGTTTCCATGACAGTGGAAAGCAAGTTTTATTTCACACTGCTGTGACCCACAGAGTGAACTGCTTTGGGGACTTCTCCATATCTGTAGTGGCCTCCATTGTACCTGTTAGGAGTTTCTCCCCATTTAAGAAGAAATTGGGATTTGTTGCACTACTACATTACAAGTTACTAATATTGCAGTGCTCCTCAATTAGAATTTAGCACTGAATGAATTCAAAAGATTAGAGTCGACAGATTGCCAATGGCGTGAGTACTGTTACGACATCACTGGGGTACTTCCATATGCATAGTTGTGCAATGAATGATACCATTTGATTGTTTTGTTTGGTCTTTAACAGCTGAGTAAATTGAGAGGCAATGGAGAGTGAAGCTTTGATAGGAGAAGCAGTATCTGTTATCACAGGGTTTCAGACAGTTGGTAGGGATTTGCATCACACATTGTAAAAAAATTGATGCTCAAAATAATGAAGAATAACCAATGTAGTATAACATTAAGAGGCAGCAAGTCCTTCACAGCTGAGTTTAGTTGCACTTCCATACACATTACCCTATTGAAAGTTAATTATTTTAGAGGTAGATAACATTCCCCAAACTTGCAAAACAGCAGAAAAATTCTTAACCTTGAAGTAATATATAGTATTGTGCTGCCCATGGCATACACATCTGTAAAGATGTGCCCCTAAGGGTTCATTGCTAGATGATCCATAACGAATATTGAATTGTTAATGATGCAAACCACTTCCAACAACTGTCTGGAAAGGTTCCCATATGCCCCCAGAAGTTATCAACCTTTTTCCTTTTAAAGACATTTTTTACTTTGGGTCATTGTTTTAAAAAAATGGTTGATTGAATTAGAGTTGACAGTCTTGAAATTGGTATTAATTTTTGTCACCACAATGGAGAAAGGTTGCCAAGTCTTGTTGCTATTCTTCCCACTTACTAGACAGGTTAACAGAATGAAGAGAATAGCTAATAACCAAACAATTTTCATGCTCAAACTTGCATTTGTTAGAGGTTCACCAGATTTAGTTATCAAGTAGCTATCACTGTGAAAACTCCATTAAGAGGAGTTAATGTGAATTATTTGTTTTAAAGCTTGCCCCTAGAATAGTTCAAATACATCTTGGGTTTTGCAAAGTCAGTATCAATCAATTTGAACAGTCCCTTTTATTGTAAATGTGTCTAGTTCATAAATCTCTATTTAAAAAAAGTTACTGCTGCAGCCGCCATTATTTAGCTATTTAAAACATAGCTATTTAGTTTAGAAATTTAATTTGGTTCCTGGTAATATTTTTTTGAAATTCGTGAAAAATCAGGATTTTTTTTTTTTAAACTGGTCATATCTATAGGTTAATATTATTAGTTTCTAAATTTGAAAACATCACATGTAATCTTAGAACCTACTCTCTCTTATGGTACAATTATTTTTGAAACTGATTAATAAATAAAATTCAATAAATTAAAAGTTGGTCAGACAAATTTCGTAATTTTTGTATCATAATTTCTGATACAAAACTAAAATTGTCACCTATAGCTTAATACTATTAGTTTTAAAATGTGAAAATACTATGTGAAAGCTTAGAATGTATTTTTTCTTATGGCGCATAATTATTTTTAAAATTGGTTTATAAATAAATTCGATACAATGAAAAGTATAATTTAAAAATTTCGCAATACAATAATTTTTTATAGATAGCATAGTATTTAGATAGTGAGTTTTTCTTCGCAGGGATGAAAAGGTTACATTTCTAACAGGTTTGCCAGACATAAAGTTCTTCACTGTAGGATTGTAGCAACAATTTTTTTAGGGACATTGAAATTCGTGGTCATTTTGTGACATCAGTCCAAAGGGCGGTTGCTGAAATCTGAATTTGCATTGGTTATTTTATTTTTTAATCATAATTTGAATAATAATCATTTTTGAATCATTTGAAATCTAGCGTTTCTGTTTTATTGGGTCATGGCCAAGTGTAGTTGCTTTTTCTGGGCTGTATTACTCCTTGCTTTTTTTAAAACATAAATTATTACTGTTTAATCTGATTTAGCATTAAGACTTTTTAAAAGCATAACTTTATTGCTTTTTTTTTTACTTTAAGACTTTTTGAAAAAGCAATATTTAATTTGTATCCTTTATGTAATTTTTTGTTTGTTACTGTTTAATTTAGTGTAGTTAATTTTTATAATTGATTTTTTGCTTATTACTGTTTAACTTGATATAGTTAAAAGTTAAATGTTATTATTTTTGTTTTTATTTACATTTGTTGGAATCTGTGAGGCTTACTTTTGAATTTTATAGTTTCTTGCTTTTTTTGTCAACTTTAGATTTTTTGAATTAATTTTTATCACCTATGCAATTTTTTATTTGTTGTTGCTGTTTTAATTGGTTTAGTTAATTTTTATCGTTTTTTTGTTAATTAGTGTAATTTGGCATACTTAATTTTTATCATTTTGGTTTGTCAGAATCAGTGAGGCTTACTTTTGATTTTGTATCATTTATGCAATTTTATTGTTTCTTGCTTTTTTTTGTTGTTAGCTTTAAGACTTTTTGAATTACTTTTTATCATTTATATCAACAAATTACAAGGTCATATTTTTTTAATGTGTAGGTATTTAACATTGAAAGTCCCATACATGCACAAGGTCAACTATATGCTGCTCTGTCAAGATATGTCTCCTAAAAAGAGGAAGATCTTTGTAAAAGATGGAAATAGATACAAAATATAGTGTATAAGGAAATATTGCATTGAATTTATGTGTTTCACTACTTAGAACTTCAAGATCAGTTCTGGTTTCTTCGCAGTCAATTCAAGTGTTAGTTCCCGTTAAATTCTTTTCAATCTTACAGGAAAGGAATGAGGCGATATGCCCGTGTCATGCTAGGTTGGTCTGATTCCTGAAATAATTTTTTCTTTCAGGGAAAGAACAAGGTGACATGCCAGTGTCATGTTCGGTGGTGGTGGGACTGATTCCTTAAATAATTTTGTTTTTTCTCTTTCAGAAAGGAATGAGGCAAAATGCCAGTATCATTTTGAGTGGTGGTGGGACTGATTCCTTAGAATTTGAACTTGTGCAGCAAACAAGCCTTTATTTCATTGGTTTGTGAAGCTCAAACACATTTACAATCGACCCACCAAGACACTTGTGAAAAGATTGTTAGTTTGTGAAGCAAACTACATATGATTGCGTAGCAGTCACCAGGGGTTGGCGAGCAGGGGTAGGAGCCCCTAGTACAATTAAATAATTCTAAATAAGATTTCAGATTTTTATCTGACAATCCAATAAGAAGAAATATCCAAACAAAAGCATCATAATAAAGGAAAAAAAACTGAAAAAAACTTGTATAATGGAATTGAAGGGTTGATACTAATAATTGGTGTGATTGCAGTTTTATCTACAATGCTAATAAAAAAAGCCAATAAAAAACTGAAATTCCGCAATGTTGTAACGTTCCATAGTAAAAATGTTTTTTAATTCCATAGAATTCCAAAAAAGGTTTCTATGGAAACGAAATTTTAAGAACACCTTCAGTCTACATTTATAGAGGTGGCAACAGCCTTGGCACACTGTTAAAGTTGCCAAGGAAAGAATTAGTTCAAATGAATCAATGAAATCAAATGACAGTTTAACTGATTTTGAAAGAACCTTCTAGAACACCAAAAAAAATTTCAACTTTCTGCTTGCTTAGGTTGGCATAGAAACAGCAATAACCATTATGCAGATGGCAGGGCTCCTAACAGTTGTCAAGGTCTAAAAAATTACTAATCGAGCAGAAAAAAGTGACCCGTCCGGTCTCTTGACCTCTCCATTCTCGCCTTATTCCAGAATCCGAAAATAAAACGGGTCGGTTGAGACCGCTCTCAGATCTGTGTATGAAGAATGTTATCCCCCTTTTTCAGTGACCACTGGTATGGATCACCATTTACGAGCTGTCAGTGTCTGACTTCCTAGAGGGTTCCTCCTTTTGTTCGACCCTGTCGACCGTTGATATCTCTCTCGCGCCATATGATATGTCACACAGTACTATGAAAGGAAAGCGTCAGTCGTATATGCCCCTCAAGGTTCTATCGCACAAGTTCGGTAATTAGGTAAAAGGGTTTGGATATGCAGATGGCCCTGCTTCCCTTAAACTTCACCGCTTTAATTTACTGATAGCCTTTTCTCGAGTGAAAATTTCCAGAACTTGCTGCTAATACACCGCAGGTAACATGAAGTATCCTTTTATAATTGAAACAGTACGTTTTTGAATCCATTCTTGAGGTATAACGTAGCACGCATTTCGAAATTGAATTCGTGCAAACCCTGCTTTTTTTAGAGGAAATATGGATTTTTTAAACTGAGCACCTAAAATTTTTCTTCTTTAAATAGAATATAAGAACTTAAAACCGTAAGACGGTGACAAAAAGTCAAAAAAGTGACCAAAAAAATAAAAAAGGTGACGTGTTAGGAGCTCTGAGATGGGTTGCCTTAACCTGCCATAACTCCTACTAGAAATGCGCCAAGGACATTGCCACCGCTATAAACGTAGACTGAATCTGTACAATACTGGACATTTAATAGAGGATATTTTATGGAGATTATGGAAAAACGGGTCCTCATATTTCAAAACACCACATCAAATGGAAATTTTTACAGAATTCTATAAAAATTTTTTGCAAGGGTTAATTTGGATTTTAAGAAACCGAAAAGGAAGCGGTCTAATATTTTTGCAACATACCTGAATTAGATTCTGATAAATATTTCTCTAAAATTGCCGGATTAAGCAAAAACTCAAACCAGAGAATTTTCTGAGGCGAAGGCGGGCGGTGTTTGTTCCGTGCATCAAACATATTTGCTTTTTGACAGTCCTTTCAAAGAAAAGAGTCGGAAAGATTTGTTCAAAACATACTGAACATGAGTCGTATTATTTGTTGTAACACTTCAATATTCACCAAACTGATCGGCCATCGATTTGTTTACTATTTGAAATAATAAAATACAACTTTAATTTGTTATAGAGGTTTATTTCTATTGGTTGCTATCCAGACTCAACTGCTACGTTTTTCCAATTGTGGAAAGCGGTAGAAATGCTGATAGTTAGCTCAAAAGGTAAGGAAAGATGTATCAATGAGTATATTTACTCTGTAGTATATATGACAATTATGTTGAGAAAGTACTAAGTAATTATCGGTATACATTTTCTAAAGTGAAACTGTTTAGAAAAATGAAAGGAAAAACTGATAACTGTCGTTCATGCAATGCAGGAAGCCAACAACCAACCCTTAAAATGACGTCATTTGTTCTATGTTGTTACATGCGGCATTTTTGATCAAGATTTTTCTCCATAATTTATGGATATTTCCAACACAAATGTTTCTATTCCGGGAATCATACGGTGTTACTTTGTCATTTTTATTATCGCGTTGGAAAAAACGTGTCTACATTTGTAATTATGATAATAGGACGATTAAAATGTCTTCGCATCATACGAGTACATAACAGTGTTCACAAGTTGTCAGTGTTCTTTTTTGTTCTGGTTTTAAAACGGTGGATTGTGACAATTATACTCAATTTTATAATTATTTCGTTTTGAAATGCTCTGGTTTGTTGAAGAGCTTGCATGATATTTTTCTGAAACTTCCATGTAGGTTTTACATTTTTACACTTCAATGTTTGCCTAAAACTGTATAAGATGTGCAAACTATAAAATGTGAAAATTTGTTAAAAATGTCCAAATTTTTGTTGAATTTTGAGTTTAGGAATGAAAATGTACTGTGAATTTCCGCTCAACTTGTTCCATTAATTTATTTTTCAAAAAATTGACTTTTGTAAAGATCTTGGGATCTGTACAAAAATCTTTCTTTCAAGATTCTGTAATAATAGTAATTCAAATGAGCTGTAGTACAAGTTTTAATATTTGATAGAATTTTTATCCTGAAGTTCAGAATAGTGATTTGGACCAGTATTTGACAACCACACATCCATTTATATATCACTAATTTTAAAAATTGAAACATTGCAAATATTTTTGTGGCCGCCAGTTTTTTCTCTCTTTTAGATGTAGCTCTGGTAAACTCTTTTACATGATTTTCTTGGTTAAAGTATGGTTAGGGTTTTGCATGGTTTGTAGTTCTAAGTTGGCCACATAAATAACACCTGCATACTTGGATGGACTTTGCAATGTACATCAATATTCTCTCTAAAGCAGCACTCTAAGTAAACAAAGTAAATTTGAAATTGCATCGAAGAGAATGCCTACTGAGAAAAAATGTTTAGTTCTAACTTTGTACTCATTCCTAACCCTGTACTTACTCCATGTGTGCATTTCTCTCTTGTATCAGTAAAATTTGTTATGTGTATGTCTATTTACTTGACATTGCTTAGCCAAAATATGACCCGTTTACCATCAAAACATAGCTCTATGGGGGCCTTTGGTGAGACATTGTTTTTAAGTAAACTTTCAGACTTCCCACTTCATTGCTATCGAAATTCTTTTAACATACCAATAACTGGTGTCAAGTAAATACTAATAATATCTTAAAGTTCCTGAGAGTGAAGGTGTACCAAAAACAACATTCAGGATTACTATTAGGTTTTACAATATCATTCAGAAAGTAGAAAAATATAAAAATTTGTTTATAACGTTGGGACTTGTTTCTCGTGTTCTTTGAAAAAATAGTTAGAAATTAGCTCTTTTTTTTGTAAATTTCAAAATAAAAATAATTAAACTATATGAAATAAAGCACTGAATTTTTTAAATATTTTCTTTGGTAAAGAAAAAAAATTATGCAAATAATACAATGTTTTCCTTTATGGGTCATTCTTGCGAAATAGGCAAAATTCATGTCCCTTCAAAATTTATAGAATTCTATCACTCTGAAGATTTTTTCTACTCTCAAGAATAGTTTAGAATCACTTTTACAATCTACAGAAATAGAAAATTAATGATACATTTTTTATTTTATGCATTTTTAAAATTTTTAAACTATCAAATATCATTGTCCTGGCATGTCCCTGAGTGAAATTTTACACTTTCTTCATTCATTAGGGTTTTAATATTTATTTATATATTCTTATAAATAATTTATTCTGCTTCATTATACATTTTGAAAGGTTATTAGCTACAATAATGGAAATAATATTGCAAAAATTTCCAAAAGTAAGTTCAATAACTATTGTCCCTAGTAATATCATCATTTTCCTGGCATCTCAGATATCATTACTAGGGCAATTAATAGATGTCAGCACTGAGTTAGAAGAACACTTTTCAAGTAATCTGGGGTTGAGGTCATTTAAATAAATAACTGCCATTTTGAAAAGTCATCAATTTTTTGTTTAGTCTGCACATACAAGTTCTGAGTTCAAGGTTTATGTTTATTGAAGATCATTTTCCTGGCTTTGATAAAAATCAAAGGTAGGTAGTATATTTTAAAATTTTTTTATAATCATGTGTATAAAAGATATTTTTTAAATGTGTGTGAAATTCAAACTGAAATATTAAAGGGTTCAACCATTAGGCCTTGAATATGCCTATTTCATCATTATCCTGGCCATCATTGTCCTGCCTTTAACATACCAAGACAATGATGTCAAGCCAGGAAAATGATGTTTTATGTTCAGTATTTTATAAATATTTAAATTATTAACTGAAAACAAATATATTATTTACTTTTTACAATTAACTTTTAATTATTTATTATCCATTATAATTTTTTTAGTAATGAAATTCCTTATAATGGGCTTGAAATTTTAAAACTTATTTGTTTCTTTTATTTAAACATAATGTTTTAGTCATTGCACTTAAAAAATGTCAACATATTACTAAATATCCTTTTTCATGTACTCATTTTATAGGTTGTAAACAATATATGGAAAGAAATGAATAGTAAAAAAAAAATGAGGAGAGGTTGTTAAAGAAAAGGTTTGCTGAGAAACGTCGTCAGGAGCGTATTAAAAAAGATCCGGAACGTTTGCTACAAGAGAAATTGAAGAGGCATGTGAAATATGTTAACCAGAAGAAGAAAGGAGTGGTAAGGCCTATAGCTAAAATGAGTTTGAGGCAGAAAAGGGGAATTAGAAAAAAGTGGAAAGAAAATTCAAAACGCTATCGCTTGAACAAGAAATTGTCATCCGATAGAATTGGCTACCCAAACACCCCAAGTGAAAGTGATATAGACATTCCTCTTTCAGGTCCTTCAAACCCAGACACAACAAGAAATGATAATGATTTAGAAAATCCTCTTCCAGGTCCTTTGAATGATTTCACACCAGAAGGGGAAAAGAAGCCAGATGGGAGAAGGAATTCTGGTAGAAAAAAAGTTAGAAGAGATAGAGCACAGTCCTACATTCGTATAAAGAAACTGGAAGAAAAATTAAAAAAATGTACAAATCAAATGGAAAAATACAAAAAGAAATACTACAGATCAAAAACCGAGAGAATTGATTGCAGTAACTTAACACCACGCAGCAAAACATGTAATATGTTGAAAGGCATAAAAGTGCCTAATAAAGCACGAAGGCAACTTCTTGTTGGAAATGTATTAGAGACCCAGCTAATAGAAAGTTATAAAAAACTAGAAGATGATAAATCAAAACAACTTTTTGCAAAAATATTATCTGGACGAATAATTAAAAAATACCGCTGTCTGAATGCAAGCAGGTCTTTTTTAAAGTACAGATGTTTTGCGGCTAATTTTGACCGAAGTAAATTAATCTATGAAAGAAAGGTAAAGGGAGAAGCCATTAAAATAAAAAAGAGTATTTCAATGTTTCTCGAAAAAGATGAGAATAGCCGTCTTTGTCCAGGAAAAAAGGATTGTTTAACAAAGTTTAAAGAAAAGAAACAGAAAAGGTTTTTAAATGAATCTTTGAAAATGTTGCATGAAAAGTACATAAACAACAGCTCCAATTTTCAAATAAGCTATGCAACTTTTTGTAAATATCGACCATTTTGGATTGTTCAACAAAATGTTGACAAAAGAGATACCTGTTTATGCGTAGTTCACGAAAATATGAAGTTAATATCCGATAAACTATTACAACTCAAGGTCGTCAACTCGAAATGCTTAAATCATTTAATTAAGCAAATGACATGTCATTCTGAGCAGAAAGAAGATTGCATGCTGTGCAGATGTGAAATTTGTAGGAATAATGTGATACCATTCAATATTTTTGATGTGAATCAAACAACCAGTTATAAAAAATGGATGACCAAGAGTGAAACAAGATATGTAAAAGGGGTACCATCCATTGTGAAACTAACTAGCAAGGAAGAAATCAATACAACAGTGAATGAATTAATAAAAGAATTTGAGTTGTCAGTTCCTAAATTCATGATACATGCGGCTAATGCTAGACATCAACTTCATAGCCTTCATGATATGAAAGAAAATCTACTTGAAGATGATGTTCTTTTTCATATTGATTTTAGTGAAAACTATAACTGTAAATATAGTAAAGAAGCACAGTCTATGCACTTTGGTGCCTCTAGAGTACAAATCACACTTCATACTGGCGTATACTATTTGCACGAAAATAATGTTACACAATCAACAGCATTTTGTTCAATGTCAAAGTCACTGAAACATGACCCTGTGGCTGTGTGGGCACATTTGAAGCCCATCTTACAAGATGTCTTGGCTAGGAAAAGAAATATTAAAAGAGTGATATTTTATAGTGATTCCCCTAGCACACAATATAGAAACAAAACTAATTTTTTCCTTATGTCGAAGGTGCTGCCAACTATTTACAAAGATCTGGAATCAGTCAGTTGGAATTTTTCAGAGGCTGGACACGGTAAAGGCGCTCCTGATGGAGTAGGGGGTGTTTTGAAAAGAACGGCAGACAATTTGGTTGCCTTTGGAAATGATGTAGCAACATTTAAAGACCTCTACAAAGTTCTAAAAAAAGCATGTCCAGGCATTATAATTTTTAAAGTGACACCTGAGGATATTCAAGAAATAAGTGATACTTTTTTAAACAATTGTGCTTTAAATACCTTCAAGGGTACAATGAAGGTCCACCAAGTTATAAATGATCGTAGGGAGGCTGATACGTTATACTTCAGATCATTAAGCTGTGCTTGTTCAGTGGATCAAAGTTGTAGTCACAATTTTGATTTGGGATCACAAAAAAGCACCAGTTTTGATGACACAAATGTAAAAGCAGCCATGTCATTGGATAACCCAGTTCAAAGTAAGTTTTCATTTTGGTGAATGCTGATGACAATATAACTATTTTGATGATATTAAGTAATTTACAAAGATGGTTTTAAGCAGTTTCCTTAATTTTAATTGTAAAATGTTTTTGAAGGGCCCTTCCACCAGAACGAACACCATCTTTGTGAGGCACTTAGTTTCATGGATATCTCTCATTTTTGTTCTAGATCATTAAATATCTATTTTTTCTGCTCTTTTAAGGAAATAAATATCTGCCTGGTGAATGGGTTATTGTACTGTATGATGAAAAGCCTTATCCCGGGGAGATATTGAGAACATCTGAAGATTTCTGTGAAGTAAACGTAATGGTGCCTGCTTGTGGAAACAATTTTAAATGGCCTTCCAGAAAAGACATTCATAAATATGCATGGACTGATGTTGTGAAAAAAGTTGATCCTCCTGAACCATGTGACAATCGAGCTTCACAGTTTACTTTTCACAGTGTTCCTACTTAAAAATAATACTTAAATATTCGTGAATCTCTAATTTCCTGAAGTGTCATATTCCTAGTGTATGGTTAATTATGTACTTAAGTCATCTGTATTAAAAAAAACATGGTCATATGATATGTTCAACAAGAAATTTATAAATTTTTCTATTTTCATCATTGTCCTGGCAGATTCGTCATTATCCTGCCTTCTGATATTTTGAAATATTTTTTTTCTTAATAAAATGTTGATAATTTAGATTGCTGATACTTTTAATTTACTTAATGGTTATGGTAAAAAATTATTAGGCCAAAAAAATTAAGTTTTAAAAACCTTCAATTGAAAAAATTTTAAGTCAATTTTTCCTATTTCACAAGAATGACCCTTATGGGTCATTCTTGTGAAATAGGAAAAATTGGCTTCTTAAAATTTTTTCAATCGAAGGTTTTTAAAACTTTATTTTTTTGGCCTAATAATTTTCTACCACATTCATTAAGTAAATTAAAAATATCAGCAATCTAAATTATTAACATTTTGTTAAGGAAAAAAATATTTCAAAATATTGGAAGGCAGGACAATGACGAACCTGCCAGGACAATGATGAAAATAGAAAAAAATATATAAATTTCTTGTTGAACATTTCATATGACCATGTATTTTTTAATTCAGCTGATTAAGTACATAAATAAAATTACTAGGAACATGACACTTCAGGAAATTACGGATTCCTGAATATTTAAGTATTAGAAAGTAGGAACATTGTGGATAGCTTACTTTTATGCTTTTTTAACAGATTACGTGTTTTGCTGTGTGGTGTTAAATTACTGCAATCAATTCTCAGCTATTTTTGATCTTTAGTATTTCTTTTTTTATTTTTCCATTTGCCTTGTATATTTTTAAAATTTTTCTTCCAGTTTCTTTATACAAATGTAGGTCTCTGCTCTATCTCTTCTAACTTTTTTCATTACCTTTTTTTCTTAACATTATCATCTCTTGTTGTGTCTGGGTGTGAAGAACCTGAAAGTTGAATATCTATACCACTTTCACTTGGTTTGGGTAGCCAATTCTATCGGATGACAATTTCTTGTTCAAGCGATAGAGTTTTGAATTTTCTTTCCTATTTTTATAATTCCCCTTTTCTGCCTCGAACTCATTTTAGCTATAGGCTTTACTACTCCTTTCTTCTTTTGGTTAACATATATTTCACATGCCTCTTCAATTTATCTTGTATCAAACGTTATGGAATTTTTTTAATATGCTCCTGACGACGTTTCTCAGCTAACCTTTTCTTTAACAACCTTTCCTCATATGTTTGCTTCTTTTTACCACTCATATCTGTCCATATATTGCTTGCAACTTATAAAAAAGAGCATGTGATAAAGGATATTTAGTAATATCTAGACATTTTTAGGTGCAATGACAAAAGCATTATGTTTTAAATAAAAGAAACAAATAAGTTTCAAAATTTCAAGCTGTTATAAGGTATTTTACTATTAAAAAAAATTACAATGGATAATAAATAATCAAAAGTTAATAGTCAAAAGTAAAGAATATATTTGTCTTCAGTTAATAATTTAAATATTTATAAAATACTGAACATAAAATATCATTTTCCTGTCTTGACAACATTGACTTGAATGTTAAAGGCAGGACAATGATTGTTGTTGTTGCACATCCCCCTGGTGTAGGAAAGCCTACACCAGGTCCAGAAGGCCCCGTCGTGCCAGATCCCCATATACCTGCAAAAAGTCCTGATCAACCAACAGCTGCTTATATGAAGCAGGACAATGATGGCCAGGATAATGATGAAATAGGCTTGTTCAGGGCTTAATGGATGAACCCTTAAAAATTTCAGTTTGAATTTCACACACATTTAAGAAATATCTTTTATACACTTGTTAATAAAATAAATTAAAAATTTACTACAAACATTTAATTTTTATCGAAGCCAGGAAAATGATCTTCAATTTACATAAACCTTGAACTCTGAACTTGTATGTGCTGACCAAAAAAAAGTTGATAACTTTTCAAAATGGCAGTTATTTATTTAAATAACCTCAACCCCAGATTACTTGAAAAGTATTCTTTGAACTCAGTGCTGTCATCTATTAATTGCCCACATAATGATATCTGAGATGCCAGGAAAATGATGATATTACTTGGGACAATAGTTATTGAAGTTACTTTTGGAAATTTTTGCAATATTATTTCCATTATTGTAACTAATAACCTTTCAAATGTATAAAGAAGCAGAATAAATTATTTATAGGAATATATAAATAAATATTAAAACCCTAATGAATGAAGAAATTGTAAAATTCCACTCAGGGACATGCCAGGACAATGATATTTGATATTTTAAAGTTTTAAAAATGTATAAAATAAAAAAATATGTCATTAATTTTCTAATTCTGTAGATTATAAAAGTGATCCTAAACTATTCTTGAAAGTTGACAAAATCTTAAGAGTGATAGAATTCTATAAATTTTGAAGGGACATGAATTTTGCCTATTTTGCAAGAATGACCCTTATGCCTTCTATCCTTTTGCCCTGCCAATAAATAAATTTTTGCAGCATCAATAAAATGCCCAATTGGTCTAAAAGTTCACTTTTTGTTTTAGCTCTTCTTCGTGTGTATAATCTACTCTTTAATCAAGGAAATAGCGTGGATGTAACACCCAGTTATATCCATATTATACAACATGATTATAGAGAGCATCACTGCATCCATCTTCAAAAGCTGCATGTGAATTTATGCTGAAGGAAAGCCATGTGTATGCATTTAAATGAAACTTCTGAATAAAGTTTCATGTAACAGAACTGTTATGTGTATTTACAAAGTGCCAATGTTTCTTAACTACCTTTTGTATATGCAGATTCTTTCATGCAATGTCTTGTTTACTTTTTTTATAGGAAATACTAAAATGTATGGTATACTTTGTAATGCAAGTTACTTTATTTGTGTACTATAGATCTAAAACTTGTACATTACATGAATGTAAGTATTACAAGTTTTTTAATTCACCAACCCTTGTTATTTCTCATTTTTACTTGTCCCCCGATAAATTTTAAGGACAGCAAAAGAATTAAGAGTTCAAAAGTTCTAAATTTTTTTAAACCGTTACCCTTTTCTATCTGATCTCCCACAATGTGTTTATTTAAAGGAAAAATATTCGTTAGCCAGACTGTCACAAGAAAAGCAACCTCCGATAACAGGAAATTTTATTGGAACATGGAAGAACTAGAGGGCTTGAGGTTCTTCCTCAGTTCAACCCCAAAAGGAAAGTAGAAAAGTCATAAATTACCTAATGTACAACCGTCAAAGAAAAAACAACTCACCCCCATCGTAATTGCACAATTTACATCATGGGGCAAAACGGAAGGTAGCAATCCATAGGGATGAATGTTTTCTACAAATATCAATATTTTAAATTTGTCTAAGGGTCCGTCTTCATATTAAATTGGGTGCTTGCTCCGATAATTTCAATACAAACCCCATCTTTTATCACAAATTTAGATTCCACTCACAATTTCAGGCAGATTTAATGAAAAACTGCCTAAAATTGACCAAGAAAATCCATAAAAACCATTTAGGGAGCATGTAACGATTGAACTCCGCTGTAGAATGGGCGAATTCTAATCAGATAGTCCAATTCCGGGAGTATGTGTCTCTTTCAAAGATAGACTGCTTTAGGAAGGTTTGTTGGAATGTGACACTTAGCATAGTTGTGTCCAGTAGGTGGATTGTTACAATCCTTACCTACAATAGTATAAGTAGGTTAATAAAGTTTCAGAAATATCTGAATTATGAAGTTAAATTATGCCTAGCAAAGTGTGATAACATACCCTTCATGCAAAAGCTTTATAATTAATCATTTATACAGTCACTTTATAAATCAGAATGACAAAATTAGAAATATTTATTAGCCAGGACCCTTGCAATACATATCATACAGTACAAATTCCCATATCCAGACGTACAAAATTTGGACGTTTTGCTAACTGGTGTTTTTTTTTTTTCTTACTTTTTTCCAATAATTTTTAAAGAACGAGGAGTAAAATCTGGACCTAATTGATGAAACAACACAAAATAACGGCCATATTCAGAGTAAATACCACACAGAAAAAATGGTTTGGAGGTTTTTTTTTCCTTTTTTAAAAACTATGGGGCTCCGCCCTCTGCTTGCCAAGCTTCATGTAAATTGGAAGAATTAAAACCTTTAGTTTGATTTTAGTCATGGTCCAGTGCAGTCACATCAGGTTGTATTGTTCAATGCTATTTTTAAAAAATCGTTTCCTATTTCTATTTGAACATGCCTTCTGTATTACATGTTTAAGATAAGTTACAGGGTATTATTCTTTTGCAAAATTTGTAGTTTAATTTTTGTGGTGACATGTAACATGAGAGTGGCTAATTGTTTATTTAAGGTAAGTTTATACCAATTAACTCCATTTCATTTTTATTTGGCTAAATATTATTTTCAAAATTTGTGTGAAAAAAAAATTGACTGCTTTAAAATGTTCTTAGAAATTTTTAGATTTAGATTGTTAAGAGTTGAATATAATAATATAACATAAATAAACAGATTTTTAAACTTATTTTTCTAGTTCTGCTAATTATTTTCTGTTAAGAAAAAACGTCTTTTCAAAGTGTTGTGTCTTTTCCTGTTTATTAGTTTCTGCTAAAGCTTATTATTTTCTGGAAATGTTTTTTTTTTTTTGTTGAAGAATTTAATTTACAACATAAGATGTGCCAAGAGCATTACCACTAAACATTACGTATAATAAAGCTGTACTGTTTGTTCTTCATGGAAACCCTGTTGTCAACATGCACAATTTATTCATATATACATTTTTTATAGCTCTCTCGACTATGATTTCGTACAGAGTGGTCGATCCTTTCAAAAGATGTGGCAAACAGCATCGATGCTGCTTCTGTCCGTATTCTACCTTCCACAAAGGTAACCTGAGAAAGCATGTGCTTCTGCACACAGGAGAGAAGCCATACACGTGTGATGTCTGCAAGCGGAGTTTTACACAAATATCGAATCTCAGGAGGCATTCCTTGGTTCATAAGGAAAGTCTTCATGTGCCACGCTTGCGTTGATGTTAACACTGGGTGGAGAAACTCCTGATGCACCTGAAGGTTCAAGTTACCATACTCTGATTTCTGCTCTGCTTGGAAGGCTACTTCTGAATTTCTGCTTTTATTGTTTGTTCTCAGTTGCATCACAATGTCAAAGTTTGAATGTGCATAAGTTTTCAACTGAATAGTGTTGGTTATGCAAGTCACCATAGGCTATTTCAGAAATCCAAAGAAAGATTTGCTCAACATTATCTACATTTAGATCTGTATCTCAACATTTAAATAGTGTTTTTGTAATTTTTCTCAAAATGTATGTGTTTAGTATAAAGTGGAACACTTTCACCATAAGGTCGCTCTTTTGCATTTAACTTTTATTTTCTAGCATGATTGTGCCATAATTTGTAAATAAGTGCATCATTATGTGATTGAATTTTTAATTGTATTGTGCACACAGTAATTTGTTACTTGACTACTGTAAAGGTTTAAAACGATTGTGTCATACTGAAAATTTCGTTGTTGGGTTGACATCCTGTATTTGCCATATAATATGGAAAAGCTTTTTTCAATAAATTAAAATTCTTCTATATTTTGTGGTAATTTTAATATAGGTGATATGTATAATTTTGTCGACAATTTTTTTTTAAAACTTCGTACTGCTATGAAAATTCTAATGTCCCTCTAGAATTTATTGATAGCTTTGCCTAAGACTAGGTACAAAATTATTAATTGTATTCTGGTATTAACAATGAACTAGAATTATGCTTATTCTAGTTTGGCCTTGATTCTCAATTGGAATCATACCTATCAACTCACTCAACTAGTTAGGAAATGTTAATTAAGCACTATAGTTTAGACTTGTTAATGTTACTGCTTGTTAAAATGCTGTAATTAGCTAGGTCTTTTCTGTTATTTCTTGTCTTTCCATATTATGCTGCAACTCTGTTGTGTTATTTGTGCTGCTCTTAACTTGTGATAATTTTTTTTCTGCGATAGGGTATATTGATTATGGTCAGGAGCAAGGTAGCTTACATGTGCACGAATTATTGAATAATGTCTATGATAAATCACATATTTACTGAATCTTTCATAACTTAAGGATGTCACACAAGTTGCAGACTTTCTTGAATGAATACAGTACTATTTGCCTCTATCAGTCTGCCACAATGTCTGCTAAGAGTACGATTAACTGTTAATTATGTTTAAATGTCAGCTTCTGTAATCTATGCAATCATTACTGAAAATTATCTAAATTTTGTGTATATGCTGAATATTGATAATCTCATTACTGGTACAGAGAGTCCGAGTCTGGTGTCTTTGTGTACTAGCCACGTATTTAGAAAATAATCTAGGGACCTAAATTCTCTCTTGGAGTTCTATTCCAGTCAAAAATGGGTATACTAAATAAACACTGCATCTAATTGATTTTTTTACTGTTTTCAAACGTACATGATTATTTAGTTTCTGTATCCTTAACATTGATTAAAATATTACACTTATGAAATAATGTTTAATAATATAGCATCATTTAAACATTCTGGGAAGTAAGCAAAATTCCTGAAAATCATATTTCAAATTGCTGAAATTTGATTTGTCTATGGGTTGACTAAATTTTCTGTCTCAGCAGGCAGCAATGCTTCCCATTGGCTTTACAGAGAACAATTAAAATAGCACCAAGGCCACTATTAACTAGGATTTTACCAAAACATGATCAGGGGGGAATGTAGAAGTCTTGTTAGAGTGTAGGTTATGGCTTGTAAAGGGGTGACTCCGAAGAAGAGGCAGCACTGAAAGAGTATAGGTTAGCTCAATTCAAATTACGAGAACTTATCTTATGACTGCAGTTTTCCCACTAACAACCTGCGAGTTTTAGTTGGCACAGGTTTGATTCCTCCGTGTGTCAGTAAAACTTTTTTTCCATGTCCATTTATTTGATGTTATTTGACCAAGTATGGCTCTTGCACCATAAAACCTTAATTGACCATCATCATTGTAAAAACTGGATACATAATTTTTTTCTATTGGGTCGATGCAAAAGTTAGTTCTGTTTTTTTTACCAAAATTGAAGAAAAAATATTTTACTGACTAAAAATGACATTTAATCAATGTAGTATGTGCCGTTCGGTTGGATGACAATTAAGTCTCTCCAGTAGCGGCATCATCTAGCTCTCATAGAAGTTCTGAGGTTTCTGGTGAAAGAGCTGATCCGAGGGACAAAACTTTAGGACCACTTGCTACACATGGAGTCGTCAGCAGCATCCCTCACCCTACACAACACCTATCTTCTTTTGTGTCTGTCTCCTTTTCGGAAATAAAAGCATACTATGTCAAAAATGCTCCTTAATTTTTGCTATTTTGAATGCTCAACAAAATTTTAAAGACACAACCCAACAGCAATTTTTTCTGAGTACTTGCTGAAATTCCTTCTTTCAAACCACAAAGCTTTACACATGTGAAGTTGATAACACTTTGGTTTTTCAAAGCAATGCTATTTTTGACAAACTTTTGCATCAACCCAATGTTTTTGCACATTTAAAAAACAATTTTAAGCCTGTCATGTGGACCCTCTGCTGTACCTGACTCATTTATAATTTTTCTTCCAGCTCTTTCCTCTCCATTTTTGGATTGTGGGGATTCTTTGGGCCGGAAGAAGCACCAGTGCTCCCTCTGCCCTTACTCCACCTATTACACAGGCAACCTGAGGAGCCACTTGCTGTTGCACACTGGGGAGAAACCGTACGTATGTGAGGTGTGCAGCAAGCAGTTCAACCAGCGGTCGAACCTGCGAAGACACTCCATGATACACCAAGAGGAGAAACGCTTCAAGTGTCATGTTTGTGGAATAACATACGCCCAGAAAGCGAACTTAGTAACACACTCGAGAGCCCACAATATCTATTGACGTTGTGTAAGATTGAAGTGAGGGCATTTTCACATACAGGCTCTTTCACAAACGGCATCATCACAGGTGCTGATTGCTGTGGCTTAGATGAAAACTTGCTTGATAGCCAACGTCAACTGTTGGTGGGCGCACCGCTTCGTAGAGACGGGAAGCTTTCTCAATGCTTCCTCCTCAGTCTTGGTCAACTGATGCAGGTGGGTTGCATCTGTAACATCATGACCGCATTGTGGGTAGGGCAACATGTGGATCCTTGGTGGCAGCAAGGGAGTTGTGCCCATTCGCCATCCGGAATAGCGCCATGCTGACTGTGTGAGGGTGGCAGATAGAACCACTGGTGGCGAGTGTTGCCCACTGTTTTCCCTTTGAAGCAGGCAGTTGTTGTTGCCTATACCAGTGGCCAACAACAGAGTTCATTTGGGCTTTGCTGGAATTTAAAGTAGAGGCACAGACTAGCCGAGGCAAATCTGCCCCGTGTTTTCTAGCTAGTCGGCCCTTTCTTGGCCTGCAATGTTTACATTACTTGTTCCCCATTGCAGCCATAGCTGCCATCCTTTTTCAAGCAGCTTGGAGAGAACCTCCCTGCACTTCACAGTTAACGGGCAGTCAATTTTTGTTACATAATGGTATTGTATTAATAGTTTATTTCTTTATATCTATTGTCGACCGGATAGACTCGTTTTTCATACCTTTTTCTATTAAGCTGAACCTTTTCCTAAGGGTAGCTGTTGACCTTCTAACTGGCCACTGTATCCTAAATAGACACCAACCTTATAGGTGTTATTATGTAAAGGCTGTTGGATGGTAGAGGAGAGTCATGTACACACGTTCTGTGTGATTGTGATTATTACTTTGCCCAACGATTTGAGTATCTGGGATACCTTTGTATCGAACCCTGGGAACTCAAACATTCCAATCGGGTACATGCTGAAATTTATTTCAGCAATCGGTTTTTAATAGATCAGTAAGGGGTTTCAGTACAATAGACTACTGGTTGCTATCCTGGCACTCTTTAGAGTCACTGCACAATAATAATAAATCATAAACGTTTTCTTCAAATCAGCAGGTACTATGTTCATATCCCAGGTTAGGCAAGAATGTTTGCAGTGATTTGGAATCCACTTTAAAATTATTTTATTAACTCTTGTGTAGCAACAAGGACTGTTGAGCAACACGTAATCTCTATCTCATAAAATTTTATTTCAACCTCTACAGGGGCTGTGGTTGCCCATGGAAGAGTAACAGACTAGCAACTGGAGGGTTGCGAGTTGGAATCCAACCAAAGACTGTTGTGTACAAAGAGGGATGGTATATATGTTAAATCTATTGTGGCCTCAAATGTCCTTGTGTTGGCATGGTGTGTAAGTTTGGAGAGGGGTGACAGCTCAGTTATGAATTCATCTGTCCTCGAATCTCCATCTTCATCCTGGACCATCACCAATAGCCTGTTGTATTGCTTCAGCGTGACATATTTAAAAAACCTACCTATAAACCTTGGCAGAATAAATATCAGCTTTTGGGCGGTAAACAAGGTCTGTCGAGCGACGCATGAGAAGTGTATTTAACTTTTGTTTTGACAGCTGAGATTTTCGTTTTATGTGTATAAAACTGAAAATTTTGATGAATGTCATTATTTTCAAAAAGGAGAATGGCTGTATTAGATTAAATAGAAAATTTTATCATTACATGTTTTTGACTGACATTTTCCTTAATAAAACAATGGAAAAGTCTCAAACTGTTATTTTATTTAGCAATTTTCAGATTATTTCTTTGGTTTGTCCAACAGCAAATCATTATTTTTCTACAATATCTACAAACTTAGTTTCATAATAGAAATCTGTGTGAAGTACATTTTTAGGCATAGTGATTTTAGTTATAGTGAGTTTAGTTATAGTGAAGTACATGTTTAGGCAAAATATATAGTTTGTTCTTAATTGCATTTCTTTTAAATTATTTATTATAAATTTTTATCTGTGATAGTTATTTACACTTTTTATACTGTATCTTTATTTGATTCTTCTATTTCTTATAGTACATTTTGAAACAATGTAAAATTAATTGAAAATGGAAGTTTTTAAATGTGGTGATAATGGTAAAAAAAATATTTTGCTTCATGAGTTCTATTCTATGGAACAATCGATTTTCTGTTATTTTTCAGTGACTCAAATAATCATGAAAATACTGTGAAATAAGTTGAATTTATGTAACTAAAATGAAAAAAGGTTAGGATGTCATTTAAATCATAGCAATTTTACACAATTCATTTACTAGTGTCAAAACTTACAATGTAACATGAGTGCTTGCTTAGTGTTAGTGAGGTAAATTATGAATTATCACTGCTAAAGTTTACAGTGGGTTGATGTAAAAGTTTGTCCAGTTTTTGGAGCTAGATGGCATCGCAAAACTGAAGTGTTATATACTTGACTTTGCTTTGTGTCAAGTCTGGATGTTTGAAAGAAAGAATTTCAGTGAGTGCTCAGAAAAAAATGTGGCATTGAGTTGGATTTTTTAAGGTGGGTGAGGGATTTAAAATGGCAGAAAATAAAAAGCAATTTTAACACATGCTTTTTTTTATTTCCGTAAAGGCAAGGATGCTTTGCAGAGGCAAGAGAAGATGGGTGTCCTGTAGGGTTAGGGTGCCATTGAGTATTTCATGTGCCACAAATGGTTCAGAAAGTCTTATGACATGGACCCGATATTTAGCCAGAAGCTTCGGAACTTGTGCGAGCACTGGATGATGCAGCTACCGGAGAAAAATCACTGGATGGTACATACTATACTGATTCAATGTCATTTTTAATCAATAAAATTTATTTTGTCAGAATAACAGGACAAATTTTTGCATCAACCCAATAGTTGACATTTTATTGAGTATAAAAAAAAACTTGAAGCATGATCTGTTTCATTCATTATTTTGTATTTCAGCCCTGTTGTTCACAAATGCGAGTTCCAGCTGCGATGCGATTGATCCGTCTGGACATATCCGCAAGAAACACAATTGCTCATTGTGTCCTTACTCCACTTTTCAGAAGTGTAACTTGCGCAGTCACCTGCTGATTCATACTGGAGAGAAGCCATACGCATGTTCAGTTTGCAACAAGCGCTTCACGCAGCTGTCGAACATGCGAACGCATTGCCTGACTCACAACGAGAAGAAGAGTTTCAAGTGCCATGTTTGTGGAAAAGACTACAGCCAAAAATGGAACCTGATATTACACTTGAAATCTCACAAAAACTATGCGTGATTGGCATTTGTGAAAGAATAAATCCTAATATAAAAGTATTGGGTTGATGCAAAAGTTTGTCCTGTTTTTATGACAAAAATGGAAGTTAAATTTTTTTTTATTGACTAAAAATTTGCTTAGAATCAATATTTGTTCTGTTCGATGACCTTTCTCCCTGTCTCTGGTAGCTGCACCATCCAGCTCACCAACAAATTCCAAGGTTTCTGGATAAAGAATGACCCAGGTGACAAAACCTTCTGAATCCCTTATGGCATGTAGAATCGTCAACAGCTTTCTCACCCTACACAACACACCTTCTTTTGCGTCTGCAAATAATGCTTGCCTTTTTTGGGGGAAAAATATGTTGAAAAGGCTCAATATTTTCTGCTATTTTGAATGCTTAACAAAAGTTAAACAAACAATCCCCCCCACCCCCACCCCACGAGATCTTGCTGAAATTCCTTATTTCCAACAACCAAGCTTTACACCTATGATGTAGATACCACTTCAATTTGTTATGTTATGCCCTCTAGCATCATAAACAGGATAAACTTTTGCATTAACCCAATATTTGCTATCGGAAGTTGAATACTGTGGTGAATCCAGGGAAGGTGAGATTTATGACAAGATTTGAGTAATTTTTTTTAAATTTGAACCTAGAAGAAATTTTTTGATTAGTTTGCACATTGGTATTGAATAATTTTTGTAAGACATTTCATATTTACCAAAATCTGATTATTTTATGTTTTTTACATATATATATATATATATATTTTTTTTTATTTAAATATTTTCAATCAGTTCTATGTTTTCTCAACAGGATTTGAGCAAATTTTGCCTAATCCGGAAACTTACCCTATATTTTCATTTGTTAGTATTTAAAAAATGCAGTGGGCAGCATGTGTGCTTGAAAAAAATCATTCATAATACATCCTGCTATCTTATTTTGATTGACTTAAATTGAACAAAATTAATGGGGACACTAACAATGGATTGCCTTTCTGTCTATATTATAATCACCAAAAAGCTGGGTTTTGTTGATCTAAAAATTGCAATAAAAACTACCTTAAAATTTGACCTAAAGACTAAATTGAACTTTTGATTAGCAACAAACAGAATGTAGACCCACAAACCATGGTTTGGGAAACCATGCTTCAGATGGTCCTGATTTCAGCCTTATTAAATGCTATGATTAACATCTTAAAAACCCAAAGGGTTCTCTTTAAACTGGAGAAAACTCCCTCATTCCCTGTTGTCAGTTATTCTTTCAGTCGGTTGTAAGGACAGTCCAAAATATAAACCTTTGCCATTGTGGATTATTTTAAGTTTTTTTTTTGTTTTCAAAACCCCCTAATCTAACCGCACGAGAATTTGTCCGTAATATGTTTGCATAGCTAAAATAGCAGATATATAAATAGGAATAATTTTTATAAAGAAAAAAAAACCTTTGTAATATACAATGCAAAAAATTTTACTTACAATTGTACTTTTTGTTTGGTATTTACTCTGGACATGTCCAGTATTATGTGTTGTTTCATCAATTGTGTCCAGGTTGAACACCCTGTTCTTTAAAATTGTCGGAAGATTGAAAAAAGTGAGAGAAAAAAACGCTAGTTTGCAAAACGTCTGGATTTTGAACTTGGTACTGTATTTGTTTTCAAGAGCTGTTGTTTTGGCTTTGTGAAAACGAAACTGCCAATGAACGATTGTGGTATGTTTTCACATATTTGATTATAATCATGGACAAAACTAAAGAAGTATGCAAAAGGCTTGTAAAATAAGGAGACAACTTCTTAAAAATCTATTGATAATAACGTTAAAATCTTTCGCAAGCTTAATAAGTCATTTGTAATGTGTTCTGTTATAAAAATGGAACTGCTGATGAAAGATTGTGGAAAATGTACACAAATTTGATTATACCAGGGACACACAAAACTAAAGCATTATGCAAAAAACTTGAAAATAAGCAGACAACGTCCAAATATCTTAAATAACCAAAAAATATCTCTATAATAACTTTAAAATCTTCAAAAAATTACCCTATTTATGTAATTATGAGATTGCAAATGAGTATTCATGAAAGAGGTCAACAAAATCCAGGCTCGGATAATAGCGTAACTGTTTTGTACCTAATGTGGTGACTCATTCGTGTAAATATTATATTTGTCATGGACCCTTCGCATTAATATTTAGAATAAATAGTTTGATTTTCAGTGACATAATAGAACTCGCCTATATATATTATATATATATATATATATATATATATATATATCACAAATGTTTCGAGTTTATTTTGCGAAATTAAACTTGTAATTTCATGCCATCTCATTTCTTATTTTCAAATTGATGTGTAAACAAAACCATATAACTTCTTTATCTATAATAAAGTATTCTTTGACTTAAGTTTCCAAACCTGCTGTTGGCATATTAACTCATTTTCAAATTAAAATTTATGTGCTTAGCCAAACATTTCTTTACTTTTAAAAGATCCAACTGGCTTAAATGTTTTTATTGCATTTTTCTATTTAAAAATCATACAGCATTCTTGGAAAACATTCCTAAAGTTAGTTATATTGACATCTCTGAAATCTTGTGAGCAAATTTAGTAATACAGTAGCAATTACACAAAATGGGTTAGTTTACTAACTGCTATCTTGTATATGTATATCACTGGATTATATTTATTTTAGAGGTAACATGTTGCTTAGAATATACTTAACGAACTTTAACTAATAATTAATACTCTGTTTCGTGGGATATAATTAATGGTGTATTTTGAATGCTTATTTGGGTAAAAGTATCAGTTTTCAAGAAGTTGTAGTTTATTGCTTATATGTTGTCTTTTTCAACTATTCTTTATTTCAGTGTCCTGCACATCTTTTTAAAATTGAATTTAATGAAATGCATAACATCTGGTACTTTAGAAGCATGTTTGCTTTCTTGAAGCCTTTGTCATGAATCGCAGCTTGGCTTTGAATATTGTTTGTAAACGTTTGCAAAATAAATGAATATATTGATCATATGTTTAGAAACTATTGATTTTGTAGCTGTTAGATATTATTATATCAGAAACAAAAAAAGTTTTATACTTTCTGTAAATGATATTTTCAATTGCTTGGACCATAGCTCTTCTGCTAGTATCGAGGAGGAACTTCTTTCCTGATTTCTGAGAATTGCGATCAGGTTGAAGTACTGACAAGTCCTCTCAGCAATGCTAGTCAATACCTTTCAGTTGCATTTAGCCCTTTGCAAACAAACATGTTTTTTAAAGTGTTCATTTTGCAATTGAAGAAAATGCTGTTAATTCTCAAAGAGCCATTATCTTTCCCTCAAGGGGGTAACATACATCAGTGGGTATGCTCAGTTTGTTAACAATTCCACCTTGGGTGTGTTTCCCTCTTGTATGACTGAAAAACTTTCCTTGTGTGTGTGTCCATTACTTGATATTGTATGTCGCAGCTTGGCCATTGAATCCCCAAAACCAACCAGCTGTGGGAAGAGTGTGTTAAGTTTTCATCATTGGAGAACCTATTGATGGCCTGCAGAGGTTTGGGATTCAAGAAACGAGTTGTTAGTATTTTAATAAACGCCACACTGGGGGGGGCACACATCGAGATATTGGCAACAGTCCCGGATTCGTGGATAATGCCATGCCATTTTGAACAACAGTCGGATAACGATTAACAAGAACACCTGAGCTGGCACCTCAAATTTCGGCTCCAACATGAGGACATTGGAGGCCATGACAGATTGAACATGCACCAGCCCCTTTATACACAATGGTCTTCGGTTGGATTCAAACTCTCAACCCTCCGGTTGCTTGTTTATTACTCTTCAAACTGGGCCACTGCGCCCATCTTAAACGAGCGGAGCATCCAAATTTTTTTGGACATTCTAAAAATGCTAGTTTTGTATTGGGACTAGTACATATAGTTATACGGAAATTATATATTGATAAAAATTAATAAAATATGACACTTCCCAGAACCTTTGAAACATCGCTCTTTGATTGATTTAATATATGCTATTGGATCACACTGAATGCAAAGAGACAAGGTGCACTTTAAAAATTGTTCCAAAAAACCTTTGGGTATTCCATCATGCATTTATTTCTCATTAGTAAGTTTTTTCTCACTATTTGTTTTTGCATTGTCTGTCATGAAATTAGTCAAGGTTAGTAGTTTATACAATACAAAGGCAACAACAATCTAAAAACGTTTGAAAAGGACACTTTTTAAATAGTTACTCATGATTTTCAGTTTGGTGTTGTTTAGGTTGGCACATGTTCAACGCTAAATTATTTTTTGTTTGGATTGTTCAATTAAAAACTATTGTTCTGATTTTATGTTGTCAAATAAATTTTACTGTTTTTTATAGTCAACTTATTTTGATTGACTGTGACGTAAATGTACCTATCGAACCATTTATACAGAGTATAGGATTTAAAAATTTGCTCAGCTAACTCTGATTTTTTTTTAAATCTTGAGGTTTGTCAGATAAGAATTTTTCAAAATATAGTGTTCAAAAGTAAAATACAAGGAAACAATCCAGATTTGTTTGTAGTGAACAAAATATGATTTAAATTGTGTTCTCTGTGCTGTGTGTGTGTACTGCTGCATGGAAAATGAAACCACTCCATTTTATATTTGCATCGTTCATAGTTGAGACAATTCACAGGTGCCTTTCAATAGGGAATAGCATCATATATAAATTTTTTAGCATAAAATGTGCATAAGGGATTGTCTTCATATCAAATTGGGCAGACATTAACTATTTCCAATGACAATACTAATTTTTAATATCAAAATTTAATCTTCAGTATTGGTTTCATGTCATTTGGTTCAGCCATTTCTGTATTATGGTATGGGAAATTTGAAAATCCCGAATCAATTCTCATTGTTTTATTCATATTTTTCCAATGAAACCCTTCTATCAAGTTGAAATTTAGGTTACTATTAAAAAATAAAACAAATTGATCGATTTTATTTATTAATGTTTATTAAATTAATTTTTAATATACAATATTTAGTTATGAAACTTAAAAGTTTGACAATTAAATGAAGAGCAACCTTCATATATTGATGGAAATTGATACATAACTTTGTATATAGTTATGCAAATTTTAGCCCTTTCTTCCAGTAAGTTTTTCACTAATAAATTTAATATTTAAACCATATTCTGCAAAAATAAGTAGCCAATTACTAGGATGAAAACTGAAATCTTGCATTACCATCCAAGACATCCTGAATCAATTTCAATCAAAATATATAAATGTTCCTATTGATAATTTTTTAGATATTGATTTCATTATTAATAGTGAATGTTAAACATTACCTTACGAGGCATTTTGTAGATTTTGTTTGGATTCTATAATAATAACATAATTAAGTATTTCAGTATTAACGTGAAAAAAATTTCGGGATATGTGAATGAAAATCTAGTAAACTATACCAGAAACAGTTGTGCCATGTAACTTGAAACTTGCAAACAAATTTTATGTAGTTAAATTCATTGAAGGCATAGTCTATTGAATTTGTTTTAAACTCAACAAAGCACATCAGTGCTTTGATTTTTATTTCCATCGACCGCATTGGAATTTTGACGGAAAAAAACCCACTTAATTGTAAAGTGAAGTTTTATCTATATAGATTTTGTTCATCTTTATTTTACTTCAATCAAGAAAAGGACAAATTAATGAGAATCAAAAATAAAATTCTGTCAGATATGTTGAGTAACACATAATTGTACTTTTATTTAATCATTTGTGTTTTATCTACTTTTTGTTCTACATGTATGTAAACATAATTTGTAAATGTTAAGTGTATGCTTTCACCCTACTCCTTCAAAAGGGTGATTCAAAATTATGTCGTGTTCTCTGTTCTTTCCCTTTGAGTTTGATCTCAAATCGTCGCCAATAGTTCATTATGTTGCTCCATTGCGATGTTAATTAAAAATACCTACTTATCATCCATGTGATGATGGAATGATAGGACATCTGCAAACCACTTGCTGAACTGAATGCTTTGAAGACAAAACCTGACAGCATGAACTTTTGGATAATAGTGAAAGGAATATCCGCTGTTGCGGGGTGAATCTGAATGGCTGCCAGTATCTCCGGAAACCCCACGTTCCAGCATTTCTTTTCACTGGAATATTTAAATTGAAGTCAAATTTGTCATTTGGTGATATTCAGGAGCAACTTTGAAATAGGGTTGGTGAGCTGTTCCCGATACGGTCGGATCGCAGCAAACCAAAACAGTTTGGGCACTTCTGTATTAAGGATTAAAAAATTATCTATAAACAATCTTTCTTTGTATGCACTCTTTATTTTATGTTTTTATTTTCCAGAATTCTCATTTTTTCATACCAAGGGAATAGTGCTGAATGGATTTACCATGATCAACTGCCCTCTCTGTCATTTCAAGTGTTCGTCTCAAAGCAAGCTGCATAGGCACGCGTTGGTACATTCCGGGGAGAAACCATATCAGTGCGACATTTGCTTAAAGTTCTTCAACCAGAAATACAATGTCGAATTGCACAAACTCGTTCACACCAAGGAACGCCCGCATCAATGCACTTATTGTCCAAAAGCCTTCAAGTGTAAATCTTCTCTAAAAAAAACATGAAAAAACTCACTTGAAAGCTGGTTTATGAGTTTTGTGCTCTGAAATTGACTGACAGCCCAATGACTCTCTCTTTGTATTTGCAACTACATGGAGCAAACTTCTACTGACAAATTTTCTTCTCAACAAGTATTTTTATGAAATCTTAACGAATACTTATTAAAGTTGCAATTCCCACAAAACAAAGCTGAATTCTTTTTAGTAAATGTTTTATGTCTCTGACCACCTTGATTTCTGTTGAGAAAATCAACAATTAAAATCATGATTTTAATTAAATGATTTAAAAAAAAAATCATTGATTTAAACCACAATCAATCTTACATTTTTATAACTTGTAAATACACCCTAGGAAAATCACATAACTCGTCAAATGCTTTAAACTTTCTGCACTCATGGTGATTTCAACATTAATGGCTACACCCAGTACTGATCAGTTTTGAAAAAATGTTTGGCACTGGACACTTGAGAATAATCTCTCAAGTGTCTGTGGACTAAGTAATCTGTTGAGTCAGGGATTCTGCCAAACAGTAAAGTAAAAAACAAGTTAACATCTAATCTATTTGAAAGTTTTGACAATGTTCATGCATTATTTTAATATGTTACGACAATAAAGCATTTATTCAACTGTGGAAAGCATGGGAAAATATTGTGCATTAATGTTATACTTAAAAAAGTGTTTTGCAATTTATATTATCCATGACCAGTAGGCCTACTTCTAAATGTCAAGACAGCCAAAGAAAAACCTCACTAGTAGGCCTAAACTACTTGTTACCCCTTTAATTGATTGTGGCCAATGGCTTAGCTATAGTGATTTTTCAACTATTTTTTAAACAGAGACATGAATGGAAAAAAAAAAGCAATTAATGGGATTAATAATTTATTACATAAAAAATGCATCTGAGCTTTCTATTTCAAAGGATGAAAGTTTAAACACTCAACATCTTTCATTTTGTAAAATGCATCTTTAAGAGTAGTGACCCATAAAAAAAATTGTTAACATGATGTAATTTACTCAAGATAAGCTATGTAGGATGTCAACTTGTGTTTTTAAGTTAAACAAATGTTTTTTTGTTTTTTTTTTAATTCATTTTTTTAGATGTTTTACCATGTAACAAACTATGATTTTTATTAAAATAAATATTGATTTACCATGTCACCAAATTCTGATTGTAAATACTTTTTCTTCCATATTTGTCACAAAAAAAACGGTACAAACTTTTGTTTCGACCCAATACAAACCACTAACTGAACTAAATGCTCTGAGGACAAAATCCAACTGCATGAACCAGTGAAAATGAATATCTTCTGTTTAGGGGCAAATCTTAATGGTGCTAGCTCCTCCAAAAAACACGCAGCTCCAGCTATATTTCTTTTCATTGTGGGAAATATTCATGAAGTCAAATTCTGCATTTGGTGCCATTGGAATCGGGTTGGTGAGCTGTTCCTGATACTATTGGGTCACAGTAAACTGAAACAGTTTGCCCCTGTGTTAAGAATTAAAATATTGTTTATAAACAATCATGCTCTTTTATGCAGTGTTAATTTTTTTTTTCCTCCAGGTTTGTCATTCACCCATGCCAAGGTATCAGTCATCAAAGGATACCCTCTGATCAACTGCCCGGTGTGTCCTTTCAAGTGTTCGACTCGAAGCAGTATGCGTAGGCATGCTTTGGTTCATTCCGGGGTAAAGCCGTATCACTGCGACATTTGCTTCAAGTGGTTCAACCAGAAATGCAATTTGGAATTGCACAAACTCGTTCACTCCGAGGAACGCCCGCATCAATGCACTCAGTGTCAGAAAGCCTTCAAGTGTAAATCTTCTCTGAAAAGACACGAAGTAACCCACTTGAAAATCAGCGTATGAATTTTGTGCTCTGAAATCGACTGATGATTGCCTTTGTATTTGCAACTACACAGAGCATTCTCCAGTTTTAACAAATTTTTCTACTCGAGTATTTTTATGGAATCTCACCACAATCCCCATAAAACAAAGCTGAATTCTATTTAGTGAATGTTTTATGGCTCTGATCGCTATGATTTTTGCCGAGAATCGCAAGATCTGTTTTGAACTTTTCTTCCATATGCAGATGCATCATATACTTTCAGATAGTAAAGATGAGAGTATGCAACATGTTCTACTAAGGGAACTGACTGGATCACTGTAATTGTTTCAATCCTCCCTAAATCATGTCCCTAGGTATACATGCTTTTTCTGGTCCCCTAAAAGCGTTATATTGAGTGCTGTATTAATTTAAACTTTTTGCATTTGAAATATTGTTTATTTCTATGTTTGTTCATTTGATTACATCAAGAAATACTTAATTACTCATTTGGAAAATGTATAGCTTGATTAAGATATTACAAGGAATATTCATATCAATGCTCAAAAAATCATTGCTGTCGTGATTGTACTCGGCAAAGTTTTTTTAAACACCTAGAGCCTTCGTTATATAGTGACTTGAATAGTTTCAAATCACTGACTGGAAGTGAAGGAGCCTATTGTTTCGAAAAGTATGAGGTCCTAGAAGTTTGTACTCTTTTCAAAGTTAACAGCTAAAAAAAGTTAAATGTAAAAGCTTTTTTATGTTTTAACATTATTATCAAAATGGATTTTTTAAGATTTATTTTTAAAATTTATTTTTATTTTGGGCCTTTTCTTACCAGTTTTGTTTAAATTATTTTGCTTTTGTTTTCTCTGTCGATTATTCTTCTAACATACGAAACATGTGCAGTAATCTGTATCAGTGAAATTTTCAACCAAATGTCTTTCATACTCAAAGAAATTGATGTTCAAACCACACTTTCTAATGCCCATTTTCAGGTTTTTATGAAGTTTTTAAAAGTTTATGGTCTTATTGGACACTGAATTGCATTGCTCTTTCTTAGAACCTAACTGAAAGGGTTAAATAATTTTTCACATGAATAAATTCACTTAAAAACAAATCTAGACCTTATAAATATGTCAAAACTCTTATTCTTAGAAATATTTCTATGACATTCTTTCATTCAATTGTGCTTTAATAATGTGCATGTGCTATGCTAATACTTAAAAAATTATTTTCTGAACGGATTCACGAAGGATGTAAAGAGTAACATGTTGATTTTTGAAACTGATTGAGTTCATAAAATCAATTTGTAAAACCTATAATTGGACATTATGTAAAATAATTTTCCTATATTTATGTATGTTTTGTTACATTGTACTACAAATGTTTTTACAAAATACATTTCATCCTGGTTCATAACAGGTTTAATCCAGTGAATACTTCAGAATGAGTTAAAACACCTGAATAAGATTCATCATGTGTCACATGTTTCTATGAACACAGATGATATAATTTATTTTATTTTGTATTGCTCACAGTGTATCTGATCACCACTGTTTGGTTTCGTTTATTGACGGTGTTCTGTCCTTGGCAATGTTTTAAATATTTAAAAACATTCCACAGTCAATCAAATACTGTTTAGAGTTTCTCATTCGATCCAATCGTTAAACTTGTTACTCTTAATTTAGAAGTTAATTCCTGCAGTGAAGTATTATTTCTGAATTTGTCTAGTTCTTCCTGTTTGTATATTTTTTTATTGATAACTTTTTTATTCGTATACTACAAATGAATTCAGAATTTAGTATGACTCATTAGGTAGTGAATTAAAACTTTATCTAATAAAAATATGTATTGCCCTTTTGCTGCTTTATTATGTTACAAAATATGCATTCTGTTGATATTTCTTAAAAGTGTTATTCTTATGTAGTGCAGTCTTGGTGATTAGGCAGACAACTTTTAGGAAGTCCATTTGTACCCACTGGCGAAATGGCTACCATTATCAAAAATGTACGACAAGTCATTAGAAGTGATTACTTTTTTCGCTCACTCATAATCAGTGCCGTCGCTCTCGGCAACAAACGATAAATTCAGCCACAAACTCTGCTGAGTGACAGTGCATCTTAAGAGTAAGAATGCATTGTGCAAGTTTGACCTGACCCTTAATTTAGCGAAAAGGCTAATTCGAAACTATTTACTCAAATGTCCACTCTTCAGGGGGCCACGGTAGCCTGGTTGAAAAGGTGATGGATTAGCAACCGGAGTGTTGCAAGTTCGAAACCGGCCAAAGATCATCGTGTACAAAACTGGATGGTGCACGTTAAGTCCATTATAGCCTCAAATGTCGTCATGGTGTGGAAGTTTGGAGAGTGGGGTGCCAGCTCAGGTGCGACCTTGCCATCTGACCGTGGGGTTGTCCTTGGATCTTTCCCATTGAGTTTGATCTTGGAACGTCGCCAATAGCCCGTTGTGTTGCCCCAATGCGACGTTAATTAAATTACCTACCTACCAACTCACCAGATTACTACAGTTGCTGAAGGTAGACTTAAGTAAGCAACACAGGGTAGGAATTGAGAGTTAAATATAAAAAATTGGAAGCAAAGTTTTTCACTTTTGTTTGCAAGTAGTTTTGAAGACAAAATTTTCTGTAAAAATTAAATTAACAATTAAGGTTCATGCACAAAAGCAGAATGCCTTATTCTTTCAGTTACATTTTTGTTGCGTCAATTTTTTTCCTTGTAAAAAGTCTGGGGA